>CM030364.1:26790553-27144884 GCA_017893485.1 Hemerocallis citrina | reverse complement strand
GCCGTTTGAGAGAAGAAGATGGAGATAGAGAGAATTTGTTTTTTTCGGATGCTAGTACATCGCTCCTTCAAATACCAAGTGTTCGTGTGGATACCGATAGAGCGTAGATCGCGTGAGCGGGATGCGTGGTGATTCAAGAAGCTTGGACCTCCATTAGTCATCCTTTTCTCAACTGTTAAAGCTTCGTTTTAAGGTAAACGTTCATAACTACGAATTAAACGTCTTGTTTTGCATGGATCCTGCGATTGGGTTTCGATTTTATTGTTTTAATTTGCTGCATTTATGCCCCGAAAACCCAACAATGGTATCAGAGCCACTTGCGAAAACGTTTTAATTCGTTTATTTGTTACAGTTTTGATATATATGCATAAACTGTAAGTTAATGATGATTGGGATGATCATATGATGATCTTATAATCTGTATGTATACTGATATGTATATGATTTATGTTTGTTCTAATTACGAGAATCGTATTCGATATGGATTCTGAAACGGCTGCTGCAGATTTGCTGAAATCTATTTCTAGTGTTCGATTTTTGCAAATGAGTACCTTTTCGGAAAGGGAAACGAGCGTCTGAACAAAACTGATAGCTAAAGCTATCACCGACTCGTCTGTAAGGCGTTTGACGCCGTTTAGGGCCTGAAATATGCAATTTTATGTTTTCAGATTTAATTTCAATTTTCTGAATTATGCCTTATATGATTTTTATGATTGGATCATGATGAAATAAGATATGGTATAACATGATAAGATAATATATGATATTATTTGAATATTATATATTTGTTCTTATCGCGTAGATTGTATACGATACGGTTTCTGCAAAGATGAGCAGATTTGGTGAAATCTATGTCCAGTGTCCGATTTTCGCAAATAAAATATGTTTTCTGACTGGAATCGGGTCACTGAGCAATACTGACTTTGTCACCGACGCGGATATAAGGCGTTTGACGCCGTTTAGAACCTGAAAACTGCGATTTACTGTTTTCAGAATTTTGATTGCAATTTTCTGATTTTACCCTATTTAATTTTTGTGATTGGATCATGACAAATATGATGTGGTATGATGACATAATGAAATATGAGATATTCTTAATTGTTATATAAGCATGGTGTATGGTTATGGCCTTAAGACCCATAGGTTAGTGGTTTTGATTTATGGTTTGGTTTCTAAATACGACTTGCATGTCGTCTTCAATTTCTTGTAATTTGTATTCTCGAATGTAACTCGAGTTCCTCTTGTAAGTTCATAAGAACATTTTTTTTTTTTTTTTTTACTATTATTCAATGTAATGATCAATGAAGACATGGAAGCAAGGAGGCAAACTAATGAGCATTCCAAAGAAGGAGATACAAGATGAAGATGAAGAAGATAAAGACATGTAATAGTGTAGTATTTTAAACAACCCATAGATTGACCTTGATTTTTTCATTAGCTTGGAAAGATCATATAGGATGGGCCATAACCAAACACGTTTACTTTATGCACTTTACATATGTATGAATGTATGTGATACAATGTATGTGTAGAGATAATGATGCATGCTTAATTAGATTAAGATGAATGTATTAGATACGACACCCCATTCATGCTTAAACAAGATAAAATCTATAACGATTTAAGATGAACATTAAACAAACGATCATGAGATTCTTGTGTTTATGAAACACGGTAATTAAATATGAATTTTCATTATTCAACGATTGAATGATTTTGTCAACAACCGATTACGAATCTGTAAGAAAAGGGGTGCCAATAATGCCGTCTGTGCGTTAACCTCTGATCTGGAAATCATTCATTCAACGAATTTTGATTTGAAATATTTGATTCAAGGAAAAATTGAGAATCTCTTTATGATGGGATCATGATCGTTTATAAGTAAATCCCTTAATAAATATTAAGTTAAACAAGATGCTTTCCAATGAATAACACTCATCAAGGCCTAGATCATAAGGGGTGGGTTTGCCAAAGCAGAGTGCTCCTTTTAATCGTGGTGAGGTGCGAAAGAGTAAATGTGATACTCGTTATGTTGATTCATTGGGCCTAACTTAACTAAGTCGTCACAATAAGATTATGAACTTAGAAGCATAGAGTTTGGCGAAAAATTTATTAGATAAATTAGAGCAATGGTTGTTCACCAAACTATCCAAGAGTTATATACGTGATATAATTGACAAATGTTGTCTACCTAAATAGTTGTGTTTTGGGAGTTTCAGCCAACGCTGACTCAAGACATGATGAAATATGGATCTTGGCTCACTAGAAAGATATATAATAAATGCTTTCCGAATTAATAGTAAGGGCTATTAATTTGATCAAAATTGTGGGAGATATATATTATGAATATATATGAATAATCATTTGAACATAAACTAATAATTCCATAGACTAATTCTTTTATGCATTTTACATAATAGATATTCTAATGGCAAACAACTCAAATAACTTCTCTGTACGATCTGTCCTTGAGAAGGACAAGTTGACAGGAACAAACTTCCTCGATTGGCAAAGGAATTTGAGGATAGTCCTCAGGTAAGAGTGAAAGCTCTATGTCATTTCCTCGCCCTGGACCTCTCCCTGTAGGTACATCGGTTGATTAACGTAATGTTTATCAGAAACATATCGATGATGACACGGATGTCACTTGTCTTATGCTTGCGACTATGAGTCTTGAGCTTCAGAAACAGCATGAGCATATGGATGCTCATATAATGATAGAGCACCTTAAACGTATGTTTGAAGGACAGGCTCGTCAAGAGAGGTTTGATACAAGTAAAGCCTTGTATGCATGTCCATAGGGTGATCGTGATCCAGTTGCACCGCATGTTCTAAAGATGATGGATATATGGAGTACCTTGCTACTCTGGGTTCCGCCATCAGTCCGGAAGCTTAGATAGATCTAATCTTGCAATCTTTGAACAACGACTATGCTCAATTTGTAATGAATTACAATATGAATGAGATAGACAAGACACCTACCGAATTGTTGGCTATGTTGAAAACTACTGAGACCAACATTCAGAAGGCATCCCCTGCTCCCATAATGTTGGTCAACAAAGGGAATGCCAAAGGAAAGGGTAAATGGAAAGGCAAGAACAAGATTGGATCTAAGCCTGCTAATCCAGAACCCGCTGTTAAGGCTTAGAAGCCTACTGGAGGTGTTGCAAAGGCAAAGGCAAAGGGTGATTGTCACTATTGCAAGAAGCCGGGTCATTGGAAGAGAAACTGTCAAACTTATTTAGAGGATCTGAAGAAACTGAAGGCTGTTCAGATTTCTGATTCAGGTATTTATATTATAGAAGTCAAATTTGTCTACTTCTACATCATGGGTATTAGATACTGGATGTGGTTCTCACATTTGTATAAATGTGCATAAACGGCGAAGGAGTAGAACTTTGGCATTAGGAGAAGTCGACCTACATGTTAGCAATGGAGCAAAGGTTGCTGCTTTAGCTGTAGGGACTTATTATTTATCGATGCCCATGGGGCTTATTTCAGAACTTGAGAACTATTTTACGTGCCTGCAATTTGCAGAAACATTATTTTGGTTTCTTGTTTGGACAAGATTGCCTTTTTGATTCAGAACAATTGTTGTTCCTTTTCATTAAATAATGTTACCTATGAGGTTGCACGTTTGTTTAATGGTTTATATGTTCTTGATTTTGATACTCCTATCTATAATGTAAATAATTAACGTCTAAAGATAAATGACTCAAATCAAACATACCTCTGGCACTGTCATTTAGGCCATATAAATGAGAATCGCATTTCCAAGTTACATTAGGATGGATACTTGGATAAGTTTGATTTTGAATCATACGAAGAATGTGAACTATGTCTCATTGGCAAAATGACTAAAACTCCTTTTACCGGATAAGGTGAGAGGGCCACCAAACAATTGGAATTGATACATAGTGATGTATGTGGTCCAATGCGTATGTTGGCAAGAGATGGCTTTTACTAATTTTAACCTTTACTGATGATTTTAGTAGATACGGATATGTGTATCTTTTGAAGAACAAATCCGAATCGTTTGAAAAATTCAAAGAGTAAGAGATTGAAGAAGAAAAACAAATAGGCGAAAGTATAAACTCTACGATCTGATCGTAGAGGAGAATACCTAAGCTTAAAATTTCTTAAAAGCGTGTGGTATAGTATCACAACTCACTCCTCCTGGAACACCACAAAGACATGGTGTGTCTGAGAGGAGAAATCGCATTTTGTTGGACATGGTGCGATTGATGATGAGTCTAGGGGATCTTCCAATTAGTTTCTGGGGTTATGCCCCTAGAGACGGCTGCGGAAACACTAAACCGAGTTCCTTCTAAATCAGTTCAAAAGACACCATATATGAGATATGAACTGAGAAACGTCACAGCGTGTCATTTATGAAAATTTGGGGATATGAAGCGTTTGTGAAACATATGATCTCTGACAAGCTAGGACCAAAATCAGATTTTGTGGGATACCCAATGGAAACAAAAAGGGTATTATTTCTATAAACCTTCCGAGAACAAAGTGTTTGTTGCTTGAATGGCTATGTTTCTAAAGAGAGATTTACTTTCTAAGAAAAATAGTGGGAGGACAATAGATCTCGATGAGGATCGAGAACCACAGAATAATGTTGAACCAGAGTTGGAACATGAGCAGAATGTGACTCAAGATGTTGATAACAACACTGCTCAAGAAACACAGGTTATTCGTAGATCTAGTAGGATTCGCTATGAGCCAGAGAGATATCGTGGATTTCTTCTGACTCAAATTGGCGATGTGAAGATCATAGATGATGATGAGCCTCTCACCTACAAAGATGCTATGAATAGTCCAGATTTTGAGAGATGGCTGGAGGCCATGAAATCTGAGATGGATTCCATGTATGAAAATCAAAGTATGGACTTTGGTTGGACCACCCGAAGGGGTAAAACCCATAGGGTGCAAGTGGGTTTCTTGAAGAAAACTGACGTGGATTGTAATGTACAGACCTACAAAGCAAGACTAGTGGCGAAAAGTTTCAAGCAGATTCATAGTAGTGACTATGATGAAACTTTCTCACCGGTGGCTATGGTCAAATCCATCAGGATTTTGCTTGCGATAGCAACTTACTATGACTATGAAATCTAGCAAATGGATGTCAAGTCGATCCAAAGTTTGCTAGAATGGTCTGTGAGAAGCGATGGTCCATTTATGGATTATAGCCGGCCTCGAGGAGGTGGAACATTCGTTTTGATGAAACAGTCAAAGAGTTTGGCTTCATGTAAAATGAAAATGTGTCGTGTGTTTACGAAGGGTTAGTGGGAGCCATGTGTCATTCCTAGTATTATATGTAGATGACATATTATTAATAGGGAATGACATTCCTAATCTACAGGTTGTGAAGATTTGGTTGGGAAATAGTTTCTCGATAAAAGACTTTGGCGATGATACATATGTCTTAGGGATCAGGATCTATAGAGATAGATATAAAAGATTAATCGGTTTAAGTCAGAATACATACATATGTAAAGTGCATACTTAAGATAACGTTGCGGACCCACAAGACTAAGGCTTTGTCGCAGCAGAAGCACAAAGGTCACACTAGTTCCATGGGTATTAGATACATGAGTGATTGGCTCTAGTGCAAGTGGGAGATTGTTAGTGTTAGTGCCCTAGAGACAATGTGATTGTGCTTCTAGGAAATACTTTTGTTAATTAATGATTGTGTTCTATTGATTATTATATGTTAATTTATTATGTCTTAATTTACTGCGATAAAAATGTTAGAGTAATAAATGTCCTTGGAATATATAATACGTATTCTATATCTTTAAGTATGAGACTTAAAAATGAGATTATATGAATAGTGTTTATATTCCTAAATATCCCTAATCAAGCATTGTCATTATGGGACAATAATAATGCATAAAGATTAGTATGTTTGTTGACTGATGACCACATCTCATTGGTCATAGGTATAGTGATACTAAAGTCAAGAACATAGGTGCATGTAAGATTCTACATGGCACTGGATAGACCCACAGTGAGATTCTTCATGTTTAAATAAAGTCATAAGAAAGACTCACAGTGATAATGGTGTAATGATCCTCTGACTTGAGATCATTATATTTCTATAAGAGGATTAATATACTTTGACTACATTAAAAGTTACCTTTGACCGGGTGATGATAAAAGTGGACATCGGGTATATTATGAGTCGTATGAGAAATATGAATGATAGATAAAGGATTTAACCCTCCTATAATTAGGAGAGATATTATTGGCCTCTTGATTGAGTGAGACTATGAAATGCATGGCTATGCTCAAATAATGATTTGTTTTAATAGTCTACTCATTGATCAAGGAAACCCGGATTAAATGTTGAAGAGGATGACTGAGAACATACCTCGAGTTTAATCTATAATATTTGGTTAAAGGGATTATATTACACGGAAACATTAATCACGAAAGGTTTTATTGGATCACCAATTATTATTATTACTTGGGTAGCAATGATGTATTACTAGATGCCGCTCATTGTTTATAATTTTATTATTGGATATTAAAATTATTTCCAACGTAATAATAACCTAAAGGGTCACACACAAGAACGCTTGAAGGAGATTTGATTTAAATTATGAATTTAAATTAAATAGTAATTCGAATTTATTTATGATATTAATTAAGTGGGACTTAATTAATTAATTAAATATAATTTCAAATTTACTAATGATTAGAATTAGAATTATATTAGAATATTAATTAAGTTTGACTTAATTATTTATTTAATTAAGAATTCTAATTTTAATAAAAGCCCAATAGGATTGGGCTTTAGAAAAACAGATTTGTCTCTCTATATAAAGATCTTAAACTCTCAAAATTGTTTTTTGAGGCTAAGAGAAAAAACCCTAGCCGTTTGAGAGAAGAAGATGGAGATAGAGAGAATTTGTTTTTTTCGGATGCTAGTACATCGCTCCTTCAAATACCAAGTGTTCGTGTGGATACCGATAGAGCGTAGATCGCGTGAGCGGGATGCGTGGTGATTCAAGAAGCTTGGACCTCCATTAGTCATCCTTTTCTCAACTGTTAAAGCTTCGTTTTAAGGTAAACGTTCATAACTACGAATTAAACGTCTTGTTTTGCATGGATCCTGCGATTGGGTTTCGATTTTATTGTTTTAATTTGCTGCATTTATGCCCCGAAAACCCAACAAGGTCTAGCACCAGGGTAGTCTTCTCCGGAAGGCTCCACGGCTCGCCATCGCCCTTGCCGACCCGTAATCCCTCGCCAAGCTCGAGGTCAGGTCTGGCACCAGGGTGGTCTTCTCAGGAAGGCCAACGGCTCGCCATCACCCTTGTTGACCCGTAATCCCTCGCCAGCTCGAGGTCAGGTCCAGCACCAGGGTAGTCTTCTCCGGAAGGCTCCACGGCTCGCCATCATCCTTGCCGACCCGTAATCCCTTGCCAAGCTCGAGGTCAGGTCTGGCACCAGGGTGGTCTTCTCAGGAAGGCCAACGGCTCGCCATCACCCTTGTTGACCCGTAATCCCTCGCCAGCTCGAGGTCAGGTCTAGCACCAGGGTAGTCTTCTCCGGAAGGCTCCACGGCTCGCCATCGTCCTTGCTGACCCGTAATCCCTCGCCAAGCTCGAGGTCAGGTCTGGCACCAGGGTGGTCTTCTCAGGAAGGCCAACGGCTCGCCATCACCCTTGTTGACCCGTAATCCCTCGCCAGCTCGAGGTCAGGTCTAGCACCAGGGTAGTCTTCTCAGGAAGGCTCCACGGCTCGCCATCGCCCTTGCCGACCCGTAATCCCTCGCTAAGCTCGAGGTCAGGTCTGGCACCAGGGTGGTCTTCTCAGGAAGGCCAACGGCTCGCCATCACCCTTGTTGACCCGTAATCCCTCGCCAGCTCGAGGTCAGGTCTAGCACCAGGGTAGTCTTCTCCGGAAGGCTCCACGGCTCGCCATCGCCCTTGCCGACCCGTAATCTCTCGCCCAGCTTCAGATCCGGTCTAACACTAGGGTGATCTTCTCAGGAAGTTTTAACGGCTCGCCATCACCCTTACCTATCCTTAAACCCTCGCCGGCTCGAGACTCGCTCTAACTTCAGGACAACCCCTTCATGAAGGCCTAGTGATTCGCCATCCCATTTCTACAACCGTAAACACTCCTCCACGGCTAACTCCCGCACCCCCGCAGGAGTGGGGGGCTTGTGTGGTGGGGTAAAAATGGCTTGGGTCCCAACCAGGGCCCAATACGACTCTCACTCAAAAATGATAAAAACAGCAATCTCGTTCAGCTTCGAGCCACTAAAGGGTCAGCGCCGAGCCTCAAGTTCACCCCACAGAACCAGTCTCCTTGTATCCGACGAGCCTCAATGGTCATCGGTCTCCGATCCGTGACAGCCCCACGGGCCGTCCCCCCAGCCTAGCGAGGCATGGGGATGACCTGGCACAGCCTAGGCCCTCCGATTCTCCCAGAGGCACAGGAGACCCATGATCAGCCATGTCAGCTCCAAATACCACCAAGGGTTTTGCCACGTCAGCCCTATACCACTCCTGGTATTGCCACGTCCGCCCTAAACCCCTTGGGCCTCCTGCCACGTCAGGCCCATGGGCTTTTTGGGTCCAGACCCGGCCCCCAAGCGGATCCTTACCCGGTTGGAATTCTCTATAAATACTAGACCCTCACCCACCTTTTCAGGTAATCAAACTTTTGCCACTTAAATTCAACTAGTTATTGCTACTCTCTCACAGAGACTGACTAGATCGTCGGAGGGTCCGCCACCGGGATAAACCCCGGTGTTTCAGGACCGTCTGCAGGTACACAAGACCTCGGATCCGAACCCTCTGATCCGAGCCCAGAGCTCCGCCTCATTCCGAGCCCGTCGCAGGTTCCGCCCGGTCAGCCGAGGGTCGTCAGACGAGCAGCTTTCTCCTTCAATACAAATCGAGTCCGAACTCACACCTGGTGCATCCACACGTCTCCCAGAAATAAACCGCATCAGGACGGTATATGTTTTACCGTCCGACAAAAAAATATATATTAAAATAAGAGGGACGGTATATGTTGTACCGTCCCTCATAATTTGAGAATCGCTATTCTGTTTCTCATATATGAGAAACGAATATAGCATATTTACCAAAAAATGGCAAAATAGAAAATCACTGCAGCGATGTATTTGCTATAAAATGACAATTTGCCAAATATAAGAAACCACTGTGGATGCTCTTATATGAGCATATTATATTAAGCCCAAACGTTGAGGAGGGGGTACTATGTTTTTTGCTTTAATTACATTCATTATAACCATCGATAAAATTAATTCTCTCTTGCTTGTTTCCTCATGATCATATTAACGAAGCAAGGATGTCACACTTGATCGGTCCTAAAAACCAAATGATATTTTACATCAAAAAAAAAAAAAACCAAATGATATTTTACATCAAAAAAAAAAAAACCAAATGATATCAGAAGATCTATAACGAAACTGAACACATCATCCAAACAAGGATGTGTGCTCAGACTGCTCAGAGTCGAAAGACCGGATAACAATGCCAACCCAAGGCTATGCCATATGTCAACCAAACCTATAGACAAACGCAATCACACAAACCAGCACGATCGACAATGCAAAAAAAAAAAACAAGATACAGCTTAGCTTGCAACAAACCTCCATGTAGAAAAACAGAAAGAGGCTTAAAAAGGGAAAAGAGGATAAAAACTAACATTACCTACTACCCTCCTCCACACTTGTCGGCCCTCCTCTTCTCCTCCTCTTTAGAACAAGTCTCCTCCTCATCTCACATCTCTCTGTCCAAAAACCAACTCCCCAAAAATAAAAATGAAAAACAAAATACTAACTTACCAAAATAACCTTGTTTCTTCCTCTATCAACTCCCCTTCTTCCCATTAGGGGTCGATTTGGATCCCCTCCTCCCCTGGTGCAAAAACTTCAAGTTCAACCCAAAGGGGATCCATTTCGGGGAAAGGGGACTTTTTTTTTTGTTTGAGTTTTTTTTTGGGTTTCTTTTTGAGTGTTTTATAGGAAATGTGGGGGAATCCAGGGATTCCGACTGATTCATTCTATGAGGTTAAGGCTGACTGTGATGATGTGCCCAAAACCAATTTCAAGATCAAGGTTTGATTTTGCTGCGTTTTGATTGGTTTATTTGATCCATAGTCTCATGGGTTTTTATCATCTGGTTTAGCTTTAGAACTATGTTATTGAATTGAAAAGGGGATTTTTTTTTTTAGAGGTTGTTGTTTCATTATAGTTGCGTTTAAAATTTGGTGGGTTGTTTTGCATGATGCTTCCCATTCATTCATGAGGAAGGTTGGAAGTTGGAACCCTTAACCTATCATGATTAGTTATGAAATAGTGAGGAGATGAATGAGGAGCAGGTACATCGATTTCGCCCCTTCTATTAGTTTGGGGTGAAAAATCATGTGTACATATTCATACTTCATATAGAGAAAAATGGTTTTAGATGTTTAAATTGAAAAGATAAACTTAATGTGATTTAGAAGGTAAAATGTCTTTTGGATGTGGTAATATATTTCAAGTCAATTTTAATTGCAGAATGGTAAGACCCTAAGCCAACGAAGATGGCAGGCTGCATTTAGCCCAGATGGTCGCTTGGATTTTGCACCAACTCTCAGTCGAATTCAACGTGGAGTGAGTGCTCTCTTCACACTTGTTTCTCTTTCTTTCTTAGCTAGTTTTTTGTGTTTAGAGATAGTAGGATCATGTTTAAGTCTACTCATAGTTTACAAATCGACTTATTTATTAGTGAACAATTATTTGTTTAGGTTATTTTTTCCGTAAAGTATACTCGCCTTAAATGGTAAAATGTATGACTTGAAACTTGTAGGAGCCTCTCCGTTATCTTCTTATTTATACACCGGCTTAAGGATGTGTGAATTGAGTCTGTAGTCAGAGGGCAGAACCACATTCAACCAAGCAATTTAATCCCATGATGTCTTAGGCCCAAATCATATATTTGTGTTTTTTATCCAGTTGGCTTTTCAGTGTGTTACTTTATACACACATCCTTTGTAACTTTAACATTTGCACTGCTCCACCTTCAACTTTGATATATGCATGCCACATCGGTCTCAAAGCTACTTTCCTGCTAGTTTAATATCAGTATTTATTTTTATATCTATATTTGTACTTTTTTGTGTATCTTGGCTTGCGATACTATGAGCCCAGACAGACAGCCGTAAATGTGTACTCACCAAGGAATGTATAGACTAATCTTATGCATGCTTCGTGCCTCAAATTAAGTCCAGATATTGGGACTATCTTTAGAGACAACAAATCTAATCATGCTTCACCTTAGGTCAGTAAATGCTCGCCTTATAAACTCTAATTTGCTTTTGGCCAACTCATCTACCTCTCTTGTCACAATGTGTACTTTCATCAACTTTAGTTTTTATTTGGTTTTTATTATTTTTAAGATTGTTCTTATGATGAAGTGGCAATCCGTGGCTACTAGAAGGTATCATCTTGTTGGCACCAAGGGGGTGTTAGTGGGAAGGGATTTTGAAAACACAAAAAGCAAATTGAGGTGTTTGCAAAGTTAGTCGGATGGACTTATATCTCTGACTTCAAATTTTGGTGTTGGTCAATACTGGACTAGACTTGATGATTTCACGAAATCATGGTTTTCCCAATTTCAAAACTACAGTTTACAAAATGTAATTTTTTGAGGCTTGACAAATATTGCTAAGTGTAACTATAAATCTACAATGTTGTCTGCAAGTACATGTTAAACAAGTTGAGTTGAGATGAAGCTGTGTAAGCCATGGTTCTGATCCAAAAGAAGCAATCCCGTGTACAAACTAATACTGCTAATTTTGAAGATATACGAGTGTTGATGATTATTTTAATGTAATAAAATAAATGAAATATATTTATCGTGTTGTTTCTAATATTCAGTTGGCATAATTATTAGGGTATTCATCCTACAATAAGAGGTGAAGTGTGGGAGTTTTTGCTTGGTTGTTTCGATCCTAAAAGTACCTCTGAAGAGCGAGAGCAAGTAAGAGAAAGACGAAGGTAGTTCTGCTCCTATGACAAATCTACTCGAGGTTTATTTATGTTGATTCTATTGACAATGTGTAGGATATTTGAAAATGTTTTCAATCCGGCCCAGTCTGATTTTAGAAGAGAGATTCTATTTTCTACCCAAAGAAATGTGATTTTAGAAAACACAGTTCTTGTTCTTGCTTTTTTTTTTTAATTTTTTTTTGGGTGGGGGGGGGGGGGGGGGGGGGGTCTAATGAGTTTGTTTTGCTTATAAAGCTGATGCTAAATGTATTTTCATGCAGAACACAATATGCTAAATGGAAGGAAGAGTGTCAAGAGATGGATGGTCATGTTGGTAGCGGTAAAGTTATGACCGCTCCAATAATTACAGAGGATGGTCAACCTATTGATGATCCTTTGGTGCTTCTTCAAGCGGTTCCAGGAGTTAATGCCCATAACAATCAAGTCATTACAGACAAGAAGATAATCCAGTGGAAACTCACACTGCATCAGATTGGTAGGCATCAACTGGCTGATTAATATGAAGGTTTTAGTTTTTTTCCCAATAAGTATAGGTGTTGGGGTTTCAGGATGGTTACAGTGGGATGCAGTATGGAACTATATCATCAATATCGGTTTCAAAAACCCTCGGTCAATACCGACAAAACTTGGCTGATACATCGCCATTTGATAGCTTATGCCCTACATAGTGAGAAACTCAAAGTTTTTTTGGTTGAACCCAATGTTGTAACTTGTAAACACTGAGCCGGCCATCAAACCAGAGAGATGGCCTATCCCGTTTTTTGAGGGTTCAACCAAGTTCGACGTTAGTCAAACCGGGTTCATCACAAAGAGGGTTTACTTTAATTGAGTAGTTAAGTTCATATTTATTAATTATTTTTACATAATACAACACTAATATTAGCATATTGGCTACTGAGTATAATATGTCTCTAGGGAACAGGGTTCAAAACCATCCTCCAAATCTTATTTTCTTAAGAGAATGAATAAAAATGCTAAAACGGACAGTTAACTTGATCCCGGTTTATCCGGTTCACCGCCGAACTTATTGGCCAGTTTAACCGTTTTTTTACAAGAAATTTGATTTCATGCAAAACTGGACCGGTTGATGGTCCAGTTCCGGTCAAACCTGGTGCGGTCCAGTTTTCACAACATTGTTGATAAACTCTGTACTTGCTCACTGTATGCGATGAGGTCATATATCAAGGATCCTTGATTTCATGCAGAACATTGTTATATTATCCCAGTTATATATTCACTACAATAACTAATTTCCCGCTACTCTTTTAGTAAATAGCTTGACTGCATACATTCAGCTTACTTAATTTCTCAGAGGGAAACGTTCCGCATGGCAGGTCTCGATGTGCTCCGGACTGACAGGTTGCTTGTATTTTATGAGAAGCAAGAAAATCTTGCAAAGCTTTGGGATATTCTAGCTGTGTATGCTTGGATTGACAAGGACGTTGGCTATTGTCAAGGTAACTGAACAATGTATGGGGCTCACTCTGATTTCTTTTTCTTTTTCTTTTTGTCCATTTTATGCCTGTTAGTCGTAAGGAGTTATAGCAGAGAAACTTTATGTCTACTGAATCACAGTTTTACACACCACACCCTTTTTTTTTCTTCTTGATGTGTTCCTGTTTAACCTTCAATCATATCTTCCCTTGTATTATTCCAAGACAATATTGATATAATACAATTCATGGTTATGACCAGGAATGAGTGATATTTGCTCCCCAATGATTATACTTCTTGATGATGAAGCAGATGCATTTTGGTGCTTTGAGCATTTGATGCGCAGATTGGTATACTTTCTTTAACAAGCCTTTCCTTCTGAGTGTATTTATTGATTTCTTCAAAATTTGCAAGCAAGTAGCTTCATTTTCATTGTTAAGGGTGTCTCTTTGGAAGAGGACACTTAGTTTGAAGGGTTATATGGAACTCTCATATACTGTTCAATAGTCCTTTTTTGTCCACTCTGTGTGCACCCATGTATTCTAACCAAAATGGAAGGGCAAAGGATAGAACTATAATAAAGAGAGAGAGACCTAACATGACCTTTTTTAGACAAATAATACTCGAAAATCCTTATATTAGGAGCAATTCTGATTTGTGTGGAGGATAATGATAATAAGCACCTTTAGTTTATATATTTTATATTCTCCCTCTTTACAGATCATTCCCTCAGTTACGAGATAATTAAAAGGCTTCGTTGATGACGGTGGTGACTATAACATATGATAGAGTTGTTATCCACACAGTTGTTGTCAGCAACTTCTATGTTATCCAAGTAGAAAAATCATGCCACTTAGTCAAGAAGTGCACTGCTCTTCCTATGTGTACTAAGACCTGGATACTCCTCAGGGATTCAGGATACCTGTTAGCTAATCCTTTTGCTGAATAAAAAAGGTTGAGAAGATAATTTAAATATTAATTTATGGGATACTCTTGAGTTATTATGATTTATGACATTGTTAGTGTAAAGAATAAGATGCTAAAATGCTTATTGAATGTCCGAGTTTCATGTTCAGTATAGTTGGTGAATGGTTCTTTAGAATACTGGTTTCATCTCTGATAACTCAAGTAAAGACTTTTAAGTGCCTAGCTCAATTTATGAGATTCAGGTTGTGTGCATTTTTAACCATATTGATCTGATTCTTGTTTTAGTTTTAAATTTTTAGCACATCGTGTACTCTGAAGTTATTTATGTCTGTATTAGTGACATTTCATTCTGTATTATATCTTAGTTCCTCATTGAACTACGTTATATTATAATATCCATATCCATGTTTTTCTAGTGGTTTCTTGTATTTTTAAATATTGAAATTTTCTTTTACTTTCATTTATGATAGTTATCTGTTTTTGTACCAAATCCTAATTTTTAAAATATGAAAGTCACATATGCTAATTATTTCCTTTATACAATATCGTACTATATCTGCTACATAATTAGATCTGCAGAACTTAATACTTATGTGCCTTTGTGCTATTATGGAGGTTATGCAGAACTCAAAAACCAACAGAGTTGACTAACATAATAAGCATGTTTTTGTTTTTTATAACTGAGTTCCTAATATCTATACTTCATTTCTTTTTGGCTCAAATCAATAGAATTTCCTATGCATATATATAGTCAAATCATATTTAATTTTTGCGATCTGCGCATGATTCTCAAATAATTGAATCTTGCTGTCCAAATTTTATTCACCTGTTTTTAATATACTTGTTGTTTCAAATTTTTAAGCGAGGAAATTTCAGATGCACGGACAAATCTGTCGGCGTGGAGTCCCAACTCCAAACTTTAGCTTCTATAACTCAAGTCCTTGATCCAAAGCTTCATCAACACCTCGGTAATTTTTCAACTCATTTGTGATTAACATTTATCATCAGCAAATTTATATCAGCTGCAAGGCTTCAAATGTTTTATGTATTGTGTGCTCCACGAAAAAAAAGTACATGCTGTACAAACTCAAGAGTTACAAAAACACTATATTCCTGTATCTTCGTTGTACTATCAGAACCTTTAATCACTTCTCCTTTGGTTATAACAAATCTTCCATGTAGTATGTCTGAGTCTGATAGTAATAATTGAAGATTTGTTATGTGAAGATGATTATCAGCATAGGCCAAAAAGAAAAAGAAAAAAAAACAAATAATATAAATTTAAAATTTTAAAAACCATCATTTCTATCCATTATCCAATTGTATATTCTGAATAAACTTGCTGCTACATGAGCATATAAATTAATCTCTCAGATTCTGTTGTATTGGTGATAGAAACCCCAAGGAAAATTTTCTAGACTATTTTTAGGAAGATGAGAGATCTAAAAAAAGAATTACCTGTATAATTCCCTTCGTAAACCCAAAAAACATCTTCCGTCCCTTCTCATGGATGTTCAATTGCCCTATCCTTTTCTTGCTATCACTGAATTTTACATATCTTTATACTTAAATAAAAGTGGTCATTTCCTTCCGGAACACTAACTTGGAAGAAACATACTTGTCTTTCTATCACTTAATACTCATCATCTTAGGTTAAAATAGGGAATAAAGAAATGACATTGGTTTCTTTCATATGCAATTTGGAAGAGTTTTTAATTTTATTCAGGGAAATGGTCGATATTTATTTTATAGAGTTTGGCTGATTGCTAAAGTGTGATTGCTAAAGCCTATTTGTTTCTTGTTCATCTAAATTATTTTGGTGTCTAGTGATGCATCATTTTCAATGTATAGTCAAAATCCTTGCTAAGTTGACCATTTAACTTGTGTCTAGAGTTTGCAATCACTTACCATGTTTTAAAATACTAAGGAATTTTACTCACACAAAAATGAAATTACTGAGAAAAGTTGCTGTTGTCTTCTTTTGAAAACAGAAAATTTAGGTGGAGGCGACTATCTTTTTGCGATCCGAATGTTTATGGTATTATTTCGAAGGGAGTTCTCATTTGGAGATTCTTTGTTCCTTTGGGAGGTATAGAAAAATGACTTCCTATTTTAAATAGGCAGATGTTTGTAATGTGTTCCTTTTGACAATTGCTTTCATCATAATTGTAATAACCACTGACACTTTAGCACTTATTATAACAAACAGTTTACCTTATGGTTCCATAAAACCAGCTCATTGTTAAAATAACTTATGCATTGTTTGTTTTAATCTAGCAGTAAAATACATGTGTTGATTCTTGCATTTGCCAGATTTTAGCATGTTTGTTAGGAGAAGCCATAAAGGAATGCAACTGTTTGACCCTGGTCAATATCTAGCAACTATTATCAACTTTCTACCGAGGGGTGGTAGGGGGGCTGGTTCAGCCCGGGACAGGACCGGCCCTGCCCGCCACCAAACCAGTCCAAACCGTACCTGAACCACCCCCCGAGGTGGGCTTGGCTGGGCTAGGAGTTCGCCTTTGAAAACCCATGCTGACCCGACCCAGATTCGGCCTGGCCCGGCCGGGCTTGAACTGGCCTGTCCGGTCCGGTCCGACCGTTAAGGCCCGTTTTTTAAAATTTTTTAAAATTTTCATTTATTTAAGTGTATATTTATATAATAAAACACAAAGACAATTTGAAAAAAAAAGTCTATCAAGTGGTTCCCCTTCAATTGAAACAAAATCAAAGGTTCAGATTCACTCTCTCAAAATATATTTTTTCCAAAAAAAGTTTTCCTTCCAAAACCATTTTTTCCCTTCAAAACTAAAAAAACTCGTTACTTTATTACTATCTCTCCTCTCTTCACTTTTTCATATTTCTCTCTCTCTCTCTATTTACTCAGAAATTTAGATTTTCAGATTTCAGGTTTGTAATTTTCAAATTTTTTATATATATTTTTTATTGCTCATGTTACATTGAAAATATAAAATATCATCTGAACAGTTAAATTTCATCACTTTCCACCCTCAAAGTTTTAAGAAAATAGCAAATACCCCCATTTATAATTATTTTTTAACATATACTAATGGAAACATGGACTTTTATTTACAACTAATTATTGTCATACTATTCAAACTTGAGCTACATAATTGTTTTTTTATTGTTTACAAGGCTTTTCATATACTGTATCGTTCTGAAGATGTGCTGGGCAAATCTAGTGTATATATTAATATATATATATATATATATTCTGTAAAATATATGCATATAGATATACTCTAAAATATTTCAAAACTTTATAAAAATGAGTGTGGACATCAAAATTAATTGATCACTACCCATTACTCAATTTGCAACCTCCATCCTAGCTATTTATAGCTAACTCCTCGCTTCTTTCATCTCACCAATGTGGGACTAAAAGTTTTTACAGTTTAATATCCAAATACATTTAGTCCCACATTGGTGAGATAAGAGAAATGAGGTGGAGTTGGCTATAAATAGCTAGGGTGGGGTGGACTAATTGAGTAGTGGGTAGTGATCAATTAATTTTGATTTTGACACTTGATTTTATAAAATTTTGAAATATTTTAGAGTATATCTATATGCATATTACATATATACATATATGCATATATAAACTTTCAAATATTAACCTATTCTATTTAATTTTTAACAAAAACAAATAAAAAACCCCACCCCGCAACAGCTCGGCCCGGACCAGCTAATTCCCTAGCTGGGCCCCCCTAGGCCCGGGTCCGGCCCGGCCCGTGGAGCCCGGATGCCACCCCTTTTTCTGCCATTGTTTTAAATTTTGGCCGATACGGCCGAAAGTATGGCCGAAATTTTCTTTCAGCAAGCTTGCCGATATGCAATCACTGATTTTATACTTCATATCGTTTTGGACTGAAATGTGTCGATTTCAGCCGGAATATTGCCGAAATATCGGCCGAAATCGACACACTAATGTTATTGTGAATATATTACTTTTTTTTGTTTTACTTTTTTCATACAAGTCTTTTAATATAGGACCTTAAGCTAAGATAATGTGAGAATTTTGTCTTTCTATTGTTTGTGTATATGCAAAGTCGAGTAATTCTATTAACTAATACATTTTTTTTAATCAATGCAAATTCAATTTAGTTATATACTTATATTACATATTTTTATATTGTTGTTAAATTATGCGAATATTACAGTGATTGATTCATGTCATTAGTTACATACAATATTTTATATCATAAATGACATGTAGAACATATAATATCTTATTTAGTAACAAAAAAATATGTTTATTGAGTGTCCGAAATGAACATCCGAGATGATCACATTTTCTGAGATGTTCGACGATATCTCCGATCCAAGACAAAACACCCCTTGCCGAGATGAGTCCGAAATCCGATATTTAAAACCTTGATTTCTGGCGTTAGCATAGCATTTTTCAGCCTGAAAGAATTTGGATTGGAATGTGACTCAAATAACATAAATTCATTGATCATGCTGCCTACTAGAAATTCATAACACCTCTATTATTTTTTTTGTATTGTGTTGAGTTGAGAATTTCTCAACTCACAGGATCCATTCAACTCAACTGCTATGCATTAAGTATTCATAGCTGAGATCACTTTGCTTTCCTACCAATTCACTGTCAGGATTTTATACAGAGCCTCTTATCTACCTATTCTTGCATTCACAAAAAACCAGCACTAGTCAATTTTTTCCAACTGAAATTCCGTTTCCTCACTTTCACTCGTTTATGATCCATATGTTTACCGTATCTATACACATAAATTACAAGATTTGATCTCTAGTATACATTTATTTTTCTTTGTGCACTGATGGCTTACTTTCAAAGTGACACACA
This sequence comes from Hemerocallis citrina, assembly GCA_017893485.1. Taxonomy (NCBI): domain Eukaryota; kingdom Viridiplantae; phylum Streptophyta; class Magnoliopsida; order Asparagales; family Asphodelaceae; genus Hemerocallis; species Hemerocallis citrina. The sequence goes on along the minus strand of CM030364.1, from coordinate 27,125,628 downwards.
GATGATGTGGGCTCTGGAATATGACCCTGATCTCTTTGCCATCTATGAAGAGCAAGATTCAGGAGTTGATAGAAAAGAGGGATCTAAAGGGAAAGTCAAATCCATGCGTCAGTTTGGGAAGTATGAGCGAGAAAATTTGAGGAATGCAGGCAAAACTGATGCCCCACTTCCAATTTCAGTTTTCCTTGTGGCTAGTGTCCTGAAGGACAAAAGTGCAAAGCTATTGCAGGAGGCGCGTGGACTGGATGATGTTGTTAAGGTAAAGAAAAAGCTTGGTTGTAAGTGATGTTTTTATAAGTTAGATATATATCACTATTCAAATTCAAACCAAACTTTAAAAGGGAGGTACTTTTAACTTCAATCAGGAGAGACTTGTTATTGAATGTTCGTTTGTTTGTAGATCAATTACTTAACGCATATTATCTTTCTTTTTATCAGATCATGTGTCAGTTGATGCTTTAGCTGGATGATTGGACAAATTTTCATTTTGTATCGTTTTAAGAATTGTCTATGTTAACATTTTAAAACTTGGAAAACTATTGATATTCCTTCCATCAAATAGAACCTAGTGATCAAATGAGAGGCTCGAATGGAAAATTAGGGAGCCTTGCCCAGAGCTGTCAAAATGACTAAGTATAAATGCCCAAAAAACAAATGTTAACGAGCAGCCATGTTCATTTTTTGTGATAGTGAGAAACTACAAGAAACTAGACTTTTAGATTTATAGAGAGGAAGAGAGTTAAATGTATTATGGTGAGTCTAATCAGGAATGATAGGAATTTAGTTGTTCAAGTGCTGCTAGGACAAGGTGTTGACCAAATGAATTTAGACCGGGGCTGTAACGGAAGACAATGATGATAGCTAATTTTATTCAGAATTGGCCTTTAATAAGAGTAGAATGAAGAAGTAGGTTTTGTGAAGCCATTCGCAATGAATAGGAATGTACGAAGAACAAGAATTCAATCTTTTGTCATCATGGAGGACACTGATATTATTTTAAGATTAAATGTAAGTTGAAGGTTATTAAACAATAATTCTTGTAATATAAATAAAATTGAGATCCATACACACTGAAGAAGATCATATCAGATAAATATCAGTTGTGAGGGTGAGTTTAAGGGCTGAGTTATAAGGTTTTTTATTTTTTAAAAGTGCATAAAAACTGCGCTAATTAATTCAAAAATTAATGCTAAGCGAATACCCCTAGGGAACTTGTTACCTAAACCCTATTCAATTTTAAACGTATATATTTCAGTCATTTTATATATTTTAGGGTTTTACTTTTTCTCATCTCTTGCACATCACTCATGGTGTTCGTTTTTGTTTCACTATCAGATTTTGAATGACATCACTGGAAATTTAGATGCAAAGAAAGCTTGCAGTGGAGCATTGAAACTTCACAAGAAGTATTTGAAAAAGGTATGAAATGTATACTTCATTTAAATCATATTTACGTGATATCAAACTTATCCCATACCCACACCTCTGCAGGCCACCAAGAAGCCATAGTTGCTGCAAACAAACTGCAGTTTCCACAATCTGGATTCCATCTTCCACGGAAATAGCTCATGCCATAATTTTGTGGCAGGTGGTTCGTCCCGCATGTCAGTTTATGGACCTCTGTACGGAGTGTTGATTGCCCCAGTGTGCTTATGTATATACGATCTTTATCCATTATACACGGCATTGTCATTGTACCATTTTACCAATATACGCCGCATTGCGATTGTACCATTTTACCGTCATTGTTGTATGAGTTGATCAGAATACTAGAAGTTTCCTGCTCGGAAGCTTCTTTTGTACCAATAAAATATTTATAGAAAAGAAAAGAAAAGAAAAGGAAGCATGTTGTCTATGTTCTGAAGTTTCTCTTTTATGGAATAATTTGATAATCTTTCTTTCTGGTTTGAGTTCTGTAAATTTGCTAGATGAACAGAGGCTGCTTATGGCTATAATTTTAGAGATACCATATGAATCACTAGCAGCATACTTTGTCCAATTGTTTGGATTAGGTCAAAGAGCAAACAAATTCTCATTCGAAACACAGTTACGCAAACACCAATTGCAAACAAAGTAAAACTAAAGTCAACAAATCTGATGTATCTTACAAGGTGAAGACTATAACATGTTTTTTGGGCAAACAGAGATTAATTTTTTTGCATTGGTTTAGAATGAATGGCATTCCAAACATAATTAGCATTATGATGATTGGGAAATCATTATAGCGGTAGCTAAGGTTTACTACCTTCTTGGTACTGCCTCGGGCTGTTGAGGATATTTTGTTTCGTTTTACTACTACATTCGCTGTAAATTATAATTATAGCGGCAGCTAAGGTTTGCATTTTCCTCTAAATGCAGAAAGAGGTACTATTGAATCTATAAATTCAATAGCTAGTCTGGCTCAAACGGCAACCAGTAAAAGACACATCAACTCTGTTTATGACTGAGGTTTTGCCAAAAAATCTTCACAGAGACATCATTGGGTCTACAATACCAATGACTAGTCCGGAGCAAACGGCTACTGGTAAAAATATATCAAATCCGTTGATGGTTGTGACTTTGCCAAAAAGTCAAGACAAGGGCAAAACCCTTATGAACAATCAAGATGTTACGGAACCAAACAAGTATGACCAAATTCTACAGCTACTTCAACAGATTGCAGACATTCAGAAACAACCACAAAGGACACCTAATCCAACACAAACTCAAAAAAAGCAAAAGAAGATAATCAATCCGGACCATGATTGCGACTCAGGTGGCAGAAGCAGTAAAGACAGTTGTCTCAAAAGAAAAGGAGACAATGACAGAAAATGAAAAAGAGAATCTTGAAGAGAAACTGAATCTATCACAAATAGACAACATGTCAGAGGCAGAGATTAGTGGCGACAACAATCTCATGACGTCATTAATGAAACGATGGCTTCGACCATCTTTTATCCAAAAAAAAAAAAAATCTCATGACCCCAATGTCTTTAGATTTAGTGGCACTACATAATTTAGACACCTAGACTGTACTCAGGAGTATTGCTGCATAATTTGGACACCTATCTAGACTCTACTACCTCCATCCAGAAAGGTATGACCACCAGATAGCCACGTATAAAGGTAATTCCGCTCAGAAAGAAGACACTAGAAAAGTGCAGATTCTCCTTCAAGTGTTTGACACATTAAAAGGATGCAGATGACTCCAGACTCCCTCTCCCTCTTCTGAAAAACCCTTATAAATACCACCCATCTACTTCTCCAAATCATCATACATCCCTTACCCCACTTCAAAAATTCTCCTTGTACTCCAATGTTCTCCCTCACCACTGCATTGTAAAATAGTGACATGTACTGTAAGGAACAACCTCCCCAAGCTTGAACCCATTGTAAGTTTTTCTTAAGTCGTTAAGGGGATTTCCCGAAAGGGAAAGCTCTTTACTATGTATCCACTATGTTCCCCCAATTAAATAAACTGTTGTATTATATGACTAGTTTGTAAATATATTTGCACATAAAATGTTGTGATCGCTTTTATTCTAATTATATCATAATAGCATAGTTAGACCTTATTAACCAAAAGTAACCATGTAGGCAAAGAAAGTCGACTGCTGAGAAAAGGCTGTGAGTATGCCATAAGGAAAAATTGGTTAGGTTTGACTGAGAAGTTAAACAGGGCCTACCTCACCTTGATATATCTTAGTTTTCAAAAAAAAAAAAAATGTACCTACAGTAGAACGGGAACGTAGGAATACATAATTTAAAGAGAGAGTACACAGTATGGATAGGTTTAAATTTGATAACTTGTATTTTCTTCATAGAAATATTAAGAATCTGATAACTTAGTTTCTAAACTCAATTACCCCTTTAATTTTGGTAACCTATTACCAAAATTACAACAAAAAAAAATTAAAAATAGTATAATTTTTTTTCCTATTCTGATATTTTGTTCTATATCATAGTATAAATATTCATGTTCTTTTATAGAGCCATTTATATAATCCATATATTCTATTTCTAATAATTCTTTAGTTGATAACCTTTCTAGTGCATGTCACTATTTTAAAATGCAGTGCTGAGGGAGAACATTGGAGTACAAGGGAAATTTTTGAAGCGGGGTAGGGGATTGGATGATTATTTTGAGAAGTAGATGAGTGGTATTTATAAGGGTTTTTCAGAAGAGGGAGAGGGAGTCTGGAGTCATCTGCATTCTTTTAAATTTTAATATGTCAAACACTTGAAGGAGAATCTGCATTTTTCTAGTGGCTTCTTTCTGAGTTGAATTACCTTTATACGTGGCTATCTGGTGGCCATGCCTTTCTGGGTAGAGGTAGTGGAGTCTAGATAGGTGTCCAAATTATGCAGCAATACTCCTGAGTAGAGTCTAGGTATCCAAATTATGTAGTGTCACCGAATCTAAAGACATTGGGGTCATGGGATTGTTGTCGCCACTAATCTCTGTCTCTGACATGTTGTATATTTGGGATAGATTCGGTTTCTCTTCAAGATTCTCTTTTTCACTTTCTGTCATTGTCTCATTTTCTTTTGAGACAACTGTCTTTACTGCTTCTGCCACCTGAGTCGCAATCATGGTCCGGATTGATTCTCTTCTTTTGCTTTTCTTGGGTTTGGATCACACATGGTCAATAGGACAAAGTATACAACATGTTATTAACGTATTAAAAAACAAATGTACAGAAATACAAATTCAAAAATAATTAAAAAATTCAGATTATGGGTTTTGCAAAGAAATTATACACTCCCCAGACAAATGGTATAGGAGAAAGAAAACCTGAATCTAAAACTTCCTGTAACCTATTACAAAACTAAATACAAATGCGCTCCTCATCACTTCCATCTCATCATTGCATTGCAATCTGTAATGAAGTATTCAGCCATATCAGTAGCAACTGGTCAAGAACTAGTCAAGAATTGTGATCATCCAATCTAACCAACTCCAATGCTGTCATCTCATCGCCAACCAAATTGCATTCTTGGAGTAAGTCTGCTGAATATGGCATTGTCAGCATCCAAGGGGAAGCTTCTGCTTAGGCTTAGTTATGTTACGGACAATTAGCCAAGTCGCGACTGCTGTAGTTTTTGACATGAGTCCACCTGAGTCCGAAAACACGGTCGGGCTCACTCTAATTGGAGGTCCACACATGTAATTCGGGTTCAGAAAGGCGCATATCTTCCAATTCTTGAGGATGGTGAATCACAGTCCGGTTGTTATTATCGAACACTTTGTACTTGAGTAAGATAGTTGTTTGAATAGACTTGTAGAACGTCGTAGTAGATTTTGAGGTCGCCACTTTGACGGGGAAGGAACTTGTTTCTTTGTTTTTTTTTTTCTGTGACATTGGTCTTCTTTTGGGGGTCTGAGATGCAACAAACATACATCTCACTCCCTGCATTAAAGGTGAAGAGAATATTCGTAAGCACTTTTACTAGCTACTGAATAGACGAAATCATAACAGAACATCGATTATAGTACTTGTATGTGTAGTAGCTCAAGAAATTAAGTCATTACTTCTTGAGAAATTTCTATTGAACTAACTGAATCACCCATTTTTCATCTAAGAGAGACAATGTTTAGGAGAATTTGAAGAATGTCGAGTACATTCAGGTCAATGGCAACTCTCTCCAGTTATACTTTGCTCAGCTAAGAATTTGACACAAATTTAGAAAGTTGGTCGACTATTCCTGTTTTGACAAAGAAAAAGGATAATAATTTTGTTGGTGGCACGGACGCGACATGACATGCTGACACAGAGAAGATTTTGAAAACTACTCTAAAATATGTAGGATATAGGTGTCCGACATGTGTGCAACATGATACGGCTACCAAATAGAAGTATGCGTGCAAGATACGTTTCCCTCTTTTCTTTCTCTTTCCCTGATTTAGATGCTACTTTTACCTTTATGAGTTGTTGCAGGACACACAAACCCCTCGTTGGTCAGCTTAATAGTCTTAGGCATCGGCGTCCCAGGCTCTCTAACCCCAAACTGCGTTTCCCATCATCTTAATCTTCGCCTGAATCTGATCCAAGTCTCCCGCAGTATCAAACACATTCATCAAATCTTTTTGCTGATCAGATACCCCGTCAAACTAGTCCCATTTCCCACGTCCACGTGCCCAGGAAAATCTGACCCCTCCAGAACGACAGCCTCTGAAGATGAGACCAATATCTCTTTGTACTGGAATCAGGTGAATATTTTCCATGCTTTGAGATCATGGTCCACCGTGTTAAGTATAGTAGCGGTCGTGGAGCTGAATGCATAGGGCTGAGCCGATGCGTTTTTTAGGATCCAGGTATTCTTTCTTTCAGGAATATTAAGGTGTATCCGAGGAAGAAGCCATTGCAGCTTTCGTCAGGGCCTGGAGGGGGTGGCGGAGAAGGAGCTTCGATGTCTAAATTGTCAGAGAGTGAAGGGTTGAGAGAGAATGCCAAGGAGATGAAGAAGAGGATGAGTGATGGAAGTTGAGGGTCGGAGCATTTTGCTATGTTTCGAGGCTGCGCATGAGATTCAAAAATTGGCAAAAGGAACCAAATTGGATTGAGAAGAGGATATTGAGATGAATTGGAGAGAGAGAGAGAGACCGAGCCTAAGATGGTAAATGAATGTTCCGTTTTTTGTTTCCCGGGCAAAATGGAGGGAAGAAGCAACAGTCACTAACGGCTACTAGCAACTAGTATTTTTCACGTGTGCGATGCACGTTTTGATAAAGAGTTGGAGTTAAAAGTGCAATACACGTAAATTAACAGTAATCAGCATGTGCGATGAATGCCTTAATTTTTAAAAAAATGGAGCTAAACAGGCGATACACATATTTTTCAAAAATTAAGGATGGAAAACTTTGATGTGTATGTGCGATGCACGTGTTGAAAAATATATTTGGAGTTAAACGTGTAATGTACATGTTTGTTTGTGACAAAAGTGGTGTTTTTTTTGTGACAAAAAATATTAAATTGTTTATTTGTGACAAACTCTTCCATTAAATAGTAAATAAATATATTATATTATAGATAAATAGGTGAATAATAATTTACACTTGTGGTGCATGTTTAATATATATATATATATATATATATATATATATATATATATATATATATATATATATAGGGCCATCTTCCATTGCAAACGCAAATGTTGTGCAAACCCGTGCAAACCACTTAACCCGTCATTGACGATGACGGGTTAAGGCAAAAACATAACCCGTCATTGGTGATGACGGGTTATGTTTTTTGCCTTAACCCGTCATCGCCAATGACGGGTTAAGTGATTTGCACGTTTGCAAACGCTACAGTAGCGTTTGCAATGGAAGAAGCCTCATATATATATAAAGTAAAAAATCTGACATAGTGAAGACTCAAACCTGAGCTCCTTCATATTAGTTTTGCACGTACGATGCAGGTGTCAGTAGATTGACAATGCACGTGTCAGTAGATTGACAAATGACACTAAAGGCCTTCTCCCATTATAATATTAGAGATTAGAGATTTGAGCACTGCACACGAATTTCTTTACGGTCAAAATAATAGCAATGTCGCATCACAAAATCAAATGATTATTACATGAGTTTTAGGTTTTGAATTATCTGTAATCAATAGTATAAAATAAGAAAAAGTTGATGATGATATCTTAACACGCTAAAACACTATAACCGAGCTACAATTGAGACTCTTGAGATGAGACTGGTACTCTTTCTAAATTTTTTTTACTTCAGTTTTATATTACCGTGCTCATTCTGGTATCGATATTGCTAAGCGAGCATATTACACACCAATTATGCCAAGAAAATTTGTGTTAGCAAGCTTATTCAAACTGTATTATTTACTGACTAGTGAACTTCAACGGTTTAATACTTATTCATAGATCATCTGATTAGAATTCTTCCTTCTGTTTATCTTCTTTTTTTTCTCTGTGCTGTAACAAATTTATGAGCTCCTGGTAGTTCATCAAGGGATTCAAGTCCATTCATTAGTAGCATGGTGCATAATGCATACACATCTATCAAGCAGGCATAAAGCACAAGAGAGCAACATTTCTAAATGCAATTTCAGCAAAGAACATTTCCAAATCAAACTATGCAAGGTATATCAAAGTGGGATCATCACAAAGTCAATTCGGTACGTGAATCTCAACCGTTGAATTATAATGATGACGTACATAAGACTAAGCTTGATTCCAATATTACAAGCAGAATGAATAAAATTCTTGCGTATCTAAAATACTCACATGATTAGTAACATCTAGGAGTATCAAGTATCAATTGCGTCAATCACAAAATATATATTACGCGGAGCAATATAACAAAATTAAAGTCATGTTCCCACTCGCCAGCCTGAATCACTATCCTTTAAAGTAACAAAGTAGAAGCTGAACTTGTTCTCACTCTAAGCAGTTTTAAAATCATAAAGAAACCACATTAGCCATAAAGCTAGGAGCTGTAACTGTATAAACAGACATCTCTATGACCTCGAGGAACAGGTGTAATAGAATTTTTACATTAGTAGTGAGGTGTGTATTAGAGTTACATGGAATTTAAGCAACCACTATGCCATCAGAACTAAGTTCATTATCAGGTTGCAGTTTAGGCTCCAGATCAATGAACTGGTTGGATTTGCTGGCTAGATGAGAAATACTGACTCTTCCCTGTCGTTTAATGTAGTCAGCAACTGCCTTCATTTCCTCCGGAGAGATGTATATATATTTACCACGATCATCCATGACACCAGAAAGTCTCCCTACAAATCCAAGTAAGAAATGGTAGTAGATGCAACTATATCAGCAAGATTTTTGCGGACTTCTAATCTAATGAAAGATTTTACTATTGTATTTATCAAATCTATCAAGCCCTGTCTTTATTATCTCGCCAAATTTTCTGATGTACAGATAATAAAAGTACTTGAAAACAACTCTAACTAGAGGATAAGATGATACATACCCATACTTTCTAGTGTCGTTATCCGGTTTATACAATCCTGCAAAACCATAAAGCATTCAGAATGACAAGCAACATATTAATGCAACAGACATAGACATATGAAGAAAGACAACCTGGATGAATAAGACTACATGACATGCCAAACTATTAGGCAGCAGTAATCAATTATCAAATAACTAATTCCAATAATAATCATATATTATATACTAATAATTAAAAAAATTAAAACTAAACAGAATGCTTATTGATCATGGATATTATCATACCCTAACACAAATCCGATAGTATTCAAATTTATGCATATATAAGATCAATTACAGATTCAAAAAAATATTGTTATGCATGTTCATTGTGATTAGTGGATCCTCAAACCAGTGTTTAGTCTGTTAGCAAAATCTGTTAATGAATTAAATGAAATAACAAATTCCAGATAATTAGTCTGACACTTGTTTCACAATCCTTGGTTAAAGTTTGTACAGAAAATTAGAAAACATTGTATCTAAACACGAATTTAAAAGAAAAAGAAGAAATTTGTGAAATTAACTAGATATTGCCTGATTCTTGCTACCTAAATTTCACTCATCATACAGTGAAACATTCACTAAAAGTTTGCGCCGCCTGCTCCCCTCTTCCCTTTTTTAATGAGGAACCTCATTCTTGATCAAAAAAATGTAAACACAAAGCAGGGTACCAAGCTAAAATATAGCAAGAGTGTTCTGCATCTCATTCAAATTGAAAACCTTGAGAGATATTTATTGTGTACAAACTATTTAATTGGATCGTCTCCCCAGACCCCTTACTCCCTACTCTTTTGAGAAAATGTGAAAATATCCAGTGGCAAGTTCTCAAGCACAAACAATGTTACACTTTTCAGTTCATTTTCTTTTCTTATTTCTTCATATCTCTGCCCTTCTTCATGTCTCTTCCTATTTTCTGATCCTTCCAAAAGGAGGAAGAAAAAATCACTGCCAAAGGAGGTAACGTGATTTCATTTGGTTATTTAGCTGATTGTGAGCAATATAGCACCCCATTTAATAAAATCTTTCTTGCATCTTTAACAAGACTATTGCCTACTCTAGAAGAATTTGGAGGCATAATAGGTTAAAGATTTTAGAATGAATGAAATTAACCTAACAGCCAGATGGCCTTCTGGTGGGACCTGTGTTGGCTTATAGTTCTTTTGGCTAGGTATTTAGTTGGCACCAACCAATAAATAATGGCGTCAAGCTGCAATTGGCTGCTAAAACATGCCTATTCTTTTGTGGTTCCAGGCAGGCCTACTTCAAATTAGAAATGATAATAAAGAGCTCGGGAGATCATGATGATAATAATGAGGAAATATGACAGGATAAGATAATATCTTAAGAAGCAGATACAAACAGCGCAAGAAGCAACTTCCCAGCAGACATATTAAAAGGAAAAAGGGAAAGAAAGTAATTACGTGGATACACTTCAAAGAAATCGGATATACCTGAGTTCGCATCTTAAATTCTGCAGCAAGGTCTTCCAAAGGAACACACTTCTGTTTCTGCATTAATTATAAGAAAAAACAGATGATCATATTGTATTTGGCCAAATGTACTTTACATATATTTCAGATGTACCATCCAACCTGCACAAGAAAAGACAGATTGATAAGTTAATGTGAACAAGAATATGAAAGAAATAGACATGAGTACACCAAGATAACAAAGATTCTGCAATAATATAATACAATATATATGTTAAGATAAATCAGAGATGAAAACAATACTGATTATTGAATTGAGAAATAATTGAGTACAATATCTCCTATATATATAGGAGTAAACCATATACAAAACTAGCACAATACCCAATGTGGAACTATAATATTTAACACCCCCTCTCAAACTCACGGTGGGTCAAATAGTGTGAGTTTGCCGATTAAATATCGAAATCTCTGAAGAGTATGAGATTTGGTGAAAAAGTCTACCGTCTGTTGTGACGAGGTAATAGAATGAAGTAAAATGGTCCCTGCATTCAAAGCGCTCACGAACATAATGACAATCAATCTCTATATGCTTCGTTCGCTCATAGAAGACCGGGTTGGTTGCAATGTGTAGTGCTGCACTGTGGTTATCACAATGAAGAGGAGTAGCTCCTGAAAAAGTGATACCTATATCTGATAACACCCAACGAACATAAACAATTTCTCTAGTAGTAGCTGACGTTGCTATTTACTCGGCTTCGGTCGAAGAACATGCAACAACTGCCTGTTTCTTACTTTGCCATGAGATCAGCGAATTACTAAGAAATAGACAGAAACCTATGGTAGACCGTCTGGTAGTAGGATCACATGTCCAATCTGAATCAGAATATGCACTCAGCTCTAGTTTGCATGTAGAAGGCATGAATAATAAGCGAGTAATAGTGCCCCGAAGATATTTGAGAATCCGAAGAAGAGCACCGTAGTGAACCGACGTAGGAGGGGAAACAAACTAACTGACAACATTGACTGCGTGAGCAATATTGGGTCTGGTCATGCATAAGTAGACAAGCTGTCCAACAATCTGTCTGTATCCAGTGGAATCAGGAAGGAGCTCACCATCAGTGGGACGAAGCTTCACATGAAGCACTAAGGGTGTATCGGCTGATCGACTGTCAGAGAGACATGCATCGAAGATAATATCTGATGTGTATTTATGTTGAAAAATGGGTATCCCCCGAGATCCATGAGCAATCTCTAGACCTAGAAAATAACGTAGTCTGCCAAGGTCTTTCATATGAAACTGCTGGTGAAGGTATTTTTGGGTAGATGCAATGCCTGCGGAGTCATCCCCAGTAATGATCATATCATCAACATAGAGTAGAAGTACCCTCCCCTGCAGTGATGACCGCATAAATATAAAATGGTCCTGGGAACTCTGACTAAAACCAGCCTTGGTGATGAGAAGGCGAAAACACTCAAACCAGGCTCGAAGGGCCTGTTTCAGGCCATATATTGCCCGACGCAGCCAGCAAACATGACGAGTATGGAGACCAGGAAAAAGGATCCATATAAACAATCTCAGATAAGGGACATTGATAAAAGCATTCTTCACGTCCATCTGGTATAATGGCCACTGATAGATAGCTACAACAGCAAGGAGTGCGAACAGTAGTTATCTGTGCAACGAGAGCAAATGTCTCATCATAATCAATGCCATGCTCCTGAGTAAATCCTCGGGCTACTAGACGAGCCTTGTGCTGCTCAATAGATCCATCAGGTTGATATTTGCCCTTAAGATCCACTTACAGCTAATAGGTTGAACACCCTCTGGCAGATGAATGACATCCCACGTGCCAGTCTGATCAAATGCACTGAATTCCTCTGCAATAGCTTTCCTCCGCTCGTGATATTGAATTGCGTCCTGCTAGGTTCTGGGCTGACGTGTAGAGTATATAGCAGTGAGATATGCATGAAACTGTGGTGAGTAAGAAGCTAGGGTGGCAAAACCAAACTGGTCAGAAGTACCAGTGGCATCAGGTGTATAACGTTCCGAAGGGATACCAGAAATGGAACGTGTACACTGACGAAGTGGTGGTGGACTGACAGGGTGTGGGGTGAGGACGGTGGAGTAGGTGCATGTGTCGGTGGGAAAGTAGGTGGGGTGGGTGCTGACAGCTGTGGGAATGCAGGTGGTGTTTCAGTAGGGAAAACAATAGGTGTAAGGGCTGCAGGAGATGTGAATGGAGCCAGAGGAGTGGGATCAAAAGGAATGTGGGAAGATGAAATCGGAGGGCTAGCAACAACTGGAAAATTGAGAAATCTAACATCCTCGAGGGAGTCAGGTAGTAAGGAGTCTTCCACAAAGGATACATGTCGAGAAATGCGAACACGACCCGCCGATGGATCAAAACAACGATAACCTTTGTGTTCAGGACTGAGACCTAGGTGAACGCACTTAGCAGCACGAGCGGAAAGCTTCGTGCGCTCAGTAGGAGGAAGGACATAACAGGTGCACCCAAAAGTACGAAGCATATTGTAGTCGGGAGGTGAGTGATAAAGAGCCTCATAAGGTGTCGTACCAGCTAGGACAGACGAGAGAGTAATGTTAATGAGACTAACAGAGATCATGACAGCTTCTGCCCAGGAAGAACGAGGAGCGGAACAGGAGTAAAAGAGCGCGAAGCATCTCAAGGATGCGATGATGCTTGCGTTCAGCTACAGCATTCTGCTCATGTGTGTGAGGGCATGATTGCTGAAAAAGGGTGCTGTAAGACTGAATGATCGATCTCATAGTCGTGAAGGTGTACTCAAGAGCACCATCCAATCGGAAGTTCTTGATGCGCACACCGAACTGAGTGTGAATCAGTCATAAAGAACCGGTAAATATCAGGATTCTCAGATCGCTGACGCATAAGAAAAACCCATGTATGTCTAGTGAAGTCATCGATGAAGGCAACATAACAGAGATAGCCTTTCCACGAAGGTACAGGAGAGGATCCCCATACGTTAGAATGAACAAGTTGAAAAGGATGGGTGGTTTGAGAAGTGCTTGTGACTAAAGGGGAGTGCAATGTGTTTGGCTAAATGACAATCCTGACAATCCTGACAATCAGATAAATATTTATAAGTAACAGGACCAAGAACACCACTACGAGCTAAAGTCTGGAGACGAGACGCACTAATATGACCTAAACGTCTGTGCCACAGATCAGCATCAGAGGAAATAATACCGGCAAAACGAGAAGGAGAGTGATGTGCACGAAGAAAATCTAGATGATTTAGACGACCTTGATGACTAGCACGCCCAAACTTCTCACCGGTGCATGAATCAGTTATAGAACTGAAAGAGTCAAAAGTAATGACAATACCACTATCGCACAATGCACTAATAGAAGTAAGGTTCATAGATAAATGAGGAGCATAAAGAACATAAGGTAATGTGAGAGTGGGAGAGTTAATTTCTCCTGAGTGTGTAACGAAAAGTGGTGAGCCATCAGCTGTGTAGAGATGGAGAGTAAGAGGGAAGTGCAATGCAGGTGATGAACAGTGTCTGATTACTAGTGAGATGATGTGATGCACCAGAATCTAAAATCCAGAACGAATTCATATCGGGAGTAGCAGAGAATGCAGGAGCAAAGGAGCCAACATTGATAGACTGACCCATGACCTGTAGTTCTAGCTGAGTGAGGCATTGCTGAAGATTAGCCCAATGAGCAGGAGACGACAAGGCTGGAGTGACAAGCATGGCCGAGGATATAAGGAAAGAAGCACTGTGAGGAGGGATAAGACCATGGTTTTAAATCTCGGATTTCGGACTCGTCTCGACAAGAGGTGTTTCGTCTCGGATCGGAGATATCGGAGATCTCGGGGAAATGTGATCATATCGGATGTTCATTTCCTATACTCAATAAATATTTTTTTGTTACTAAATAAGATATTATGTCCTACATGTCATTTATCTAATAAAATACTGTATAATGTAACTAATGACATGAATCAATTACGGTAGATATTTACAGAATTTAACAACAAAATAAAAGCAAATGTAATATAAGTATATAACTAAATTGAATTTGCATTGATTAGAAAAATTGTTTTAATTAATAAACTTACTTGACTTTGCATATATACAAACAACAGCGAGACGAAAATCCTCACATTATCTTAGCTTAAGATCATATTTAGAAAGACACATTCAAAAAGTAAAACAAACATTCAAAAAGTAAAACAAATTTTTTATATATATTCACAATAACATTTGTCTATTTTGGCTAATATTTCGCTAATTTCGACAATATTTCGGCCGATATTTCGGCAATTTTGGCCGAAATCTACACATTTCGGTTCAAAACGATATAGAGTATAAAATATGTGATTTCGTATCGGCAAGCTAACTGAAACGAAATTTTGGCCGAAATTTCGACCGTATCGGAGGAAATTTAAAATAGTGGATAAGACTAGTGCTGCTGGGACTGAGAGCACAATAAGGAGGGAGATGCTCTTGGTGTTTGGATCGGGATAGAGGGCAGGACGGTGCTACCGGTGTCGGAAGTAGAGGTGGGATAAGGTGAGGAATGATGTTGGGAGAAGGTAGGAGGCCGGAGGCAGAATGAAGATGGTGCTGCTGCTGTTTGAATCTAGAGGCAGAATGAAGATGGTGCTGCTGCTGTTGAATCTGGAAGAAGAACGAGCAGGACGGTGCTACCGGTGTCGGAAGTAGAGGTGTGGTAAGGTAGGAGGCTGGAGACAGAATGATGCGGTTGCAGCAGGAAAGTCGGTGGAAGCAGAAATATGTGGGATAGAATGATATTCCATCAAGCAGTAGTACCTATATATATAACTTTTTTTGATTTTTTTGATTTTTTGTTTTTTTTGATTTTTTTTAACAGTAAAATGGGTTTGAGGGTTGTGAATAGGGAAGGAAGGTTTGGGTATACGGGTATGAGGATTTGGGTATACGGATATGAAGAGTTGGGTATACGGGTGGGGTATGAGTTGGGTTGGGATTAAGGCCGGGAAAAAAAAAGGATTAGGGTTTTGATATAGGAGACGAGAGAGTTGCGGCTAGGGTTGCGGCTAGGGTTTGGGATGATGAGGTTGGAAGAAGGCAGATCAGCAGGATGGGGAAGAGGAGTCGACGAGGAGTTCGGGTGTTTTGGAGGTTGACAGGGTTTTGGGTGGTCGGGGATTGGAGGTCGACGGGAATGGAGATTGGAGAGGTCGACGGGAGTGGAGATTGTAGTGGTCAACGAGAATGGTGAAGTTGAAGAGGTCGACGAAGATCAGAGTTGAGGTCGACGAAGATCGGAATGGTGAAGTTGCTGACCTTCTTGATGTTGATGACGATGCTTTGGATTTTTTTTTTTTTGGCTGTTGGAACTTGAGGATTTTTGGATGAAGAAATTTAAGAGAAGAAAATTTTTATAATTGGCTCTGATACCATGTTAAGATAAATCAGAGAGATGAAAACAATACTGATTATTGAATTGAGAAATAACTGAGTACAACATCTCCTATATATAGGAGTAAACCATATACAAAACTAGCACAATACCCAATGAGGGACTATAACATTTAACAAAATACGCACAAAAGAAAAGCCAGAAAACAGACTCTTATGATAAGAAGTAGAGTACGCACTAATGATGCATTTCAAGTTATCCACTAAAGGATCCATTTTCAGATTAAAAGTGAGAACTTCACAGAGAGAAATGGGGGGAAAAACTGCGAGTAAAGAACATGACGTTCTAAAAGACTTAGAAGCTGCATAATTATGCTCACATGATGCATGCATACTCATTGAATATCTCTGCAATTTGTTTATAGGTCATTTCTTAAGCTATATATCACCCAACAAAGTGAATCGTCAATTGGATGATCAACCATTCACTATTAAGTGGGACTGTAAGAGTATCCACACTCTAGATAATCAAATAATAACCCGGCTTAACTCCCTCCCACAGATAGTAGCAGTTCTGGCAACATGCATGGATCACAAATTCACAATCGCACGGCCACAGATGAGATGATTAAGTCAAACCAATGCGAGAAACTATGAAAGTAATATTAAAAAACTGAGTACAATACTAAGGAAGATATTGATTACAATGAAGAAACATATCTGGACAACAAATACACATCCTACTGAGGAACATACAACTCTGGATACGGTGGAATAGTTTTGGGTTGTACTACCATTATTTGCAATAATTAAGCCATCACATATACATAAGAAACTTCCAACTTATTTCTCGATGATGGAAAGAAACTAGTACTTTTCATAAAAATGTGGAAAACAGAAAACCTAATGAACAGAAATTACTTCTAGTATCGTATCTCTCTTCGTGGAAATAGTTTTTCAAACAATTCCATTATCCCTTTCAAAAGCAACCACAAAATTCAGAGAATCAAAGAAGGAATTCCTCAACGTCTAAGACTAATAAACAACATCAAAGAAACTACAGATGTAAGAAAGGTTGCGAGACTGATAAAATATATTAAAGAAAATCGAGATAAAAAAAAAATGGAAGATCTGCCACATAGAATCAACACTAAAAATCATTCAGGTTTAGTAAGAATGTAAGATATCTTGGAGACAATGAGAAGTGAACAATAAAGGAGGATATCACAATGTCTTGTAAAAGGATAAAAGGGTACCTTGATATATTCCACAAAATTAGTGAGCAATCCTTGGCCTTCTTCTGTGGCATCACCTTCGGTTGTGCCTTCCGCGTCAACAGAAAATTCTCCTTTCCACTTCTCAAACTCCAGAGCAGCAGCTTCCTCCTCCTTGGCCTTCCGTGCCAAAGCTTCTTCTTCCTATATAAACTCATAATCATTTTCAGTATTTTAAGTTGTTTGCATTTCTTTGTATACAAATAAGAATAGGCACCAACCAGCAAACGCTCCTGTGCTTCACGCTCCTCATCCTTCTTCCTGCGCATATCAGCATAACGATCCTGTTTTGTTTTTCTTGATTCACGTGCTGCTTCTTCAGCCTAAATTTGAATATTGATGTCAAGACATTGGAACTGAAAAATATATATTGTAAGAAAAGAGTTCCAAAAGGACAACTAACCTGTCTTTGGGCTTCACGCTCTTGTTTTTTCTTTTCCTTTTTGCTTGAAGCTTTAGCAACATAATAATCATCCTCAAGAACCTCCTCGTCGCTTTCAACATCTGACAGTTGATTGATATGAGAAGTTGAGAACATAATATTCCAACTTTGAAGGGGTTTAAGAAAACTCGAAAGTAACAACTTGACTCACACCAGATGATTGTCTAATATCTTATTGCACTTCCTATTTTATCCATTTCATGAATATCTAATGCAAATGGAAGGTGTACAGACAAAATTGTGACAAAGAAAATACCAATAACCATATGTTTGCAAACTGTTGGCTACAGAGATGCATATCATGCATTTATGGACACCATAAAACGTTCAGAAAAAGTTCCTACCAAAATGAAATAAAAGTTGCAGACATTAACTGTTCCTACCCCCGTCTTATTTGTGTCAAATCCAGGTTGAATGGGTTCAAGTCTAATTATATACTGAAAGAAAGATTGAAAAGTTCAATTATGGGTTCAAAGTTTTATCTTTCCAGTTACTGCGCACTTCCAACAAGTTCATCAATTAGAAGACAATATAAACATCCGAACATTGAAATTTGATTGTAAGCTCAGGTTTGCATCATATACCAAGAAATTAACTGTTCCATCATTCGTACGAAAAATTACTGAACATATTTTTTGTAACTTTTTGAGAATGTTATAATTACAGGGATCCATAATGTTAAACTATGGTAATGGGTTTCAGTACATTTGCACGCATACCCAAAACCCCAAAACTACACCCCCTCTCTCACAAATAAAATGTTGTCAATAAAAAAGTAATTTATCTATAATTTAAAACCACGTGCATCATGTATGGCTCACGTAACTTGTAACTCTGGCATGCCTATCAATGTCTGTGGCATTAATTTGGATAAGTCTATTTGGAGTTTCGAAAATTGATAGGATCATAAGTGAAGTATTTGTTAGTAGATCAAAACTCAGTGGAACCCTTTTCTCAGTACTCTGGATATTTATCAGGCTCATCAGGAGCACATGGAAAAGTTTGGCTTAACATACGAAAATTCCATCAGAATTTTAAAATGTTATAAAATGTACTAGTAATAGGTACTTCTGAGGAATCCTTAAACTCAACTATTGCCTAAAGTTTCCTATCCAGGCTACTGAAATAGAAAGATATCCTATAGTTATTTTCAGGTATTGAAATGGTGCTTCTGTATATGACCATATCATTTTTCTTCAAAATTTTCATTGAGTTTCCAATCAGAATTCTTACACTTCGTCCAAATTGATGTCCCATGTGAAACAGCCTTGCTTTTAGAGTTTCCCTCATGTTTCCATTTCAGTCCAATCTAATGAGTTAGACCCCATTACAATACTACAGTGCAGTTTATTCCTAAACTGAAGCTTCCTTCTGTAATGTTCGTCAAACCCTATACATCCTTTTCGAATGATCCAAGATTCCAAGTAGAGATTGGGAAGTAGTAGTTCAGTTTCCAATCCCTCGTGCAAATTAGGTAAGTACCAAATTTAGTTTGCTAAGTGAGAATAGTTAAATTTGTCTCCACCTCTCCTCCCAGGATTCATACTAAATATTCAGCACAGTCCAAACACTCATTCAGTTGTAATGCTTCCTATACTTGTAAGCTAATTTTCAAATTAAAAAAAAAGGTATAAGAAGTTTAACGTAACGGCAGATATTAATAAATAGGAAGCACTAGAAAGGTTTGGGCAAGGTTATTTGGGAAATAGGGGAATCTCATTATCAAAAATTGAATGTGTTGAACAGGGATAAGAATCTAAGCCTTGCACACTAGTCGATGCAGTAGATGAACTTGCAGCAGTAGATGTAGTTGTAGCAGTTGGCCTTCGACGCATACGCCGAGCTCCAGAAGGGTGGACTACTCGTGCAGTCTGCACAAAAAAAGTATGTCAAAACATAAAAAGTTGTGAAACAAAATCCCAACATTCAACAGTTTCCCAGTCTATAACAATTGAAATGGACGTGCAGATGGTTTTTCCTATTTATTGGTCATAAATATCCTTTTCTACACCTTACAGCTTTCTAAATGCACTTTAACATCTTAATGAATTATACCTGGTAGCAATTAGAACATACAAGTTGCGCAGATAATTACAGAATTAATAGGTTACTAACAGAAGGCTCTGAGGTTAATAACAGAAGGCACTGACGGAAACAAAAAAAAAAGGTTACCACAAAGCTTACCAAGTTTAATACAACCTCATGATGAAAAAATAAATTAAGCATGAATAAGTGGATCTAATCCCTGCACAACATATTTACACTACTAGTTGTGAAAAGCAGTAGGCAGCTAAGGCATCAAACAAACCAAAAAGGATGACGGATGAACATGTAAATTTTTTCTTTAAGAACACATAATGGAATTATAGTTGCAGCTTTCCGAAAAAATCCCTGAAATTCAATAAGTTAATTCCTCTCAGATCCGGTACCTCCTTGCCCAGCTCTCTTCCGTTCTCCCTCTTGGAGACCTCGCCATCGCTTGGAATCCCTGATTCCTCCACTCCCAGGCTCTAGCTGCTCGCTTCGACTCCTCTCATCACCTTTCCGCCGTTGTTCGCCGTGCTGAAAGGGGATTTCTCTCGTTCCCAGTGCGAATCCTCCTAATTGGGTATTTTTGTTCCCTCTTTAGATCTGGTTGTGTGTGGTGTGTTTATTTCTTGCTTGATTTTTGGGGTGTTGCTTCTTTTGTTCTGTTGCTTTTCTCATGCCTTCTGTGATTTGTGATTAGTAGATCTGTCTCTGTTGCTCTTTTTGAGGTCCTCGCTGTTTTGCTAAGTAGGGTTTTGTGATTTGTTGTTCAGTGTTGTTTCTTGATCTATTTTCTGGATCTTGCTGAGCTACTCTGTGTTTGTGCACTTACTGTGTTCATCATCCCTTCTCTCTGTTGTTCTTATTTACTACAATCACTCTTCTCTCTCTTTTCCTATTTCTGTTTTTATTAATTATCAATCGTTCTTCTCCTTCTATTCTTTTCTCCGATTGTTTTCTATTTTTCAGTGATTTTTGGTTCATTTTGGCCTACGGTTTGATCTTCCATATTAATTGGTTTGCTACAGTGCTTGTTTTGTGGCTGGATTTTGACTATTTTGTTGACATTTTCTGATTTTGGGCCTGGGCCTAGTCTTCACCTTTGTTGGTGGGCTGCATTATGGACCATCCTTGGGTATTGGTTCGAAAAAAAATAAAGTCAGACGAGTTAAAGCCACTAATGTCATTGGTCAACATCTTGTCAACATGTGAACCTGATGAGGACATCAATTCTCTGTTTAGTTTATTTTGAGATTTAGCCTTATGTAGTAGTTTTACAATTTGCACCCTTTTCTTTTATGCATTAGAATACTTTTGAGACTTTTAGAATATTTTGAGATTTGTATCAGGATTTGTTTTGAGCCTATATATAGGTTTTAAGATTAATGGTAAGTTATGCTATTCTTGACAAAAAAAAATATTGTGTTGAGTGATTGCTCTTCATCCATCTTTTTGTGTGACACAATTAAGAGAATTATTAGGGTTTGTGATAAACTCTAAAACTACCCCCAAATCTCCAAATCAATTAAATCCAAACCCTAATCCCCAAATCCGAAACCCTAACCCCTCTTCATCTTCCTCCTTTCTTCACTCAGATTCGTCGATCCCTCGACCTCATCGTCGATCCACTGCCACCCCGCCATCGCCCTCATCACCCCCGACCTCGCAACCCCCGTACGTCCTCCTTGCTGCAACACATCGCCCTCGTTGACCACTACGACCGACCAGCACCCATCGCCAGCATTATCTCATCCCTCACCCCGAAGCACCTCGTCGACCTCCATCTCCGACCACCGCCTCTACCTCCCGAACCCACTTCAGCTCGAAACCTTAATCCCCCTCACCCTTCGATCCCACATCTCACCCTCGCCGTTGTCGAAAACCCGCCAGCGCCACCACTGCCACCACCCAATATCGACCACCTCTCCTTCTTCACTTGCTGTCGTCGACTCTCACGCCGTCGTCGACCCCCACCGACGCAGCCACCATCGCTGGTGCCACTGCCAGCCACCGGCTTACCCCGTCGCTAGCTGCAACTGCCATCACGACTCGTTCATCGACATCGGTAAACTCTTTCCACTTCTCATTTATTTGTGTTACTGCCTTATCATCTCTATTATATTATTTGATTTATCTGTCGTCCACAAATATTGAGAGTGAGCGTTTCTACTTGCTAATTAGAGTACAAATCAATATTGTATCTTTTACTTGCTAGAACGCTTAGGAATATAATTATTGATTGTTAGAACTGAATCGTTGATTGGGCTTGTTAACTTAATTTAATTCTTGAAAATCCAACGAACCGATTAACTGTTTTAAATTCTAACTTGATCTGCATTACATGTTGGTAAAACTAATCCTTTAAAATTCTTAGAAATTCTCTATTTAGGATTATGTTTTATATCATTTTGGTATCAGAGCGAAGGTTTTTAAAACTCTAGTTTTTGCATCATTTAGGCATAATTTTTGCATTCATTGAGGATCGTTTAGAGTCTTTTATTTTTCTTCCTTTATTTTAGATTTTAAAAAAAAAAAACTTAGGTGCATTTAGGACACGTTTTTTCAAATTTCAGCATACACACAACCCCTAGTTTTCACCATTGGTGAATGCATCTTCGCAGCACCATCACAAATCCCAAATAGCCTTTCTTGTCCCTCTTAAACCACCAAATTATGAACCCTAAACCTTTCCGAACTGAGATGGACAACTCTGATATTTCCACTATCCTAGCTGCCATTCAAGCAACTCTTGCCAATATCAATCAGAGACTTGAGAAAGTGGAACTAAATCAAATTATTGTCCCTAAGCTTCATGCTAATTGTCAGATCCCTCAAGGAAATGTTCGTGACGTTCGACGTCAAGAACGTCACCCTGACGAACAATACAAGAAAAAACGTTAAGACTGACGTTCCACATTTTGAAGGCCACATGAAACCCCAAGCTTATCTCGATTGGATCCGTGCGATGGACTACTACTTTGTGTAGTTTGATATGAGTGAAGGCCTAAAAGTTAAATTTGCCACTATGAAATTGACTGGAAAAGCTCAACAACACTGGACCAATCTTGAACACACCCGCAGAGGCCGAGGCTTGACACCCATAGCCACTTGGGAAGCCATAAAAGAGAACCTCACTGAGAGATATGTACCGTTATCGTTACACACCCGATTGCTAGATTCGTGGAACCAACTTCATCAAGAAAGCAAATCCACACAAGAATATATTGATAAGTTTGATGACTTCCTTGTTTGTTGCAATGCCTTAGGTAAAGAGAGCGAAGAACAAACTCATTCTAGATTCAGAGCTGGATTACGAGCCGATCTTAGAAACGAGCTAATTCATAGAAACGTGGACTCCTTCGCCGCGGCTTATGCCCTTGTCCTCGATATGGATTTCCTTACAGCAAGTTCTTATTACAAGTCCAGCGATTCGATGGATCATTCCTCTAGAATAACCCCTCCTGATCCCTCTAGACCTGAGCACTCCTATCCTCAATACCCTAACAAGTCTTACCCAAGCCAACCTACATCAAATTCCTATCCACTTAGAAATGACAACTTGGGTAAGAACACTGAAAGAGACTACTCTAAGATTGATCCTCTAACTAAGTGCTATAAATGTAAGGGATACGACCATGTTGCTGACAACTATCTCAGACCAAGTAGGATCAATATAGTAGAGGGTACCGCTGTCATTGCTGATGAGCCCGACAAAGAGTTTACTTCTGAACCTTATGTCAGTGATGACTTTGATGAAAAATAGGGTGACCAGCCTCTCAACCGTATTCAGTCTTTCCAGTCACCTCCATCAAATGTACCTGAGTCACCCATTATTTTTCAAGTCACTTGGCAGCCCATAGATTTTACCCCTGTGTTAGAACATCACAGAGTCACAGAGTCTGCATCCACATTTGCATTCTGCATTCATCACTTGCATAAAGAAATTTTCAATGAAATTAATGAGAATAATTTTAACTACAAGTTAATAGCAGATACTAGAAGAAAATTTAAAACTCTTGATGTTGGTGACGAAGCGATGATTTAGATTCATCCAGAACAGTTTCCAGCTGGACCCGTTAAGAACTTGAACATACGTGCTGCAGGCTCATTTAAGATTCTACATACAA
The DNA here is from genome assembly GCA_017893485.1 of Hemerocallis citrina. Lineage (NCBI taxonomy): Eukaryota > Viridiplantae > Streptophyta > Magnoliopsida > Asparagales > Asphodelaceae > Hemerocallis > Hemerocallis citrina. The sequence continues at coordinate 27,101,971 of CM030364.1, read as the reverse complement.
TCAATGATAATACTTATATTGTTGACCTTCCCGAAGGTTTTGGCATAAGCAAAACTTTCAATATTGAGGATGTAGTACTCTATGAAGGCACAAAATTTAACCCTCAAAATTCTCTGATAGATGAGCCTACCCTGCAACCTAATGGTGAGATTCTCGCATTTACCCCTCTACCTGATACTATTTACCCACTGACAGAAGAATTGAATAATATTTTAGATGATCAGATAATCTCTATAAGAGATGGTGGTATTCACAGATATTTGGTGAGGTGGAAGAACAAGCCGAAGAAGGATGACCCTTGTAGTGATCGTGAGGAGCTTCAGTGCTTGGATCCAGATCTTTTGAAGCGCTATGACAGGATCACTGGTTTTGTCTCGACTGGGTCGAGCTCTCTTCCACCCAGAGAGAATGATGATGACATCAATTCTGTTTAGTTTATTTTAAGATTTAGCTTTATGTAGTAGTTTTACAATTTGCATCCTTTTCTTTTATGCATTAGAATATTTTGAGATTTTTAGAATATTTTGAGATTTGTATCAAAATTTGTTTTGAGCCTATATATAGGCCTTGAGATTAATGAGAAGTTATGCTATTCTTAATTTTTAAAAAATATTGGGTTCAGTGATTGCTCTTCATCCCTCTTTTTGTGTGATACAATTAAAAGAATTATTAGGGTTTGTGATAAATCCTAATAAAATTTCAGGGTTTGTGATAAACTCTAAAACTCCCCCTCAAATTCCCAAATCAATTAAACCCAAACCCTAATCCTCAAATCTGAAACCCTAACCACTCTCATCTTCCCCCTCTCTTCACTCAATCCATCGATCCCTCAACCTCACCATCGATCCACCGCCACCCTGCCGTCACCCTCATAACCGTCGACCTCGCCATCCCCGTACGTCCTCCTTGCTGCAACTCATCGCCCTCGTTGACCACTACGACTGACCAGCACCCATCGCCAGCACTATCTCATCCCTCACCCCGAAGCACCTCGTCGACCTCCATCTCCGACCACCGCCACCACCTCCCGAACCCACTTCAGCTCGAAACCTTAATCCCCCTCGCCCTTCGATCCCACATCTCACCCTCGCCGTTGTCGAAAACCCGTCAGTGCCACCACTGCCACCACACAATACCGACCACCTCTCCTTCACTTGCTGTTGTCGACTCTCACGCCGTCGTCGACCCCACCGGAGCAGCCACCGTCGCTGGCGCCACTGTAACACCCCAATTATATTTTTACTTTAAAATGCAATTTTCGATTTTTGCACGTATGGTGCACGTGCAAATTTTTATTCTCATTTTGCTACTCTCATTTCACTATTTTTGGCATGCATTGGTTTTATTTAGCCTTTCTTTTGATCAATGGGCCTATAAACTAAAATGTAGCCCATTAAGAAAGGAGTCCACTAGATAATTAAAATTAATTAATTAGTAATGGGCCCATGTAGCAAGCCCATTATTAAAATCACATTTTTAGTTAAACATGTACTAATACATGACAAGTTACAAGTATTAGTACACATTTAGAGTTATAGAAATGTGTTCATATTTGTTTGTGCATGTGTGCATGCACACACAAATGTATTTGGACCATTTTGTGGGCTAGGGGTGACCGGTTTTGGAGAGGGGAGGAGCAAGGTGGAGAAGTTAAGTTAGTGGAGAGTGAGGAGATGAAGAGATAGGGGTTTTAGGAGTTAGGAAAGTGGAGAGTTGTAGAATAAATTTGAAGAGTTATTAGGGTGGAATTTTTGCACTTTAGACCCTCCCAAAATCCTATAAATAGAGCCCCCATTTCCTACCTTTATCTTGCACCAAAAACATTATCAAAAGAAAGCAAGAAAAGAAAGAGAGTGAGGGTCCTTTTGCTTGGAGGAATTGCTAGAGAGAGGAAGCCATTGCTAGGGAAAGGGAGCTTTGCTAGGAGGAGGAGCCATTGCTAGGAGTTTGTCTTGGAGCTAGAAGAAGTGTCCCATCCATCCCTTCAATTGTTCAAGCTTCAATAAGGTGGGTGTTCTCCTACTTTCTAATTTTTTTTAGAATGTACATGCTAATAAAAGTGAATGAGTAGTTTTGATTAAATAGAATAACTATACTATGATTGTGGTGAGATTAATAGTGAATCATGCTATGTTGACAAATAGATTAACATTGTGTTAGTGGGTGATTTCATTATTTTCTAGTGTAGGATATACATACAAAAAAGAGTAGTATAAGAAGATATTGTTTGAGTATTATAAGATAAAATTTATGCTAGTATATCATGTTTTGAATGAGGATAATTTTGTTGTGATATCATGCTAATTAAAAAGAAGAATTTCTTTATACCATGAATCATGTTAATGTGATTGCAATTTTTGTACTTGTTGAGTATGTGGGAATTTTAGTGATGAATATCATATGATAAACATGCTTTATGATTTATTGACTAAGAAATAAGAAAGTAAAATTTTGTTATTATTGACATATGTATATTTTTTATTGTTACATTTGGAAAATAATAATTTGTTCATGAAAGAGATTTTGTAAAATTCTTATGATTTGAGACTTGTTGGCATGCTATAAATTCCCAATTTGTATAAGAGAAATTAAACTTTTTTTTTTTCATTCAAGTTTTGAGAAATGCAAGTTTATGTGCTAATTGAAAAGAAGAGTTTAACTAAAGAATTATTAGTATGAAAAATGTTAGAATACTCGTAAATCTAAGTATGTCAAATGTGTGATATGTATGAGAAATTGTTAAAGATGCTATATTTCGACATATGATTAGCAATATGATGAAAAAGAAAAGAGAAGAAAATAATTTTTATGAAGTATGTTGACATATGTCAAAAAAAAATACAAATTTTTGTATGAAAGGAATTCCTTTGAGACATCCATAATCGATTAAAAGATATGTTTGATTCTTAACACAAATTTTTATTTGTAGGATGTTGGGCATAAACTAGTTTTTAGAAAAGCATGACTTTAATTTTCGAGTTTGAAAAGAAATGTAAATTTTGTAAAGAAAGGAAAAATCTATTTTTTTTAAATGAGATATATGCTAAAAATAAGTTTGGACTTGTTGATTATTATTTAAGATGTCCTTTTAGAACAAAGAGAAGTTTATTCCAATATCCTAAAGGATTGGATTATTGGGTAAACAAGTTTTGTTAAAAAGAAACAATTTCAGAAAAGTATGAACAAAAGTATACAAATGCAACTCTTAGACAGAAATCACATTTGGACTTACTGGTTAGTCAGTGAGCACCTCTTATAAGAGATCTTGGGTTCAAATCTTGATAGCCATCTTTTATATTTTTTTTTCTTCACTCAATTAAATTACCAAATCTGTACTAATGTATGAAAGGAATGTCGGTTGCTATATTAGACAAAAGTCCACATGGACTAAGTGGCTAGTGGGTTCGGGATCTAGATGCCAGCTGTGAGTTGCCGCAAGTCATGGGTTCAAAACCCGGCCTCACATTTGTTTTTTTTGGGGTTTTTACTCATGAATGTTTATTTTTAATTGGAATTAAACTTTAGTATTAATATAAAATGAAGTGGAAATATTAAGAGAGAGTTTCCTTGTATACCTTTGAAGTATAAAAAGAAATAAAATTTTGAGAATAGCACTTTGTGGTGAAGAAAAGAAAAGTAGTATTTTGTGAATTCTAAAAGAAATTACTCTTGTATCTTATTTAAGAAATTTTTATGATGAATTGAAACATTGTGACAACTTAGATTTGTTATAACAATTCATGTGGTGAAATTTGTGTTCTTGAAATGCATGTTTGTTTAAAAAGAACATGAATCAATAAATAGATCATGAATAGTGTCGAGACTATGTTTATTTTGTGAATAAGTTGAAAGATGAAAATATCTAGGTTTAAGACATGTTTACTAAAGGGTATGTGTACCCATGTTTCATGTACATGAAAGTTTATGATTTAGAGTTAGTAAGACCTCGGTACCGGCATTATTAAAAGAAAAGATTTGAGAAATGATTCAGAGATATGGCTAAGGAGCCATCTCGTATTTGTTGATTAAGTCCGGTAGGAGGTAACAACTAATTCTACGTGTGGAAATTATTCATGTCTTGAACTTAAGAAAATTTAGGCACATAAGTGAAGATATAGTAAACTTAGTGAAACGTAAGTGGGGTGCTCTATATAGTCGGCGGTGGACTCCAAGACTATAGACCCAGTTGGTGGACTGAGGTTGCCCCGTGGGAGACGGATTATTATATTTTAATCCGGGACTATGAGGACGGGTCGGCGGTGGACTCCAAGATCTTGAGTAGTCGGACGGATGAGTTTTGTGTTTACCGTCTCCAATGTGTGTATATATATATATATATATATATATATATATATATATATATATATATATATATATAATATATATATATATATATATATATATACTGGGCTAGAGGGTCACATACGGGACGATTCGCACGATGTGGAATCTGTTATAACAGCCGGCGGTGGACTCCAAGGCTGGGATTCAAATTCGTGGAATAGTCTGAACTTTGTTTTGCTACCGGGTAGTTTTCATGACGAGGGATCGAGCCCTATATTGTGAAAAACGTAGGCGCTTGCCCTTGGACCTATGTAGTATGGGATGCATAGAATCCGAACAAGTGTGCATTAGTGTCATCCTAGTATAGAAATGTGTGCATTAGGCATTAAGACATGACATACATTTATGTTTAGAATAATCACCTTTGACACTTTACTTGTTCATTCAATCTTTTGTGATTTGTTAAAGTATGAGATCGTTATACTATTTCCGGCATAGAGAAGATAGTTGTGTATAACATTTCGTCAGTCGTAAGTAACTGACGAGCCCACAGATTAACATGCAGGTAAAGGACCATTCATGGAGTTATAAAGTGGATATGCTATTGCTATTTGAAAGTGAAAGAAGTTGCAAATGATGTAATATTATACAAGTTATAGTTTTGTTTTCAACTGTTGTAAATTTTTCCGCTGTGTAAATACCAAGTGTAAAAGAACTCTGATGTAATATTGAAAAGTTTTAATTTCCTTGTAAAATTGTACGAAGTGAAGTGAAGATCCTGTGAAATCTCGAATTTATCCTTATTTGAAATTCGGGGCGTTACAGCCACTGCCAGCCACCGGCGTACCCCATTGCTAGCATTGATATCGCGTCGGATCGGATCGGGTCCTTCACTACCCAGACCCGGACCCGGTCCCCTACGGGTCCAAAAATTGGACCCGGATCCGGACCCGTGGGAACCGAATCCAGTTCCGAGTTCGGGTCCTATTAAAATATTCCTACCCATTCGAGTAGGAGCGGAAGTGTGAGCGGCGATCGTAGGTGGCATTTGGAGGATTTAGAATAGGGAAGAGAAGAGAAAGGCATGAGTTTTGAGTTTGGAAAAGAAAGATTTAGAATTGAGGAGGGAGGGAAAGGATGAGGATAGAATATTTATTTTTATATTGATTTTTTGAGTTTTTGAGTTTTTTTTAACGGGTCCGGATCCAGGTCCGGGTCGGATCTCTTTTGAGCGGATCCGAACCCTGACCCAAAAGTACATGTCCCATTTTAGGACCCGGACCCAGATAGGTCGGGTCGGTTCCGGTCCAATGCCGGGTCCAGGTCAGGTCCGGGTCGGATCCGGATTTCAGGTATTTATACCAATGCTACCTGTCACTAGCTACAACTGCTATCACTACTCGTTGATCGACATCGGTAAACTCTTTCCACTTCACATTTATTTGTGTTACTGCCTTATCATCTCTACTATATTATTTGATTTATCTGTCGTCTACAAATATTGAGAGTGAGTATTTCTATTTGCTAATTAGAGTACAAATCAATATTGTATCTTTTACTTGCTAGAATGCGTAGGAATATAATTATTGATTGTTAGAACTGAATAGTTGATTGGGCTTGTTAACTTAATTCACTTCTTGAAAATTCATCGAACCGATTAACTGCTTTAAATTCTAACTTGATCCGCATTACATGTTGGTAAAACTAACCCTTTAAAATTCTTGGAAATTCTCTATTTAAGATTACGTTTTACATCAGAACCGCTTCCACACCCTTCCACACTCTTCTACTGACGCTTCTTCTTCATCTCCTATTGCCTGTTCTTCCTACTTTCCTGCCTCCCCTTCAGTATCCAATCTCGACCCCAACTTGGTCTGTTTGAGGTGCCTCCAACCGGGGCACTTCAAAATTGTTTCTCATAATAAGATGAAGTGCTCTTTCTATGAGAAACCTGGTCATTCGAGGAATATCTGCTTCTCTCTCCAGAAGCTTCTTGGTTTTCAACTAGGGTTGCCTATTTCTGAACCTGTTCTCTCGACCCTTAATTGCCCCTCTCTCCATGCGAAGCTGCTAGCGAACAACGCTAAGCACCAAAAAAGTTGCGAAGCTTCCTGCTCATGTCTCCGCTCCAGCCCTTCTTCCCACTCCATTCCCAAGTCCCACTTCTGGCTCCTCTTATATTCCCACCCTTTCGACTCGTCCGGTACATAGCTATTCTCCCACCATTCCCTCACCATCCCTCTCATCCATTACTCATATATTCTATGAATTTAGCTCGGAACTTCAACCTAAAAAATATCATCTATCTGCTTATGGGGCTGTGCCGTTCTCTGGGGGCAATGTTTCTAGTGTGGCTTTAGACGCCTTCCTCAGCCACTCTAGTGGGGGTATCGAACTGGAATTAGGGTGTTTGCTCTTATTCCAATGGCGACATTGTGATTAAATGCCCATCGACCAAGGTACTACTCGATGTGATTTCTAACAATCCCTTCCAAATTGGGTCGACTAAACTTACTATTAGGGATTGAGCCTTTTTGGGTTTGGTTGTTGATCCTTCAGAACTTGTTCCTACCAAGGTTACCTTGATCGGCCTTCCTCCATACTGTGACAACCCACGCATGGTTGCAGCTATGACCAAGTGTATTGGTAACCATATTAGCACATCGGCCACTTGCATGCTTGCATCTGGTTGTCTCTAAGTTGAGGCGATAATTCTGTGCAATAAGTTGACTAATAGGATTTCTTTCTTCGGATTAGTTTTAGCCGACCATTCCTTCCCCATCTCTGTTCACTACCAGAGTAGTACTACCCCCGTCCTTATCAGCTCCTCCGCTGATATTACTGTTTCTGGTCCTCAGGTTGACTAATAGGTTAACTAATAGGATTTCTTCCTTCGGATTAGTTTTAGGCGACCATTCCTTCCCCATCTCTGTTCACTACCAGAGTAGTACTACCCCAGTCCCTATCAGCTCCTCCGCTGATATTACTGTTTCTGGTCCTCAGGTTGGTTCCAAATCTACTCTCCACTTCAATGAAGGGAGCTCGCTTTCTCAGCATGGGGGTAAGTCCTTGATTGCTAATATTAGAAGAAGTTCTTTTGCTGGGGTGGTTATCGAGGTGGTGGTAAAGGTAAACAGAGCTTATCCTATGTTAGAGAAGACACTCCAGCCACTCCTAAGCCTCCTAATCTTGTTTGGAGAGCTCTGAACCCCAATCGCACCTCCTTCATCCCTGAGCAGCAGTCGATTCCGGTGTCTAATTTAGTTCAGAGTATTGTTCATGAGGTCAATTCTCTTCCTCTACCTACCAGTACAGTTCAAACCTCCTCGCCTATAGTTCAAGGTGGTGTTCCTTCTCCACACGCTCTTCGTGATCGAGAGGTTGACTGGGACCACCTTCTTCTCCCTCATCTTCGCTTCTCTGCTGAACACCATACCCCAAATGTTGCTGATTGGTCTGAATGGTCTCTGAACCCTATCTTTGCTCCTGCTTGGGAAGGTTACAAAGGTTATATACTTTCATCCACTTCGGGTACATCTTTCACTCCCGAGAAACACTCTATTTCTCTATTAGAGGAGAAATTTAAATCTGGCAAATGGGTCCACTCTGATGACTTACTTCAGGAGGAAGAGTGTGAATCTGCACTCTTACATATCTCGGATAAGGTACTACCTATTACTTTTCGATCTCCATGCTATTTTACTATTAATTGTGGTATTCTCAACAACATGGTTTTTCAATTCCCAGGCACACTTCATTCTTGGTTTTGCTTCCTTGGTTTCGAAATATTTTGTAAACGCCTGTTTTTACATGCCTCGCACCATGCTTTTAGTCTCTCTAGGCTTGTTTGTACCTCCATTACTGATAAGGAGGTCGGCAGTCCTTTTATTGAGACATGTTCTATCTCCTCTCCCACCTCTCTTAATAACTTGGACGAGTTCATCTAGGATTCCTCTTCTCCAGTGCTATCGCTTAATGCTTCCCTCCCGCCATCCTACTGTTCTATGTCTAATACCTCGGTCTCTACTTCAAGTAGTTCGTCCAAGTACTCGTGTACCTCCAATTCTGTTAAGTCAGTAGTCATATTTGATAATGATACTTGTTCTAATAATATAGGCAAGACGGATTATTTTAATTCTCCCCACGCTCTACCTCTTGATTTTTCACCCCTTTCTCCTAATTGTTCTTCTTCAAACCTCGGGGCTACTCATCCTTCTGAGGTTGCCCCCTCCTTGTCTTCTAGAAGGGTTCATAAAAAAATAGAATTATTCGGCATCTCGCATTAGATCGAGCCCTCGCATTAGAGCTAAATCTTCGTCCTCCACGTCGGTGTCCTCTAAAGCTTTATTAGCTGCTCAAATTAGGAATTTGGAGATTCCTCCTATCTCTAACGAGCTTTCTCCCAATGATGTCTTCAGTTCGGTTTACCAAGTACACTTCCACTCACTTTCTATTTAGCCTCCAACATGGGCATTCTTATTGATGATTCTTTCTCCTCTAACATTACCTTTATTAGAGACCTTGAATTTTCAAGAGCTAAGGTGAATCAGGGAGGGCATGATTAGTGTCTCCTGGAATATTCGTGGGCTGATAGCTCCGCCAAAAAGGAAGCTATTTATGACCTTATTTCTACTATTAATTGTGATCTAATTTCTATCCAAGAATCTAAATTGGATGTTTTGACGGCCCCTACTATAAGAGAGTTGGGCGGTAAACTCATCACTAACTGGATCAGTTTACACGGTATTAACTCTTGTGGAGGTATCCTCCTTGGCTTCAAATCTACTACTTTTAAGCTTGTTTCAGTTCTTAGAATGAAATTCGTCCTTGTTGTTGTCCTTGACTGGATGGAACTCAAAACCATTCTCACTGTAGTGTCAGATTATGGACCATTCACTGCTAATCTTAGACCTGATTTTTGGGCTGATTCAAATCCTTCGCGAATATAATTCATGGTTATTGGTTATTGGTTATTTTGCGGGGATTTCAACGTTTCGAGATTTGTTCACGAAAGGAAGGGAAACACTTCCAGGGCATAAGATTCCATTCTCTTCAATGATTGTATCTGTCTGCTTGATCTTGTCGATCTCCCAATCAATGGGAGATTATTTACTTGGTCAAATAACTGTATCGACCGTTCGATAGCCAAACTTGACAAATTTTTAGTCGCTCAAGATTGGTTATCTTCCTTTCACAATTCTCTTGTGAAAGCTCTTCCTAACCCTATCCCTGACCACGTCCACCTTAGCATTCACTCCCATTTCAGTTTTTCTAAACCGTATAAATTCCGTTTTGAGAAATTCTTGTTGGAAGATCAGATCTTTGTCAATATGATCACCTCTTGCCTATCATCTGTGGTTGGCTCTTTTGGGCTTGCTAGACTGTTACTGAAACTCCACTCTATTAAGTTTGGCTGCAAAGTTTGGAAGAAAGAAACATTTGGCAACTCCAACACCCTTAAACGTTCCTTCCTTTCCACTATTCATTCCATTGATCAGCTGGGAAAGGTAGGCCTCATTTCATTAGGTGATTGTAGAACTAGATCGAAATGCAAAAAAAATATATATGGATCTCCTCCACCGTGATCACATCAAATGGGCTCAAACTGCTAAGATTAAATGGCTCAAAGAAAGTGATTGCAACACCTCTTACTTTCATAATTTTGCCTCTCATAGGCAAAGGGTCAATAGAATCACGTCTATTATCGATAATGACCATGAGTTCCACTCGTCTTCTAACTTCCATCCCATATTGCTCAATTTCTATAAAAGTCGTATGGGTTCGTCCTAAGACACTTTATTTCATATTGATTGGGATTCTCTCTATAGAGACGAACACCATGACCTTTCTAGTCTTGAAGTTCCTTTCACAGTGGAGGAAATCAAAGCGGGTGTTTTCAGTATTCGCAGTGATTCCTCTCCTGACCCTGACAGGTTTCCTCGGTTTTTCTTTCAAAACTTTTCCGACTACCGCAAAGATGATCTCTTGGCTATGTTCTCTAATCTTTATAATGGTAATTTCTCGTTTGATCGGATTAATTATGCCCACATTGTTCTGATCCCCAAACTGATTGGCACCAATAAGGTGTCCGAATTTCGTCCGATTAGTCCCCTCAATGTTCTCTTAAAGATTATCATGAAAGTTTTCCCTAATCGCTTAAGTAGTGTCATCTCTCCTTTGATAGACCCTACACAATCTGGGTTTATTAAAGAGAGATTCATCTTACATAGTGTCGAAGCTACTTTAGAGACTATTTCTGGTTTCCAAAAGTCCAAAACTGAAGGCATTTTGCTCAAGTTAAACTTCAAAAAAGCTTATGATAGAGTCAATTGGAACTTTCTGTTCGAAATCTATATATCCAGGGGCTTTGGCTTGAAATGGATATCTTGGATTAAATCAAGTCCCTTCGCGCGTACTTTTTCTGTTATTATTAATGGAGTATAAGGTAACAAATTTCCTAGTAAAAGAGGTCTTAGACAGGGTGACCCGATCTCTTCTCTCCTATTTGTGCTTGTAGCCGATGTTTTTTGTAAAATGCTTCTTAAGGCACAGAACTCCAACATTATTGAAGGTATCGGTGGTTTCCAAGGTTTTAATGGAGTTCTTAATCACCAATACGCTGATGATACTATTCTTTTATCTAAACCGAATGGTCCGTCCTTGCGTATCCTGAAGCTCCTTATTTTTTTGAAGGAGCCTTAAGGTTGACGATCAATTTTCGTAAAACTTCAGTCATCTGGCTTGGAGGTTCGAATAGCAGACAAAATGAAATCGCCTAATTTTTTAATTGTGCGAAGGCCTTCCTTCCTATCTCTTATCTTGGTATTCCACTCACATGGGGTAAGTTACATAAGATAGATTGGATGCCTATGATTGACAAAGTTGAATCTAGACTCCAATCATGGGCGGCACTGTTTTAAATTTCCTCCGATCCGACCGAAATTTGTGCCGAAATTTCGTTTCGGCTAGCTTGCCGATACGAAATCACATATTTTATACTCTACATCATTTTGGACCGAAATGTATAAATTTCAGCCGAAATATTACCGAAATTGATGAAATATCAGCCGAAATAGACACAAATGTTATTGTGCATATATTAAAAAAATTTCGTTTTACTTTTTGCATATACGTCTTTCAATATAGGACCTTAAGCTAAAATAATGCGAGTATTTCGTATCACTATTGTTTGTATGTATGCAAAGTCAAGTAAGTTTATTAACTAATACATTTTTCTAATCAATGCAAATTCAATTTAGTTATAGACTTATATTACATTCTCTTCTATATTATTGTTAAATTATGCGAAGATTTACCGTAATTAATTTATGTCATTAATTACATTATACATTATTTTATACTAGTAATTTACACGTGTGATGCACGTTTTAATAATTTCAAAAAAAAAAAACTCTACGTAGGGAGGATTTAAATTGAAAACCTCCTTTATATTAGTTATGTATGTGCATTGCACATGTTGGTAGAATGACAAAATGACAAATGACACCAAGGCCTTCTCCCATTATAATATTAGAGATGATAAATGACATGTAGGACATATAATATCTTATTTAGTAACAAAAAAAATATTTATTGAGTATGGAAAATGAACATCCAATATGATCACATTTTCCCGAGATCTCCTCCGATATTTCCGAGCCGAGACGAAACACCCCTTGCTGAGACGAGTCCGAAATCCGAGATTTAAAACCATGATGGGCGGGCAGACAGATGTCTAAGGGAGGCAGGCAAACTGGTTTTGATTAACTCCATTCTCTCTTCCATTCCCCTATATATGATGTCTTACCTCTATGTTCCAACTTAGGTGATTAACATATTGACAAAGATTATTAGAAATTTCTTTTGGTCTGGCTCGTCAATTACATCGATGGGAAAAAATCTTTGCAATTGGAAAAGACTGTATGTCCAAAAGTGAAGGGGGCCTTGGTATTCTTGATATTCGAAACCAGAATTTAGTCCTTCTCGGAAAATGGCTTTGGAAGGTTCTTAAATGTGACGATCTTGCTTGGATCCATCTTGTTAAAAATAAGTATCATAAAAGAAAGAAGGTTTGGAACGTTTGGGACCTTCGTTCCAAATTGGCGTATCAGGCCTCTTCATTTTGGAAAGGAGCCTGGAAAGCTTCTGCACCTTTCAAATGTGGTCTTCGGAATATTTGCGGAGATGGGTCGGCTGTTAGGTTTTAGACTGACTTTTGGATTGGTAACAATAAGCTCAAAGTCGTTATCCCGGTCCTTTATCGGCCAGACTCTAATGCTCATGCTACTGTTGCTTCGTATCTTTCCATTCATAACAATCAAAGGCACTAGAACATCTCCTTTAAGAGAAACCTCTCTATTGAGCAGAACTCGAATTATATCCGGCTTTTGGTCATTCTTGGATCGTACCGTTGACAAGCTAGAGATGACATTCGTTGGAGATGGTCCTCCACGGGTACCTATACGGTCAAATCCTTCCACACTTTTTCTTAACAGCGGGGGTATGCTTTCACCCTTTACAAACACATTTAGCATAAATTTTCTCCTTTGAAATTTAGGATTTTGACCTGGCTTATGGTTCATAATAAACTGTTAACAGTTGAGAATCTCAATAAGAGAAATTTAGCGCTTGTAATCCCCACTTTCGGTAATAAAATCCACTACCTTGCCCGTGTTTTTTTTCTCATCTCCTTTGGAGGTTTTTCTACGTAAAATATCTCTTTCCACTTTATTTCAATATTGTCTTCACTTTCTCAATTTTACTTCAGTTATGAAGTAGCTTCTACCCATAACTTTCCTAACACCCCAGTTAACATGACTTAACACCATTCCTAAAAACCCCCAAACCTCAAACTAACAATATCTCACGTTTTCACCCTAAATCTTCTCATTTCCACAAAACAAAGTTACAACAACTATAAACTCCTATCAGTTTTGCCTAATTCAAAATGATTACGCATTTCCAATTACTAATAACATCACAATTTGAGATCAATTCGATTAATTAAATTCGAGAAAATTTTCACGAAAATGAGAACAGAACCCCTAGAAGTCGAAATTTTGACCTGTTGAAGTTGGGGCTCGTCTTGGTGCTCGTGTTCGAATCGAGCATTTTGGCGGCGGCGCCACCATAGAAGAGGGAAGAGGGCGAATACGAGGATCAAGCACAGAATACCCGCCAATATTTCTTCCATTTTTGTCTTCTTGAAATTCTCAGAAATTTTGGGGAATGGAAGAAGAAGAATGTCGGATTTGTGGGTTTGATCAGATTAATTGACCAAGCCCGACCCGATCACTAGTGATGGATATGGGCTGGATTCGTTTACTGTTCTCTCAAGGCCTTAACAAAATATACGGGTTGAGCTCAAACATTTAGACCCGATGGGCCTATCATTCCTTCTTTCATTCATTTAGATGATGTCTTGCTAATCAATGTTTAGGTCTGATGTATAAACTGGAGCAGGTGCAATTAGAGTCGAGCGGTAAGCTTCTTTTGTTTTTTCACACACTAACATTTTACTTGAATATATATTAATTAGAAATATTTAAAAATTTATCAGTCGACCACACTGATACTTGAGGTAAGTTTCTTTGATAGTAAGCAATAGGTTGAATTTGATTCTTGCTTGCTCTTTTACCCTCTTTAACGAGGATGATTTTGAGAACTTGACAACTGCCTTTGCTTAAGGCAAAATTTAAAAAAACAGCACAAAAGTTTGCCTCTGTTTAAAAAAACAGCACAAAAGTTTCACTTTTTAAAAAAACAGCACAATCTTTAAATCTCAACTGACAGAGTTAACAAACCATTAACTGGTTTATACGTGCACTGCACGTGCCCATGTAAAATGTCCAAAATACCCCCCATATAACCAACGACCAGCAATCCACGCTACTCAAAGAACCAGTAGCACTACTAATTGTGCGTGCGTCTGTTAACAGAAGCAGCGAAGAAATCAAAGCAAGAAAGCAAGAAATGTCTCACAAAGTAAGCCACATCTCCGGCCTCATCCACCGCGTCGCCTCCTCCTGCCTCACCCAACACCTCCCCACCTTCCACGACAACCCCATCTCCGATTCCGAATCGGACCAATCAGACCACCACCCCCAGCTCAGACGACCAATCAAAACCCAGATCGAAACCGATCTCTCCACCGATGAAATCGAAGAATACTCCTCGGAATCCGACACGATAAACAACACTAATCAGAGTTTGATACTGGAGAAAGTAAAGGAGATGGAGATTCTAATGTGTGAGGTGTTCGGGGCGGTGACGGCGGTGAGGAAGGCGTATGTGAGCTTGCAAGAGGCGCACAGCCCGTGGGACCCGGAGAGGATGAGAGTGGCTGACGTGGTGGTTGTGGGGGAGCTGAGGAGGTTGGGGAGGCTGAGAGATAGGTTCAGGAGGTTGGGAGTTGGGGGTGGAGGAGGGGGAGCGGGAATGCTGCCAGTGAAGGAGGTGGTGGCGCCGTACGAGGCGGCGTTGGAGGATCTGAAGAGGGAGTTGAGGGCGAAGGAGGTGGAGGTAGAGGGTTTGAAGGAGAAGTTGAAGGGGAGGAAGGAGGGGATGGGGATGATGATGACGACGACACCGCGTGGATATCGAATTGGGAGGAAAGGGAAGCGGGTCGGGTGCATCACCGGGTTAGGAAGGGGAACGAATTGGGGAAGAAGAGGGAGGGGAACGAATTGGTTATATGGGGGGTATTTTGGACATTTTACATGGGCACGTGCAGTGCACGTATAAACCAGTTAACGGTTTGTTAACTCTGTCAGTTGAGATTTAAAGATTGTGCTGTTTTTTTAAAAAGTGAAACTTTTGTGCTGTTTTTTTAAACAGAGGCAAACTTTTGTGCTGTTTTTTTAAATTTTGCCTTTGCTTAAACACATAAATGGGCTTACAGGTTAACTTTATCCTTGTGGTTTTACTCATAACTTTAGGAATTGGAAGGAGTACTACTTGAAGCATACTCTTGTACTACACGAAACATGTGCACTCATTAGAGCATCTGTAGTCGTTTGCTATATATCGATAATATCGATATTTAGGTTAAAAAGCAGCTGCAGTCGTTTGCTATATATCGATATTATCGATAAAACGCTACAGTAGATTGCTATATATGAGAAGCGATATAGCTTTTATCGATATCTGAGGGACGGCGTTCGAAGAGCCGTCCCACTAAAAAAATTACTATTATAAGCGTCGGACGGCACTTGAAATGCCGTCCGTTCGAAAAATTTCTACTTTAGCCGATTATTTAATTCCCAAAAATCCAATTAAAGCACACTGTGTCTGTGCCATTTCCGCTATTCCCGGACGGCACTTGATGTGCCGTCCGTTGGGAATTAATTAAACAAGATTAGGATGGTTATTAGATCCAGATAAGCATATATTATTGGATGGTTAGATCCAGATAAGCTTATAGGATGGTGACTAAGTATCATTAGGTAATAGTTAAACAAGATTAGGTAATATGAAATGGGAAGGCTGACTATTATGTATCATTAAAGCCGGGCTACAGTCCAAAAGTGTGTGGGACGGCACTTGAAGTGCCGTCCTAGACACACCTGTGGCCGTTTTTTTTTTATTATTTTTTTTTAAACGGACGGCACTTCGTGTGCCGTCCGACGATTCCGCTTGCTTTTTCGCCTCCGACGGCATATGAAATGCCGTCGCTTAATATTAAATAATTGTTTGCTATAATATAGCTTTTGACGAAGCGAAATCCAAATTTCTATTTCTATTTATCGATATATGGATAAATTTAACAATAACGACTACAGATGCTCTTAGAAGGCTAAATTAGAAGAAAAAAATTTCCTGAACTATATTCTTTACGTAGAAAACCGCACTGATATACTCTTTCTGTAGAAAATCGCACTGAACTATTTTTGCATAAAAAAAATCTTCTGAAGTATGTTTTCAAAAAACTCACTCCGACGGCGTGAGCTTTATGTAGGGTTGGCAAACGGGTCTGGCGGGCCGGGTCGGGTCGAACCCGTCCGGTTTGCACCCAACTTGGGCGGGTTCAGGTTGGATCGATGAGTTAAACGGGTCGGGCCGGGCCGGGTCGAAGACGTGAATTCGCGACCCGCCCAACCCGTGAACCCTTTCGGGTCGGGTCGGGTCGGGTCGCGGGTTGGCCAGGCTAGAGTTAACTTTTTTTTTTTACTTAAAAAAAATGTAACTTTAATAATAAACATAAAAAATTGTAATAATAATAATAAGCTTGAAAGAGTGAAATTGCCAAAAAAATGATATATTATTCATATGATTTCAACTTATACAAGTTTCACAATTTGTAATAAGAAATAAAGATTTTCTACAAATTTGTTTTATACAATAACAAATTTCTTATATACAATTTCAATTTACTTAAATTTTTCTAATTTTAAATAATAAGCAAAGATTTAATACAATTTTTTATCTATTTACAATTGTCTTCAATTTGATGGCCTTCAATTTGTTGTTGTTGGTCTTGAATTCTTCATTTTGGTTGCTATTGTTGTTGTTGTTGTTGTTCTTCCGGCGAGGTATTCCCACTTGTGGACGTCGATAATGCTTTTCTCTGGGTCCTATCTTCAGCCTTCAGCCAGTCTTCTGTGCAGACGAGCATCTCTAACAATTGGGGCTTCAAGCGATTCCTGTAATCAGTTAGAACCCTGCCACTTGTAGCAAATGCACTTTCAGAAGCAACTATAGAGACATGAGAAGTTAGTAAATCTTTAGCCATATATTTAAGAATACTATAAGTATGTTCATGGTCTTTCCACCATTGTAAAATATCTAGTGAAGAACTAAAAGACTCAGAATCTTATTGGTTATACCAATTTAATTCATTTGGTTGATTGGTCCTAGATTTTTTTGATTGAATTTGTGCAAGTAAATTAAATATTCTATCATCAAATTTACTCTTACTCTTACCTTTAGAAGTAGCAGAAGAAGAACTAACTAAAGAAGTTGTACTACTATAAACAAAACATCTATCATAATAATCATACAAGTTATTTAATGTCGACTCAAATTTAACTAAAAAAGAAGCGCAATCAATTTCATGATCATCATCCTCAAGTAAATTTAAAAACATTTCAATTAAACTCTTCGTTCCTTCTAATTTGATACGAGGATCCATCACAGTAGCAACACAATACAACATAGGAGGAGGGTTAAAATACTTCAAAAATTTTGTGTATGCAGGTTTTACAATATCATCAACAAAAGCATCATCGATCATTTCTTTAAAAGTTTGCATCATAGTAACTATTGAAATAAAAATGCTACTAGAAGTAGATTCATAAGATTTTGAAAATTTGAAAGTTGCGGTTTTAAAAGGTTCTAAAAATTTCAACAAAGATTCGGCATAATACCAATTGACGGGAGTCATTTCAAAATTGTGCATACTTTTTGCAATACAAAAATTATTTACACATTCTTTATATTCAGCAACAACATGTAGCAAATCAAAAGTAGAGTTCCATCGGTGTTTAACATTCTTTGAAAATTTTCTAAAAGGTATATTTTTAAGCCTACACCAAGCTTTCCATTCTTGAAATATGGGGCCACTTAATGCAATAAAATGTACATAATTTCTAATTTTAAGTATATATGGTTCGACTATTTTTAATGCATCTTGAACACATAAATTTAAAATATGACATGCACATCTAACATGAAAAATATTGTGAGATGGAAAGTTTAATGCGGTTTTTAAAATACTAATTGATGCATTGTTGTTAGATGCATTATTAAAACTTATACACATAATTTTATCGCGAATATGAACAACATCACAAAATTCTAAAATACGGTTTGCAATTTCATTGCCACTATGGGGATAGGGCAATGCGGCAAGTAATATGATTCTTTTTTGAAGAATCCAATCACTGCCGATCCAATGACAGGTTATTCCCATCATTGAAATATTGTTGCAATCCGTCCAACAATCGGAAGTTAAACTCCATAAAATTGCAATCAAATTAAGCTTTCCTCATTTCATTATACATTTTAAAACAATCTGATTTGCAAGTATTCCTAGGGATTCTTCTAAAATGAGGATTTAAGGCGGTTTGATTAAAATTTTCCAAGTCCCTACTCTCGGGATAGGAAAATGGTAACTCTTCCTTGATTACTAATCGGGTCATTTTCCGACGAACAAGTTTGGAATCATAAGGGTGGCTATCAACTAGACCAGTCCTAGGGTGGATTTTTTGTTGGCCGGGTAGGTCAACAAGAAGTTCTTTATGCATATTTTGGATGTGTCGCCTAATTGTACCCGTGCCCTCACCCCTCTTCCATTTGTATGGCTTCGAACATGTTTTACACACTTTGAAAGCTACACCTGGTAAATTTTCATTCGGAATATAATCATAAAATTTGTGCCAATCACTACTTTCCCCTCTAGTTTTCCTACTAGTAGCCGGTTGTGTTGTTTCGGTGGCTTGTTGTTGTGGTTCTTCTTCTGATTCTATGTCTCCTACAAATTCATCGTGTGTACTCCATTGTTGGGAAGGAGGATTAGGGTAGTCTTCGGCGGGATCATTTTGTGGTACAATTGGAGGCCTACGGAAAGTACTGGTGGAATCTTGTCCACTTTGGCTACGGCCGCTACTGCGTGATCTAGACATGTTGATATGTAGTAGTGTATGTAAAAAAATTAAACACAATGTAGGCGCGATAAGTTACAAAAAAAAATCTAGAAAACAAAAGGGTTGTGAGTGAGAAGATCAAAAAACCAACAAACGAATATGATACAAAAAATTATAACTACAAAAGAAATAAAAATAGAAGAAGAGAGATATGAAATTTTGATACTGTTCACCGAAGATACTCGTATATAAAAAGACCCGTGAAAATAAAAATAGAAGTAGAAGTAGAAGTAGAAGTTTGGAATTGAAGACTTGAAGAGAGCTTGGAGGAGAGTTGAAGACCTGATCACTTGGAGGAGAGTTGAAGACTTGAAGACGTAGTTGATTTTTGAGTTCGATACGATTGGATTTTGTCGTTTGATCGTGTATATGTCTTGCTACCTTGTTTGTTGAATTGTTCACAAATTGAAATGAATTGAGTAATAATAGTAGAGAGAATAAGAGAGTAAGGTGTGAATTTTTTGTTTGGGTTTTAGGGATATTTATAGGGGGAAAAAACAGAAAAACAAAAAAAAACAAAAAAAAAGGCTAAAAGAGTCGTTAAAGGCTCTCGAGTTGGGGGATCAGCCCGTTGGACCCCGCGGGTCGAACGCGGATTCACTGGCGGGTCGAGTACTGTGCATCCGGGTTAACGGGCCGGGTTTATCAGGTTAAATTCGCTATTTTACGACCCGGGTCGACCCGTTACTGTTAACGGGTTCGCCCCGAACCCGAACCGGAATTTCGCGGGCTAGGTTAAACGAGCGGGTCGCGGGCAGGTCACGGGTCGGCCCGACCCGTTTGCTATCCCTAGCTTTCTACTAAAGTTGTGTGAGATTTTTTGACAATAATAAAAAGAATGCATGATGTTTTCTGAACCAACCTGTAAAGATGAATGAGGTTATTTAATACAAGCAGAAACGTTATATGTTTTTTTAAAAAAAATATACTTCAGAGAGGATTTTTGCGCAAAAAATAGTTCAATGTGGTTTTCGGAAAAAAAAAAAAGAAAGGTATAGTTCAAGGGGTTTCTAGTTTAGCCGGCCCTCATTAGATACTCGAACTCGTAGATTATTTGTAGGCTTAATAAATTTGGTTTCTGTAGTTTCAAAATGGTTTCTGTAGTTTCAAAATTGTATGCATATCAACATTGGGCCGATATATCCCCAACTTATTATTATTATTATTATTATTCATCTAACTTAAAAATACTATGAAATGGCCAAAAACCTATGAAATGGCCCAAAACGATAATCATCAACTTGAACATTAATGAAATTAGTTGTAGGGCTATAATTATAGTAGGTAAGATAATTTAACAAGATGCATTATGAGGAGCACCTCATTGATATCATACAATGTCTTAAAATATGTAGCCGCCTCATGGGCGGCTCTAAACATAAACAAAGAAGACTATGAACATCAACGTGGGGTCTAATTATATATCAAAACATATTTGACAACTTGGCATAGTTTAATTTAGGGCACAATGCACCCTTAATTTCAAAGTATATATAATTAATTAATTGGTTAAATTTATGTCACAGGGATAGAATATGTAGGGCCTATGTGCTATTGGCATCTCGATTGCTTGGTTAATTTTCGTCATTGTAGGATGCACCTAAAGTCTTCTGTAGGGCCTGCCATTGCCATTGCCATTTTCACTCAATTTGGCAACTTGATTGTTGGTTGTAATTAGGGCTGCAGTCGAGCCGAACCGAGCCGAATACATTCAGACTTGAGCTCGGCTCTTAAGGAAACGAGCACAGTTTTGAGCTCGAGCCGACTCGAGCTCGGCTCTTAAGGAAACGAGCTCAGTTTTGAGCTCGAGCTCGGCTCGAGCTCGGTTCAAACCGAGTTTTGACCGAGCTTTGACCATATTCGAGCCGAATAGCTCGCGAGCTTAGCTTTAAAAAAAATCCAAGCTCGAGCTCGGCTCGTTAAGGAAACGAGCTCAGTTTTGAGCTCGAGCTTGGTTCGAGCCGAGCTTTGACCGAGCTCGAGCTGAAAAGCTCTCAAATAGCTCGATTCGTTTGCAGCCCTAGTTGTAATTAAAAATTAGATGACAAGAATATGGTTATGCAAATAATTTCTTTATCTGCAATGTTTTTTTCAAATAACTTCTTTTTTACAATCTCTAATACTATAATATAAGAGTTGGAATTGTGTAATTTGTAGACAAATTGTAATTTGTAGACAATCATCTATCTAATCTTAATCATTCATTTTTAAGTGAGTTATATTAATCATTCAACCTCAACTTTTGTTAGTTACCATAATATATTCAAAGTTCAAATTTATTTACGACATAATTATAATTATTTACAAAAGTGTTATCCATATAAAATAAAAGTTGGTACTACTATAGGTAATTTGTAAATAGTATATGAAGAGTAAAGGTATGTCTCAGGTTTAAGGCAAGATTACAGTTTTAGTAATTATAGCTGCGCACGCGACTACACGTGCTTGCAATACGCGAACAAATAAAATCCTAACAACTGCCGCCACAGACGTGTTTCACAAAAGGGACTATAGCCTATTAGGTACATCTAGATCATTAGCAACCGAATAAATTTCCTCACTCTCTCCCAACTTCCTCCGATGTGGGATTAACCACTTACGCCAAATGTGCAGCACCAGCCACTCTCCTTTCTTTCATTCATTTCATTTAATGCCACCCATATTTCCTAAGCCCCATAGACATCTTCTATAGGCCTCTCCAATAATCCAATTAATCCATAACCCATAGACTCCTCTATAGGCCAACTATCTCATCCTTTTATTATTATTATTATTATTATTATTATTATTATAAAAATTCAGACGTAGTCTGGATTTGATTTAAAACCTCATTTACAATAGCTATGCACGTGCATTGCACGGGTTGGTAGATGGACAAATTACACTAAGGGCTTCCCCCATTATAGTAGTAAAGATTATTATTATTATTATTATTATTATTATTATTATTATTATTATTATTATTATTATTATTATTATTATTATATGTGCGCAAGCTGATACAAGATCGCCCTTTCTAACCGATGTGGAGTGGAGTACTCTGCTAGCGTACTGCTCCTGGTCTCTCTACCAGCATATTGTCCTCAGCCAGGCGTACATCTCATCCACTCTTATCCACAAATCGGTGTCGAAAGTCGGCTCTAATACCATTTGTAGTCCCCCGAACCCGGTTCAGCTGTGCACGCGACTACGCATGCACGAATACACGAACAAAACAAATCAAAACAACTGCCCACCACAGACTTTGCCTCACAAAAGGTGTCATGACTTGTAGGTACCTTTTGTTCTTAGGCAATCTAATATATACACATGATATGGATAAAAATGGGATTAAATCAGGGCCGTTCGAATCAGACACAAATCTTAAAGCCCAGGGGTAAAACGGTGATTTCACCTACACACGGGTCTGAAATAGGAACTGGGTCTTTATTCAAAGCCCAATAACCCATAAACGGATCTGTCTTACTGGGTACGGGTCTCAATCCGTTACAAACCAGTCCAGAAGGATAAAGAAGAATTCAGATTCATAATTATCCCTAAGAAGTGATCTTAACCGCTTCTATCCATTCACACCGAGAAGTAGAGATATATTCATATCTTGAAATGGATCCCTTAGGCGACTATAAATACCCCTCTACCCCCACCATAATAAGGTGATCAATACTTTTCCAATTTAAGTTCTTGCTTAATCATTCAGATTACTGACAAGAGCGTCGGAGAGTGCATCGCCGAGATCCATCCCGGTGTCTCACACTTTTTGCAGGTTCACAGCAGCGGCAAGAGACCAAGTCAACAAGTCGGTGAAGGTCAACAGGTCAACAGGTTTGTCTTGTTCGTTTTTCCAAGAATCCACAAATTCTATCTGTTTGCTCCCACACCAAAATCAGCAGCAACAGATTGGCACCGTCTGTGGGAACCGAAAAAGCAACCCGACCTAACTTCATCAGCAAGACTAGTTTCAAGCCATGCATCCAAAACAGAAGGGGAAGACAGCGGTCTCCAACCGAAGAACCACTTCTCTTCCTCCTCCCCCTCCTCCAGCTCAAGGTGCTCCTCTTCAACAGGCCCCTCCAGGGTCTCGGGGGGCTGCCCAGGGGGGCTCCAGTCGGAGTCGTCCGAAGCAACATCCTCCTCATGAACATGTCGCGAGTCCCAATCCTTCAGTTGAATCTGTGGCTTCTCAAAGCCCTCCCGAGCGGGATCTTCGTCAAGTGATTGCCGACCGCCAAAAGGAGGTTGACCTCCGAACTTGCCTGAATGGATGGCGAGCCCTTAGGGGAGTCCATCAACTTGAGCACCCAGGGGCCCCAAGAGTTCGGACCCCCGCTGACCGAGGACCAGAAGATCCCCTCCCACGAGGAGGCGAAGAGAGTCTCCTCAGCGTCATCGGCAGAGAACTCATTCTCCAATAAGCCGAGCCACACATAGGGACCACCAAGCTAGAGAGGCACCAGTCACAAGGGCAGATCTTCAAGACTTCTAAGTGACAGTCTTACGGGCCCTCAATATCGCCCCAAAGAACGACCAGAGGCCACCTACTCATGAGCCATCTAGGAGCCACCGCCTTCACACTCTCAGTCCTCATCCTTCTCCAAGCTACCATCGCCGCAGTCCCAATCCATCCTCATACGAAGATGAGTTCTGGAGCTCGGCAAGATATGATCAAAGAGAAGACTCAGTCTACCGCCGTCTCCACGAGATGGAGAGGCGCCTCGGCCGAATTGATAAGGAAGAAGAGCAACGGGCGATATACCTCCGCCCGAGCAGACCTCCATTCTCCCGCACCATCATGGAGGCTCCCATCCCAGAAAACTTCAAGCCGCCTCACTTTGAGACGTATACCGGGGAGTCGGACCCCGCATATCACATAGAGAGCTTCAAAACTCTCATGATGATCCACCATGCTTCAGACGCCCTCCTCTGCAAGATCTTCCCTGCCACGTTGAAGGGGTCTGCGAGAGAATGGTACTCTCGACTCGCCCCGGCCTCCATCTTCTCATTCGATCAGTTCGAAGGGCTCTTCCTTACTCATTTCGTGAGTAGCCACCGGGCCGAGAAAACAAGTGTATCTCTGGTGACCCTCAACCAATAAAAGGGTGAACGCCTAAGGGATTACGTTCGACGCTTCACCGCCGAAGCCCGGTCCATTCCCTCCCTCAACCAATCAGTAGCCTCAGTCGCATTCGAGCGCAACGTCACTAATGCCAACCTCAGGGCGTCCCTTGCCAAGAGGCCTCCTCGGGACTTCTCAGAACTTTTACCTAGGATGGAGAAGTACATACGAGTGGAAGAGGCTCTCAACCCCCTACTCTTGAGGAGACATCTTCCGGGAACAAACGGAAGAACACAAGCGAAGAGGGGTCCCAAAAATCCCAGAAAGACGGCAATGGCCAGCGCCGCCCGACTCCTCATTTTGAGAAGTTCATCCCCCTCATTGCTAATATATCAGAAGTTCTTATGGAGGTGGACAAGGAAGGGCTACTCCGTGCTCCCCCTAGAATGAATACACCTGGCAAGAAGAGGAACAAGGATAAGTGGTGCCGCTTTCACAGGGACCATAGCCACGACACGGATGATTGTCGGGCTCTCAAGGAGGAGATCGAAGAACTCATACAGCGGGGGCACCTGACCAAGTTCGTCCAAAAAGAAGGGGCCGAGCTTCCCCCCCTAAGGAGCCAACAAACGAACAGAAAGGCCCGCCGAGCTTCAAGACTCAGCTCCTCCCAAGAGGTCTTCACCTTATTGTAGAAGTAGGATCTTGATTTTCAATAAGGCCGATGCTTGTAACCCGGCCAATAGCATGTAATAATGGCTCGCCCTATTGAAGCGGCCACTTAGTTTATCTCAATAAAATTTTACATTTTTTCATTGAAAATTATTGCACTTGCTTCATCTCTATCTCTCCAAGTCACGACTCGCTAAATAGTGAGTTCAGAGTCCAGCTTCTTCTACATGGCTGCTCCCGCAACTTGCTAAGCTCAAACAACGAGTTCGGAGTCCAACACTTGGCTCGATTCCGCTTCAAATAACTTACTCTTAAGCAAGTTAAAAGTGGTTCGCCATTCAGAACTGCTCCCACAACTATTGATACTCTCTTAAAACGACGAGTTCGGAGTCCAACACTTGGCTCGATTCCGCTTCAAATTACTCGCTCATAAGCGGGTAAGAAGTGGTTCGCCATTCGGAATTACTCCTACACCTCGTTAAACCCCTCTAACAACGAGTTCGGAGTCCAACACTTGGCTCGATTCCGCTTCAAATAACTTGCTCTTAAGTAAGTTAGAAGTGGTTCGCCATTCGGAACTGCTCCCACAACCGTTGATACTTTCTTAAAACGACGAGTTCGGAGTCCAACACTTGGCTCGATTCCGCTTCAAATAACTTGCTCTTAAGCAAGTTAGAAGTGGTTCGCCATTCGGAACTGCTCCCATAACCGTTGATTCTCTCACTTAAACAGCGAGTTCAGAGCTGCAACTCTCTCCTAAAGTTGCTCCTCAAACTCGTCTTCCAAATGGCTCTCCTAGAGTCAAGCGCTTCGCCTCGCTCACCTCCAAGGCGGACCTCTTCTCAACGAGTTCGGAGCTCACAACTCTCTCCTAGATTTGCTCCTCAAACACGTCTCCCAGATGGCTCTCTCCTAGAGTCAAGCGCTTTGCTCCGCTCACCTCCAAGGCGGACCTCTTTTCAACGAGTTCGGAGCTCATAACTCTCTCCTAGAGTTGCTCCTCAAACTCGTCTCCCAGATGGCTCTCTTCTAGAGTTAAGCTCTTCACTCCGCTCACCTCCAAAGCGGACCTCTTCTCAACGAGTTCGGAGCTCACAACTCTCTCCTAGAGTTGCTCCTCAAACTCGTCTCCCAGATGGCTCTCTCCTAGAGCCGAGCTCTTCACTCCGCTCGCCTCCAAAGCGGGCCTCTTCTAAGCAAGTTCGGAGCCCAAAACTCTTCTATAGAGTTGCACCTTGCACTCACCTCAAAGAATGGGTCTTTCCATGGCTCTTACGAGGATCTTCCTAGCACATCTTCTCCACCCCTAGGAGTGGAGCTCCTCTTCAAAAATCCCCAAGACCAAAACACTCCTCAACTTCATCAAGACAAGGATGTTGCGTGGCAATTTTGACCATGAAGAAGGGTGAATCTTCATCCCACTCCTAAAGAGTTGTAGATCTTCATGTTAGCTTCGAAACGAGGGGTCACACGCCCCTATCGGACCACCGTAGCACCGGGAAAGCGGATCCGACACCAAGCTTCGGAGCTCTTCACCTCTCCAATATGCCGACCCCCTTCCTCGTCGAGCTCCGACCCCTCCTTCGTCGTCGAGCTCACCTCGTTGAGCTCCACCATAGCCGAGCTACCGAGCTACTATGGGCAGAGGACGAGCTACCGAGTCACCGGGCCAAAGTGACGAGGTACCGACCCACACATTTGAAGAAAAATGACGCCGAACTACCTCCATCGTTGGATCATGTCAAAAAACGTTTTAGAACATGATGAACGGCTCAGATTGCGCCACATCTCCACAAAATGGCAAGATAACGTTTTCTCGAAATCTGAGCCTCCTATCTCGAGAATTGCGCCACGATTGTGATCAACCGTCCAGATGGAGCCACATAGCTCGAATCTGAAATCCGAGCTACCAATCTACCGAACTGCAAAGTGGCGAAAAATGTGCCTCAAAATCCGTGCTCGGATTTGCCGAACGAGAAGCAGCGAGGAAGAAAAAAAAATAATAATAAAAAATAAAAATAAAAATGGAGGGAAGGGTCGGGTTCGGACCCGTTAGATCCCAAACCCGAACCCGTTTTCACTTCCTCTTCTTCTCCAACGGTTTGGCGCCAAAAAGTTAGAGATCAAAAACCCAAAAACGAGGCCGGCTCCTTCAACTTCGAGCTCCGCTGAGCTCCTCCACGACGCGAGCTCCGATCGCCACCAAGCTCCATCGAGCTCCCACCTTGAGCGAGCTCCGCCATGGCCAACGCCTCCACCAAGCTTCGTCAAGCTCCAACCCAACTCCAAGCTTGAGCCCTCCTCTCGTCGCCACTAATGAGCCGAGCTCCCACTCCGGAGCTCCGAGCTCCAAGCTCCATCCTATCCTTCACTACGTCAAGCACGGCGAGACGACGTACCCCACTGTCGAGTTCGCCAAACCATCGTGAGCTCCCCTCGCCGAGCTCGACCGCTCCGTCGTCAACTCAGTGAGCTCACCATCACCGACACCAAGCTTCGAGCTCCCTTCCATCGCGTCTTCTCCGTGCCGACCCCTCACGGTAGCCGAGCTCGAGCTCCGACGTCCTCTTCGTCGAGCTCCGAAGCATCGAGCTCTTCAATATGCCGACCCACTTCACCGAGCTCCATTCCCGTCGAGCTCCTTCGCCAAGCTCGAACCCACCTCCATGGCCGAGCTCGTCTCCCTCAACCGAGCTCCACTCTCTTCGCCGAAGAGCTCCATAGAGCTCCATAGCTCCTCCCGCCTTCACGAGCTTCGACCCCGAAGCGTCGTGGTCCACGACGCACGGAGAAGAGGTCGGAGAGGGAGACGAGAGAGAGTAGGAGAAGGCGGGAAGAGGTGCTCGGAGAAGAGTCGAAGAAGAGATCGAAGTAGAAGACGAGATGAAGGAGAAGGAGAAAGCAGAGGAGAAGAACAGAGGCGGGAGAAAGAAAAAAAAAAGCCACGTGGTGTCAACTCCACAGTGTCGGCCGTTGCCGAGGTGCCGACCAACCGACCTTGAAATTGGAGAAAAAATCCTACCGACCTATACAAGCCGTCTGTTCTTCTCAAAATTCACGTCACGACGCGATCGACGCTCAGAAACGCGCCACGTGTCCAGAACATGATCTGCTTTGCTATGCGCGCACATCTGATCATGATCGACGCTCAGAAACGCGCCATGTGTCCAGGTAATATTTAATTAATTAATTAATTAATTTGTTTGTTTTAATTATTTAAAAAAATCCAAAAAATATTTAAAAATCGAAAAAAATTAATTAAAAATTCTAAAAATAATTATTAATTCAGAAAAATTATTTTAAAAGTCTGAAAAATATAATTATTTAATTAGAATAATTAATTAATATTTTCGATAATTAATTATTTAATTCGGAAAATAAATAAAAATTCAAAAAAATGAGGAAAAATTCAGAAAAATCTGAAAAATACCAAAAATCCAGAAATTTCTGAGGATATTTTTGGGCATTTTATAAGCCCAGAATAACACCGTTACACCCCGAGCAAGATCCGAACTCTCTTAAAAATATCGATAAAATTCCGTACGCCATTAGAACAACAAAACTACTCCTTAAAGACTGTAAAACTCAGTATCCAGGAGTGGGGGGCTCGTGATATGGCTAAAAATGAGATTAAATCGGGGCCGTTCGAATCAGACACGAATCTTAAAGCCCAGGGGGTAAAACGGTGATTTCACCTACACACGGGTCTGAAATAGGAACTGGGTCTTTATTCAAAGCCCAATAACCCATAAACGAATCTGTCTTACTGGGTATGGCTCCCAACCCGTTACAAACCAGTCCAGAAAGATAAAGAAGAATTCAGATTCATAATTATCTCTAAGAAGTGATCTTAACCGCTTCTATCCATTCACACCGGGAAGTAGAGATATATTCATATCTTGAAACGGATCCCTTAGGCGACTATAAATACCCCTCTCCCCCCACTATAATAAGGTGATCAATACTTTTCCAGTTTAAGTTCTTGCTTAATCATTCAGATTACTGACAAGAGCGTCGGAGGGTGCGTCGCCGGGATCCATCCTGGTATCTCGTACTTTTTGCAGGTTCGCAGCAGCGGCAAGAGACCAAGTCAACAAATTGGTGAAGATCAACAGGTCAACAGGTTCTTCTTGTTCGTTTTTCCAAGAATCCACAAATTCTATCTGTTTGCTCTCACACCAAAATCAGCAGCAACAACACACACTCACACTAACTCACCATCCATGTGGGACTAAGTCACTATCACCTACCATGAACACATCATGACCCCATAGTAATTAATTCATAATATCTATAGGCTCCAACCACACACCACCACAATTATAGGCCACATCTATATAATAAAACACAAAGAAAGCTATCAAGTGGCTCACATTCAATCTATCCCAAAATCAATGGACCAGATCTACTCTCACAAAACATATTTTCCCTCCCAAAAGTTTCCTCCCAAAACTCAAATTCAAATCTCCCCCCAAAAGCAACTCCTATATTTATTTCATTATTTCTCTCTCTCTCTCTCAATTAAAAACTAAAAAACTTAAAAAATTAAATATTAAAAACTTTAAAAATAATTTTAAAAAATCTAAAAAATCATATAATATGTTTTTTTGCTAGATACCCAAAAGTTTCTTATATAATATGTTTACTACTTCAATTAATTTGCTAGACCTCTAAAACTATTTTCTATGAATAAATAAGGTGTACCGTTCCGAAGACGTGCCGTAGGCACGTGTCAACGGGCAAACCTAGTATGTATATACATACCATATATATACATACTCCTCAAGTACCGGATATTACATAAGGCTTTATATGCATTACCAAATCTATAGACTCATCTAACCATGAATTATAAAATTGTAAAGAGTATACATAATACTAGCGTATTTGTTACAGGTATTGGTGTTTAAAATCTTTTAGAAAATTAATTAGCTAAAGGAAATTCAGAGAAAATTTTTCCTCAGATGACACCCTCTGACGAATGAGGTGAACATTTTGGTTTTTGGACATACCCTCAAACAACAGAAAATTTTGCCGTACTGTCCCACTTTTTGAAAATATTTGGCGCTCTGCCCCACTTCCGAAAACAATTAGCGATACCCCTGTTTAGGACACGTCAGCATAAACCGTTATTGGAAATAACGGCATAGGTTATTTACATGCCGTTATTTCCAATAACGGTATCTATTTTATATTTTTTTCCATGCCGTTATTTGGAATAACGGCATCAGTATATTTCTCTTATAAGTGTGAATCTTCTAACTTTAAAAAATTCTAAGTGTGCAAAAAACTTATAAATAATGTCGTTATCCTGAATAACTGCATTCGAATGACTGATGCCGTTATTGGGGATAACGGCATCAGTTATATATAAATGAACTCTTGCCGTTATTTGGAAACAAAGAGAATGAATAATAAGTTATTTTTAAAATAAAATAAAATTTATAACTGATGCCGTTATTTGGAATAACGACATCAGTTATATATATATATATATATATATATATATATATATATATATATATATATATATATATATATATATATATATATTGAATTAACTTATTCGTCAGAGATGATGAATTATTAGTTACTTTTTATAAAAAAATTTTATAACTGATGCCGTTATTCCAAATAACGGCATCAGTATTATTTTTTTTTTTGACTGGAAAAGGTAGGACAAGCCTACCTCAAGAAACTATATATATATATACGGCATCAGTATTGAGAATGCCGTTATTTGAAATAACGGCATCTGTTATAAGGTTTTCACACTTGCAATTTTTTCTCTAAATGGAGACTACAAGCTGTCGAAAAACAAAATAATCTATGCCGTTACTCCAAATAACGACATGACACTTTTTTAAAATATAGATGCCGTTATTGAAAATAACAGCACGTAAATAATCTATGCCATTATTTTTAGTAACGGTTTATGCTGACGTGTCCTGAACAGGAGCAGATCGCTAATTGTTTTTGGAAGAAGAGCAGAGCGCAAATTATTTTCAAAAAGTGGGGCAGTACGGCAAAATTTTCCAAAACACACTACATTGCACAGTTTGCATGCACAAATTAACAATAAACAAGTACTTTTTTCCCAACAAGTCGGGGTTGTTTATTAATCACTTATTAATGAAACAGGGTGGCTTTATTCCACCTTTTCCTCAAAAAAAAAAAAAAAAAAAAAAAAAAAATTAACAATAAACAAATCTCATACCCTCTTCCATTTCCGTCTATAAATTACACCATGATCAAATCAATGCTAAACCATTCACATCTCACCTTCTTCATCAATGGCTTCACCTTATGAGCCTCTCATCTCTTCTACCAGAACCAAACCTACCAGCTTCCCATGCAAACCTCTTCTCATCACTCTCTCTCTTACTACTCTCATTTGTCTCACTTCTCTCATAACCATCCAACTCAACACCCCCACCACCACCCTCCAACCCTCTGATCTCTGCATCAACTCACCCAACCCTTCCACCTGCCACGCCATCGTCGCCGATCTCCTCACCATCAAATCCACTCCTCTCCATGTACTAAACACCCTCATCGTGAAATCCCTCTGCCAAATCAAGTCCACACAACTTGCACTCAACAGTAAACCACAATCAGCACCACTAGCTGACTGTGCACAGCTCAGGGACATGTCACATGACAGGCTGGCCGAGTCGGTCCTGGCTGTCGCCTCTGGTGCCCACTCCGATGCACGCACGTGGCTCAGCGCTGTTCTGGCAAACCACGCTACGTGTCTTGATGGGCTGAGTGGGGAGGCACGTGATCAGTCCGAACTGGAGTCACATTTGAAGATCCTCATGGACCATGCTAGTGCTACCTTAGCAGTTCTCAATGCGGTCAGCACTTCATTTTCTTCAGGCCAAGAACATGTTGGGGATTTTCCGCCGTGGATGCCTATTCGGGATAGGAAGCTTCTGGAAGGGTCTGGACGGAATGGGTTTGTGACGAACGTGGTGGTGGCTCAGGACGGGAGTGGGAAGTTTAGCAAGGTGCAGGATGCGGTGAACTTTGCGCCTAGTAAGGGATCCAGTCGGTATGTGATATACGTGAAGAAGGGAGTGTACAAGGAGAATGTGGTGATCCCTAAGGCTAAGACCAATTTGGTGATTGTTGGGGATGGGATGACTGCTACTATCATCAGTGCTAGTGTTAATGTTGTGGATGGAGCTACTACCTTCAACTCTGCTACTTTAGGTGAGTTTCACATGAGCAAATATACTGTGAATATTTTTGTACGCACCATAGTATTTTTTTCGACTAGAATTCTCCGTAATAATTTTTCTTTTACTGGTGAGTCTACTGTTCATATTCCGAGTCTAATAAATATGAAGAGTCTAGTATACACGTGTTATGGTGATTCTCTAATACTAAAGAATGTAGTACATATATTCTATATATTATACCAGTGTTATCATGTACAAATTGCACAGCTTAAAATAATTTTAAGAAACTTATAAAATTATATAGAACTCCTGAAAAATATGAGAAAATTGGAAGAAACTAATTATGAATGTCATTTACATCGTAATTACTGAAATCTTCATTAAAGCTGATGGGGGTGCGAGAATAGGGATGGGGGTTGGTTTGGAAAGAGCTGTGAGATTTTGTGAGATTAGAAAAGTGAGAGGGAAAGAGACTATATTTAAGGGATTATGATTTTTATTTTGTTTTTGTTTTTTTAATAAAAATCATGTACAATGCACGTGTTAGTTACATAAGAATCTCTATTTTTACTTTCTTTTCTCTATCTCCTATTAGTATAAGATATATATATATACTAGTATTGTTGCACGTGGGGAAAATGGGGAGGGGAAATGAAACGGACAAAAAAAAACTAATCTACCAACACGTGCGTTGCACGTGTTGACAAAATGACACAATAACAAATGACACTAAGCCCTTCTCCCATTATAATATTAGAGATTAGAGATATATAATATAATATATTCGAATATACTTATCAAAGTATATTTTGTACCAATTTCATAGCATGTTTCTTTCTTAATTACTATGAAAATAATGCATAACAACATGTAATTAATGAGTAATGATTTAGCCACTACCAATTTCACTATCATTTTCTTCACTATCTTAGGTGGCATAATCTTATTGAAGAGTTCTCCCACCTACTTTATCTTTTTCTACCTATTGGAGTATGTCACCTAAGATAGTGAAGATAAATGTAGTGAACTTGATAGTGGATGTAGCATTACTCGTAATTAATATGCCTCATTTTTTTTTATTGAAAGCTGTTATGATTGTCTATTTTTATCTGCCATATGCAGCTGCCAATGCTGATGGCCTCATTCTCCAAGACCTGGGCATCCAAAACACAGCTGGTGCCATCAAGCATCAGGCTGTCGCGCTCCGTGTCTCCGGTGACAAAGCCACAATCAACCGCTGCCAAATTGACGGCTACCAAGACACCCTCTACACCCACACCCTCCGCCAGTTCTACCGAGACTCCACCATCTCTGGCACTGTTGATTTCATCTTCGGTGATGCAGGTGTCGTCTTCCAAAACTGCAACATCCTCGCCCGTCTCCCACTAAGCAATCAACAAAACACCATCACCGCACAAGGCCGGATTGACCCTAATGAAAACACAGGGATTACCCTGCAAAATTGTCAAATCAAAGCAGCTTCGGATTTGGTGCCAGCGGAAGGATCCATTCAGACTTATTTAGGTAGACCTTGGAAGTTGTATTCGAGGACAGTAGTCATGCAGTCGTATATTGACAAGCTGGTGAACCCGAAAGGGTGGTTGCCCTGGAATGGGACTTTTGCGTTGGACACATTGTTTTACGGTGAGTATCTGAATACCGGACCAGGGGCTGGTACTGCTGGCCGGGTGAATTGGGCTGGGTTTAAGGTGATTACAAGTGCAAGCGAGGCAAGTTTGTTTACGGTGGCTGCATTGATACAGGGAGGACAGTGGCTGAGCTCCACCGGCGTGGCTTTTACAGAGGGACTACTGTGAGATGTGATAAAATATGTACAGACGATTGATCAGGTATGGAGTCTTTTTTATGAGCTGGGTTTGTAATTCGATCAAATGAATTTCTCTTGAATGTCAATTGTGAACTATTAACTACCAGAATTATCAAGAACGTTCATTCAGTGAAGTTGACTTATCTTTGGATCTAAATTAACTGTAGCTTGATCATGGTTCTGATTCGAGCATCACTAGCCCATTGCACATACAAGAAAATCGGGTTTTACAAAGACTAATTATTTTGTTTTGATGAATAAGTAAATTGTTGTGATGTGGGTATAGGTGACGTGGCCCAACCAGGGACGTCAGATCTCCTCGCATTTCGCTCATCCCCGATCAACAGGTCAACCGGTCCAACGGGCCGTCTGCAACTTTAGGCCCACAGATATACGGGTCCAACCCGGTCCAATGGGACTTCAGACCCCGTTTTACTCTCCCTATAAATACCAAGCTCCCTCCTCCACTTAAAAGGTAACCCACTTTTTTTTTACCTGAACCCTAGCCTTCAGTTACTGTTGCAGTCACTGACTAGATCGTCGGAGAATCTGTCGCTGGGATCCCTCCCAATGTTTCTAGGCCTTCTGCAGGTACATCGGTTGACCAACCACCAGCGGCCTCGTCCGTCCGAACTGCCGAAGCTAACCAGGATCTGTAGTTGAGATCTGTCCATTTCCGCTTCACAAATTACAAGAACTCACACATGTTTCTCCCACCAATTAAATCAAGCAGCATCAGGTTGACGCCATCTGTGGGATCTCGGTGACAGATCCACCATCAGAACCTGGACACCCACAATATCCTCCTCGCCCAAATGGCCCTCAGGCCAAGAAGAGCCTCCGGGTGGGCGGCAAGCCGAGTCACATAAACCGTCCATCGGCGACCGTGCGAACACACAAGGTTCCCAAAGACATCGACTCGAGGATCCTTTGGGTCCAGGTCGGAATGCCTCTCGGTCAGCCCAAAGGCCTTCCGAACGTCAAATACCGGAGGATAGGCGAGCCGTCCCCAGTCAACAGGCAGCAGTAGACAACCTGTGGGTACGAATAGAACGCTCGAGGGCAGGGTCTGCCCACTCCCCCCGGGCTCCGAACCCTAGCGTTCATATGTCCCAGGGTCGAGAGCAACATTCCAGTCGCTCCCCGAGAAGTCGACGACCCCCAACAGGTCATATCGAAGAGATCCCAGTCACACGAACCGAATCTAGGGATTTCCAAAATGAAGTCCTGCAAGCAATTAGAGGTGGCCCCAGGATAGAGCGTCATAACAATGTTCATGTTCACGAGGAAATAGACCGGCATAGCGTGTCACATGGCTCTACCCGACCGGCAACGGAGGATGAAAATGTCCTCAAGAGGCTGCAGGATATGGAGAATTGCCTCGCCCAAATCGATGACGGAGGTGGACATGGACTTTCCGGCATGCCTGTACAAATCGTGGGAATCGCCACACTCGATGTCACCACTGGAACCGCACCGACCATACGGATGGAGGCCATGGACTTCACGTTGGTAAACATCAAAGCTGCCTACAATGTGATTCTTAGCTGACCAGACCTCTGTTCCCTTCAGGCCGTACCATCAGCATACCATCTGAAGATGAAATTCCACACCGAACATGGAGTCGAGTAGTCAAAGAGAATCAAGAATCGGCGCGGTCCTGCTACATGACCGTGATGGGGGGCGCGGTGCTGCCCCTCGACGCAGTCGAACTTTCGTCAGAGAAAAACTCAATGGGCTTGGAGCCCATCTACGAGTTGGAGGAAATTGCTTCCAAGATGAAGACTTCTCAAAATGCTTCCGTGTGAGCCGGTCGCTCCCCCCGAACCTCAAGGACGTTCTCGTTGAGTGCGTTCGGAAGAACCTCGACCTCTTCGCCTGGACACCTAGTGACATGCCTGGAATCTCGAAAGACCTTATCATGCATAGGTTTAGTGTTCGACCAGATTCAATGCATGTTCACCAGAAGCGTCGCAAGTTTATCCCTGAAAGACAGCAGGCTATGAAGGAAGGAGTGAACAAGCTTCTGACAGCACGTTTTATATAAGAGGTCAGCTACCCGGAATGGCTAGCGAATGTTGTGATGGTGAAGAAATCGACCGAAAAGTGGATGATATATATAGACTTCACCGACCTAAATAAGGCTTGTCCGAATGATCCATTTCCCCTCCCAGGTATTGACACCCTGATAGATGCAACGTCAGGGCATGAACTGCTGAGCTTCATGGATGCCTTCTCGGGGTACAACCAAATATGAATATTTCCGCCCGACATTCCTAAGACTGTATTCATGACTGATCAAGGCCTCTATTTCTACCGGGTTATGCCCTTCGGGCTGAAGAATACCAACGCCACCTACCAGAGACTCGTCAACAAAGTTTTCAAGCATCAAATTGGCCGGAACATGGAAGTCTGTGTCGACGACATGCTCGTCAAAACCTATAAAGGCCATGACCACGTTTCTGACCTCGAGGAAGCCTTTGGTGTTTTGTGGTCCTACAACATGAGGTTCAACCCCTCTAAATGCACCGTCGGCATTTCATCTGAAAAATTTCTTGGGTTCGTGGTCAGCCAAAGCGGCATCGAGGTGAACCCCGAGAAGATCAAGGCCATACTGGACATGGTGCCACCTAGAAACGTCAAGGAAGTGTAGAGGCTAACAGGCAGGTTGGTGACCATCAGTCGATTCCTCTCAAAGTCCGGAGAAAAATCCCTCCCATTCTTCAAAGCTCTCTGACTTCAAAAAATTTTGAGTGGGGCGAGTCCCAACAGCAAGCCTTCGACCAATTGAAGTCACACCTTGCCAACCCCCCACTCCTCAACAAGCCAGAGCCGGGGGAACCTCTGTATCTCTACCTCGTTGCGTTCGAACATGCCCTCAGCATCGTCCTCTTCAGAGAGGAGGACGGTGCCCAAATGCCCATTTGTTAATGTTAGCAAGGTACTGCATGACGCCGAGGTCCGGTATGCAAAGATTGAAAAAGTGGCCTATGCCCTGGTAATGGCCGCGTGGAAACTCCGACGTTACTTTCAAGCTCACTCCATCCAAGTCTTAACTGGTCAGCCTCTCAGGATCGTCCTTAAGAAACCAAAAAATTCAGGGCGACTCATTAAATGGTCGATCGAGCACAGTCAGTACGACATCCACTACCATCCCCATACAGCCATCAAAGGCCAAGAGCTCGCCGAGTTCATCACCGAGTGCATAATTTCCAAAACTTCAGAATTACCAATGGAAGAACCTCTATGGGAGATCTATGTAGACGGATCGTCCTGTGATGGAGGAAGCGGAGCCGACATCATTCTCCTCGGTCCAGACGGTTTTGTATAATAATACTCTTTGCGCCTCACATTCCAGGCCTCCAACAACGAGGCCAAATATGAGGTAATGATCGCCGGACTCACCCTCGCCCATAATGCTGGGGCCCATCGTATCAGAGCCTTAAGTGATTATCAACTTGTGGTGAACCAGATCTTCGGAGCATATGAGGTGCGAGACGTTCGAATGTAACTAAATCTGGATCGAGTAAAGGTCCTTTTGGAATCCTTCGACCATGCCGATGTCGAACGAATACCCCGAGAGAAAAATCTTCTGGCAGATGCCCTGTCAAAGCTGGCATCATCATCCTTCGAGGGTCTCGATCACACCGTCCTTATCGAGGTACTCCAGAAACCAAGCATAGAGATGCATGGAACCTAGGTGGACATTAGAAGTGTGAGTACCTTGGAAGACATCTGATGTGTGTGACTTGATTGTTTGGTCATGAATACCGGTAATGAGATTTAGACTGTTTGTATGCTTAGACTTGAATGAAATTTCTTTATCGCAGGTGCATTGGTTATTTTTGCATAAAAGCATATACTTTTCTCAATAGTTTTTTTTACCTCTTTTTTCCGCTTTATGCATTTGATATTTTATTATTACCCCTCACTTTGTATATTTTCTATCTTACTTACTAATGTTCACTATATCTTTTTCTATTTTACTCTTTGCGTATAATTTTTGGTATCTATGATTTTCGCCAGTATTATTTTATTCTATTTATTTATTTATTTACAGTTATTAAATTTAATTACCTTCCGCTACATTCTTTTAATTATTTATTTATTTACTTATATATATATATATATATATATATATATATATATATATATATATATATATATATATATATATATATTGGATATGCTCAGTTGAAAACGGGTTTGTTTTCACGGGTTGGAAAACACGAATCTGAGCCATCGGATCGATTATGATCGCGATCAGTGGCTCAGATCGAGCCCGCCCATCACTCTATATGACTTAAGTGGCGGAGGGTTATTTTGGGAATTTCGTCCCAAATTACTCTTCGCCTGATTCGTTTTGAAAAAAAATGATATAACCTAGGCCGTTGTTGGGAACAACGGCCTAAGTTATAAAAGAAAATGAATTATAGGCCGTTGTTTGGAACAACGACCTTGTTTTCAATATTTATAACCTAGGCCGTTGCCGTTGTTCCAAACAACGGCCTATGATTCAATTTTTTATAACCTAGGCTGTTGTTCCCAACAACGGCCTAGGTTATATTTTTTTTTTTAGAATCTGTTCAGCGAAGAGTTATTTAGGACGAAATTCCCAAAATAACCCTCAGCTCAACAATTGAAACGGGTTATGGGGAGGCAGATCTGAGCCATCGATCACGATCATGATCGATCCGATGGCTCAGATCGCAACAATTGAAACGAGTTATGGGGAGGCAGATCTGAGCCATCGATCACGATTATGATCGATCCGATGGCTCAGATCGCTGTTTTCCAAACCCGTGAAAACAAACCCGTTTTCAACTGAGCATATCCCTATATATATATATGTGTGTGTGTGTGTGTGTGTGTGTGTGTGTGTGTGTGTGTGTGTGTGTGTGTGTGTGTGTGTGTGTGTCTTCTTCCGTTGCAAACGGGTCTGTGTGCACAGACCCGTGCGAACTTTGATCTGGACCGTTGGATCTTTGATCCAGCGGCCCATATATTTTTTTATAAAAATTTGCCTTAGCCCGTCGTTGGGAAGGACAAGTTAAGGCTAAATTTTATTTTTTAAAAATTGCCTTAACCCGTCCTTCCCAAGAACGAGTTAAGGCAATCTAAATTCATTTAGATTTGCATTCAGATCGTCTTCTTCGACGATTCTCTCCCTCGCTCTTTCTTCTTTCTTCGACGAACCCAACTTGAAAAAAACCCTAATCCTTCGTCTAAACCCAAATTATCCCTCCTCCGTCCGCTCCCCCTCCTCTCTCCCAATATCGATTTCGTTTCGAAGAGGGGATGAGAGAGTAGGATTTCAAACTTTGGAGTAGATATTGGGACAGAGGAGGGGGAGCAGACAGAGGAGGGATAATTTGGGTTTAGACGAAGGATTAGGGTTTTTTTCGTGTGGGGTTCGTCGAAGAAAGAAAAAAGAGCGAGAGAGAGAATCGTCGAAGAAGACGATCTGAATGCAGATATAAATGAATTTAGATTGCCTTAACCCGTTCTTGGGAAGGACGGGTTAAGGCTATTTTTTAAAATAAAATTTAGCCTTAACCCGTCCTTCCCAACGACGGGTTAAGGCAATTTTTTATAAAAAAATATATAGACCGTTGGATCAAAGATCCAACGGTCCAGATCAAAGTTCGCACAGGTTTGTGCACATAGACCCGTTTGCAACGGAAGAAGACTCTCCCCTCTCCCCTCTCTCTCTCTCTCTCTCTCTCTCTCTCTCTCTCTCTCTCTCTCTCTCTATATATATATATATATATATATATATATATATATTTTATGTTCCTTAGTTTTGTATTTGTTCTACACTTTTAATGTTTTACATTTGTTGCTTACTAGATAACTTTTGCGTAATTAACTTATTTATACTTTTATTCGGTTTCTTTTATTGTGATTGAATGATTTTATTTTAGTTTCTAAAACAAGCAATTGGACGGACCTCATCCGCCGCTTCCTGGCAGACGATGAACTGCCAAAAGATCTTCCCGAGGCCAGGAGGATAAGGGTTCGGTCATAAAGGTTCACGCTGATCGACAATGTTCTTTTCAAGCGGTCATACACACAAGTTGACGGGAAACCGTACCTCCGATGCCTAGAGCCGGAAGAGGCGAAATATGCCTTCGAAGAGCTACATCAGGGAATCGGAGGATGCCATATGGGTAGCAGATCGCTCGCCAGAAAAGTGCTCAATCACGGGTACTATTAGCCGACGATACTGCAAGACGCAACAGACCTCATCAAGAAGTGCGTACCTTGCCAAATGTTCTCCCTGATTATGCGAACGCCTCAGGCCGAGCTAAATAGCCTCTCCAACCCAGCCCCTTTTGCAATGTGGGGGATGGACCTAGTTGGCCCCTTCCCCAGGGCAACCGCCCAAAGGTGTTTCTTCATAGTTGCCATCAACTACTTCTCCAAGTGGGTAGAAGCTAAACCATTAACCACCATTACCGAGCATCAAGCACAACAATTCTTTTGGAAACACATTATTTGTCGGTTTGGGATCCCCAGAATACCTGTATCAGACAACGACACATAATTTGCAGGGAAAATTTTCTGAAAGTTTTGTGAGGATCTGGGAATCGAACAACGATTCTTGGACAAAGCACACCCTCAATCAAATGGACAGGCCGAAAATGCCAATCGACAAATCATTGTGTAACGCCCCTGCTCCGAGCTCGGACAATTTATAGAATTTAGAAGACAAATTATTTATAGTATAGTACAATTGCCCACCACAGGATGCCTCTCAAAATGTGGTTAACCGAATTGGTGACTCTTGATCATAGGCAATAATATTTATATATTATTTTATTCATGTTGAATTCCGATATGGGACTAAATTCTCAAATCCCTCTCTCCTCTCCTATGCCGTGAGAAGACAACAGTGTGTAGTGCCCTGAATTTCCAATATAATCTCAAAAAATACGTGGCACAATTCCAGAATCAACTTCAATGTAATCATAAACATAGAAATCAAATACAGGAAAAATTAAAACTTTTTATTACATCGATTGTTTAAAAAGAACAACGGAAAATTAAACACCTTGAATTATAATTTTCTTTCTTTCACAACACATTCTTTTACAATTTACATAAGCGCTATATCATTCTACCACAAACATCCAAATCCCAAGCTATAGGCACCTACCTGTAAAACATGAGGCTAGAGATAACCCTAACCCTCAAAACTATAGGGGTCAGCCATAACGGTGTGAGTGACATAAAAATAAATACAACATAAATAAAACATGAAACAAAGAATCATAAATAACATGTATTAATAGCAAGAATAAAATGAAATACGAAATAACAATAAGTAAAACATGAAACATCAAGTGAACTAGTCTAAGTGTCAAGTGTGGAAAACAGGAAAACACATACACGAAACCAAGTCAAGAAAATATCAATCATATGAGCCAACTCTCTAATGCATACTTGTCGGATTCTATGCATCTCATACTACATAGGTCCGGTGCAAGCCCTTATCGTTCTCCATTTGATAGGGTATAATCCATCGTTATGCAACTAATTCGACTACTATGAATACTATGAGATTTAGACATTCTGCAAGTATTGGTTCTCGCCCTTGGAATACTGAATACCAATCCCACTCCGCGGATCATTCTGTGTCCCTTACGCCCATTGTCCCGGAATATTGTTGCGATTGCCTCACTCCGCAGGTCATCCTGGAACTCTCATTGCACAAACATCCCATGAGCATCGCTCTCATCCTCGGAATACTGGAGATCAATCCCACTCTGTAGATCACCCTGTGGCCCATACGTCCATCGTCCCGGAATACTGGAGAATATCTCACTCCTTGGATCATCTTGGAGTCCATAACTCACGTTTGCACTCATTTCATCATATCACCATCTAGTGCCTATCATTATCTTTCAAGTTAATTAATTAATTACAAATCTCTTAGAGTTGGTGTACCCTACCGGACTTAACTCAAATGATCAAAAATAAAGGTCATCATTGAACAAACCACAAAACTCAACTGCCGGTACCTAGGGTCCCACACACCCTCTAGAGTTTCACAACTCCACCATCAACACAAAATCTTTCATTTTTAATCACTTCATTTCCTTGTTAACTTACTCAAAGAAATTTATTCATTTCCATTGTTACAAAAATACAAATCTGAATCTGTCGAAAGTTCTCGAAAATAGACTTCCAAACGAATCTAGCGGATATATATAAGTCATACAGTATTTCACAAAACCATAACTCAAAACTGATTTGAAACAGAAAATACGTTCAGCCAGAAATTAGTAAATCGAATTCAAAGTCAGGAAAAAAGCATCAAAACACCTCAAATAAATCCAGAAAAAATCCGGGGTATTCTCCTATATGTCTAGTATCAGAATATAAAGTTTCATATTTTTCCAGTAAGACTATTTTAGCCAACAAAAATTGAAAAATATCAAGAGACGATAGTTTGGCAAATCTGGAATTCCCAACGCTGCTGTACGAAAACTATAATATCTCGCAAACCGTGAAACAAAATCCAAATCCGCCATAGGGAGATGAAAATAGAAAAAATAAGCTAACTTTTATATTTCATAAATATTTTTCATACAGGAAAAGGAATTAGGGTGAAATACAAATCTTTATAGAACAACGCACAAAATTCAGCAAGTATAGTCTTTATAAACAAGTATGAAACGGTATATAAAACTCACCAATAAAATACACCGAAACTCTGAGTAATCCCTAAATAGTTATAGAAATACTGTGCAAAATTTCAGATCAAAATAATATGCTTATCACTAGTATCAAAATAGTTTAGTCATCGAAATCATCAAGGAACAAAATCTGGAAATGAAATACACCTCTGTAGTAAAACGATCATATCTCACACATACAAAACGAAATCGATCAAGGTCAGAGATTTTGAAAAGAAGACAGATTTTTCTAAAAATCATGTTTAATACTGGAGTTAAGATACTGATCTTAGTATGGTCTAAAATAGCAATCAAAACTGATCATTGACAAAATACATATTTTCCTCTTAACCACAAATCAACATACAATATACAAAACTCTTTCCAAACACAACCAAAGATGTTATAGAGTCTACTAAGTGTCCAAACATCATGAAATAAGGTATATAGCATGTCCACAACAAGTATATCACATGGATCCAAACAAACACATGATTTCTCATAATTCTCACAAATATAATCACATCAAGAACGGTCAAAACCTAAGTTGTTTCATGTCAAATTTGTATCGTGAGGCAACTATGGCCAATAGCACTATAAAGACAATACTCATCAAGATACATCACACACGAGTTGTCTCTAGAACCCAACTACACTACAAGCGGAATTTATGACTTGTATCATACAAAGGAATTGAGTACAAGTTACTTGCATTCTTCTATAATTTATAATCAAAATATATATATATATATATATATATTTCCTTTTGTAACATGTAGTCATTTCCATCCATCAGTAAACAGAATTTTTTAACAAATTGAAGAGAGACTAATTGTGCATATTTTCTGGTGTTAAAATCATCTAATACATGAGAATAAAGTTTAAATTCCTGATCACATTCAAAATTTTCCAACAAAAAATTATAACAACCATTTACCAAGTGTCACTTCATCAAAACCCAAACAGAGTGTGTGTCTTCATATACACAGTAAAACTAGGTTTTTATTCACACTTTTGTATTAACCAACATACAGCTTATTAAACTCAATCAAATCAACGAACATATGAAGAAAAACAACATACACATGATTCCTATTAGGTTTTCTAACAATCTCAAGTCATCTAGGTGTAGTTTACTCATCATCAGCATAGTTTCAAGTAAAGATTCAATTTTTAACTCATCTACTCATCAAATCAATTATATCTTCATACCAATCCCTAACATGCTTTCTAATAGGTGAGTCATCACATACAATATGCATAGAATAATACCAAAACCAACATATGTCACTCACCTTATTGAAAAAATCAACCGAATCAATAAAGAATGAGAAAAAGCCATTCTTTTGCAAAATCCAAGATCATCGCTTTAAAACTTCAAGAAATTAATAGTAAAAATATATTTTAATTTTGCAGAGGAGAGGGACGGCTGTATTGGCTAATTTATAGGCCAAAATTTAGAGTTTTTAGGGTTTTACAAGTTTAAGGAAACATCCCTTAACAAATTATTACTTTACATATATAAACCTTTCTTTAAAAAGGTAGTTAAATAAGTTAAATAAATTAAAATAAAACCAAATCTTTTTACTACTGAATTATCCAGCCATCCAGCACAGCCCCGAATTTAAAAAAATTCGGATTGCACCCAAAGCGGTAATTTTGCACAAAAGTCCATCTTTTTGTAATATTTGCAAATCGGTCCAATAATTATCAGAAAAATCCAGAAAATTCACAAATAATTTATAATATTAAATAATGAGTTTTCCCAAAATATAATTTTTGACTCTGAACTTTTCAAGACAATATTTGCACAAGATCCACTTAAATTCAATATTTGCAAAAACACCATATTTGTTTAAATCTTTATCAAATCAACTCTAAATAAAATTTAAATAGAATTTATTTTCAATGATGACCATGGAAAGCCCATAAACCAGTAAAAAGGAATTTTCATTGTTTGTTTGAGATCAAAACGGCTTTTGACATAAAAGCCCCTCTCATTCGAGGTATTTACAAAAATAGTTTCTTTATTCAGAAAAACCTCAAATTTAGGATATAATTAATTATAAATAGGAGAAAGTATACAGAAGTTTAAAAGTGGAGATTTGCACCAAAAAATATTTGCACGTGTTTTGCATGTGTAAATTAAGAAATTCATAAAATGGTCAAATAAATTCAAATAAATTTAAAAATT
Organism: Hemerocallis citrina; assembly: GCA_017893485.1. Classification (NCBI taxonomy): domain Eukaryota; kingdom Viridiplantae; phylum Streptophyta; class Magnoliopsida; order Asparagales; family Asphodelaceae; genus Hemerocallis; species Hemerocallis citrina. Next base: position 27,057,433 of record CM030364.1, on the reverse strand, counting down.
AAAATATCATAAATAAATGAGGAAAATTAATCATTAAACATAAAAAAATTCAAGAATTCAAAATTTCTAACTTTGCACGTGTGTTGCACGTGCAAAATTGTAATTTCAAGAAAATAGTCAAAGTAGTCAACTTTACCAATATAATATTATTTAATAATGCAAAATAACCCTTTTATTTTGCGGGGTGTTACATCACTCTCCCCTTAGAAAAGTTCTGTCCTCACAACTACTCTAAGCAAAAGAAAACAAAATACAAAACTTACAAAAAAGTTTCGAAAATTTACTCTATCATTATTTTTATAGTTGGATTTACTAATCAAAACAAACATAACATTTAATTATAGCTCGAAGAGTAAAAGGTGAAAACTGACATGACAAAAGTATAAGAAATCCAATTGAATACACCATTAATCCCCAATCGTAAGAAAATAGTAAGACTATTCTTATAAAATAAGAAGTCAAAAGCGAAGAGAAAAAACCCAAATATAAAAAGGTTGATAACCAGACAACAACGAAGGAACACAAACTTAGAGGTTATAAAAAAATCGTTTTGGAAAAATAACCAGTCGAGATACAAAGAAATACTAACAAATTTTGCTAAGTAAAGAAAATATTAATAATAATGAATGTACAAGACAAGAAATAATGAGTATACTAGTGAATGTCGACATTGCAATCAATACTCGAAAAACACATTAAAGGGTAACGAGCAAAATAGACCAATATATATATATATATGCAAGAAGACTCAAAAGAAGTTCATTAAATATTACAAAAGTAAGCGTCAAATCATTAATTAGGACGCGGAAACAAAATAATTGAGAAATCTGAAAGGTTAAAGAATTGGAAAACAGTGGCAATAAATATTAAATAGTAATTACAAAAGAACGAAAACTTAGACCATAATTGATATACTCAATCTTGAAAAATTTTGTAAACACAAAATAATGTAAAATCAACTATACTAGTTAAAATTGTATGGAAACATAAAGTGTAATTGTATAAACAAAATGTCATAAAGAAAATATTTTTTTACCATTAGTTTCATTATATAAGTAAAAGTCTTGAAATATCAATTAGCAAATAGATAGAAAATCTCCCCTTAACATCAAGTTGCAGATTGCCTTCACGATATCAGGTTGCAGGTTGCCGTCTGGATATTCGGTTGCACATTTTGCCTCCCTGACATCCAGTTGCAATTTGCCTCCATTGACATCGAGTTGCATATTTGCCATCTCGACATTAAGTTGCACCGAAATGGTGAAATAGAAGATGTAACCTTCCATATGCACAGGGATGTTGGACACTTAATTTAAGTATGATGTTATGTTTGAAAATTCGTGATGTAAAAATAGTAGCAAAAGTAAGAAATGGAGTTGAAAGTCACACGATGGAATATTAAAATAGATGTATAGATTATAAATATGAAACGCAATAGTTCAAAATAGTCGTAGTGAAAATGATTTATAAAAGTAAGGAGAAACGGAATGAAATACATGTTAGAAAATGGGTGTTTTATACACCATTCACGAACCGATTTTTGAGCAATTTTTTGAGTAAGATCCTCAATGAATTATTGAGAGATCTTGATTGATTTGTGTTCTCCTTCGTGAGTAGATCAAAATTATATATTGGTTTGCTAAAAATGGTTAAGGGGTGAATGAGAAATTGTCTCTCAAAGTGAGACGATTTCATTCTTGAAATGGATTAAGGGAACATAGTCCCACATCGGAAAAATCAAAGGAAATAGAAGAGGATATATTATATATAGTAACCTCCTTCTAAGAATTGTAAGATATCTAGAAGAGATGCTCTCTCTCTTTCTCGCGCGTAGGGGGATGCAAATCTCGAACCGGATTACATGCGACATGCGTGCGCCCGCACGACCTGCGGACACGAATGCCAGACCGACTTGACCCCACCCCGTGTAAAGCCACTTTTTGCTACAGTTTTGATTTTTCTTTTTGTAACGGCTGAAATGCAGAAACGGTTCTGTTTGCCATTTCAGTGCTGTATTGAATGCTTTGTCTGCCGTTACACTGAAGGCATTCAAAGGCAATGATTGATGTCTGTCGTTACAGTGTCGGCATTCAATTGAGTGTCTGCTGTTACAATGAAGGCGTTAAAAGCCTTGGCTGCCGTTACGGTTTTAACCCTAGCTCTATAAATAGAGGCCTCCCCTTTCATTTCTTTCCTGCACAACTGAAAACTTCTTTCTTCCTCTTCTGAGTCCTGTTCGTTTCTTTCCTCCTGCTGTTTTGGTAAGTCAGTGATAGGAATCAGACGCTGCTGCTTAGTTCGAGAGTGCTACGTGGTGCCTATGTGATCGTCTGGTCGTTGCATCCTGGGAGACAGACGCCTTCATTCATTTCAGCAACCGGAAGAGGCGAAATCTATTTTAAGGACACTGTGTGATACATAGGCCTCGACTTCTCAACTTGTAATCTTAAATTAGTTCTTGTAAGTTGTTACTTATTTATTTATTTTATTTTTTCTTTTCCGGTTTTCTTTTCCCCTCCTATTTTCTTCTCTGTTTTGTGCCTCTAAATCATTTGTGTTATTGTAAAACATACTTTATAAAAGAATTTTATAACAATACATGCAAAAGCACAATGCAAATGGAAAATGAGAAAATAAATGTAGCAAATTTACATAATAAATATATCATAAAAATATACAGTAATGTAGGAATTAAACAGGTGTATAATGATATGCATGGCAAGTATGTTGAGATACAGCAAAAGTTGCAAAATAATAATTTGGACAAAAGAATAAAAGTAAAAGCCAATAGTAAAGTTATACAAACAAATTTAAAAGAAAACAAAACAATTTGTGAAAGCTTAATGATTATACTGATGAATAGAAAGAATATATACTCGGTTGGAAATATAGAAACTAAAATAAAATCAATCACTGTCAATAAAAGAAACCGAATAAAAAGTAAAAATAAGTTAACTACACAAAAGTTATCTAGTAAGCAAACAAATCTAAAATAGTAAAAGTGATAGGACACAAGAGTGAAAACTACAAAACTAAGGAACATTTTTAAAATACAAGAAAATAAATAATTAAAAGAATGTAGCGGAAGATAATTAAATTTAATAACTGAAAATAAAAAAATAAATAAATAAAATAAAATAATAATGGCAAAAATCATTGAATCCCAAAATTATACACAATGAGTAAAATAGGAAAAGATGTAGTGAATATTAGTAAGTAAGATAGAAAATATACAAGTTGGGGGGGTAATAATAAAATATCAAATGCATAAAGCGGACAAAAGAGGTCAAAACAGCTAATGAGAAAAGTATATGCTTTATGCAAAAGTAACCAATGCACAAGCGATAAAGAAATTTTATTCAAGTCTAAGCATACAAACAGTCTAAATCTCATTACATGTCTTCATGACCAAACAATCAAGTCACACACATCAGATGTCCACCAAGGTACTCACACTTCTAATGTCCACCTAGGTTCTTTTTAATGTCCAGATGTGTACTCACACATCTAATGTCCACCTAGGTTCTCACACATCAAATGTCCATTTATGTTTATTCCCCGTACTATGTTTAAAATTACTAATTGAAGCAGGCTTTGATACCAACTCTGTAGCGCCCCGAATTTCTAATATAACATCTCAGAAATAAGTGGCACAATTCCAAAATCAACTTCAATGTAATCATAAACATAGCAACCAAATACAAGGAAAATTAAAACTTTTTATTACATCGATTGTTTACAAAACACAGCGAAAAATTAAACACCTTGAATTATAATTTTCTTTCTTTTACAACACACTCTTTTACAATTTACATAAGCTCTATATCATTCTACCATAAGCATCCAAATTCCAAGCTATAGGCACCTACCAGTAAAATATGAGGCTAGAGATAACCCTAACCCCCAAAACTACAGGGGTCAGCCATAACAGTGTGAGTGACATAAAAATAAATGCAACATAAATAAAACATAAAACATAGAATCATAAATAACATGTATTAATAGCAAGAATATAATGAAATACGGAATAACAATAAGTAAAACATGAAACATCAAGTGAACTAGTCTAAGTGTCAAGTGTAGAAAACAGGAAAACACATACACGAAACCAAGTCAAGAAAATATTAATGATATATGCTGACTCTCTAATGCATACTTGTTGGATTCTATGCCTCTCATACTACATAGGTCCGGTACAAGCCCTTATTGTTCTCCATTTGATAGGGTTTAATCCATCGTTATGCAACTAATTCTACTACTATGAATACTATGAGATTTAGACATTCTGCAAGTATTGGTTCTCGCCCTTGGAATACTGAAGCCTAATCCCACTCCGCGGATCATTATGTGGCCCTTACGTCCATCGTCCCGGAATATTATGGCGATTGTCTCACTCCGCAGGTCATCCTGGAACCCTCATTGTACAAACTTCCCATGAGCGTCGCTCTCTTCCTCGGAATACTAGAGATCAATCCCACTCCGTAGATCACTCTGTGGCCTATACGTCCATCGTCCTAGAATACTGGGGAATATCTCATTCCTTGGATCATCCTGGAGTCTAAAACACACGTTTGCACTCATTTCATCATATCACCATCTAGTGCCTATCCTTATCTTTTAAGTTAATTAATTAATTACAAATCTCCTAGAGTTGGTGTACACTACCGGACTTAACTCAACTGATCAACAACAAATGTCATAACTGAACAAACCACAAAACTTAACTGCCAGTACCTAGGGTCCCACACACCCTCTAGAGATTCACAACTCAACCATCAACACAAAATCTTTCATTTTTAATCACTTCATTTCATTGTTAACTTACTCAAAGAAATTCATTCATTTCCATTGTTACAAAAATGCAAATCTGAATCCATCGAAAGTTTTAGAAAATAGAATTCCAACCGAATCCAGCGGATACATATAAGTCATATAGTATTTCACAAAATCATAACTCAAAACTAATTTGAAACAGAAAATACGTTCAGCCAGAAATCAGTAAATCGAATTCAAAATCAGGAAAAAAGCATCAAAACACCTCAAATAAATCCAGAAAAAATCTGGGGTATTCTCCTATATGTCTAGTATCAGAATATAAAGTTTCATATTTTTCCAGTAAGACTATTTTAGCCAAAAAAAATCGGAAAATATCAAGAGAATAGTTTGGCAAATCTGGAATTCCCAACAATGCTGTACGAAAACTATAATATCTCGCAAACCGTGAAACGAAATCCAAATCCTCCAAAGGGAGATGAAAATAGACAAAATAAGCTAACTTTTATATTTCATAAATATTTTTCATACAGGAAAATGAATTAGGGTGAAATACAAATCTTTACAGAACAGCGAATAAAATTCAGCAAGTAGTCTTTATAAACAAGCATGAAACGGTATATAAAACTCATCAATAAAATACACCGAAATTCTGAGTAATCCCTAAATAGATATAGAAGTACTGTGCAAAATTTCAGATCAAAATAATATTCTTATCACTAGTATCAAAATAGTTTAGTCATTGAAATCATTAAGAAACAAAATCTGGAAATGAAATACACCTATGTAGTAAAACGATCATATCTCACCCATACGAAAACGAAATCGATCAAGGTCAAAGATTTTGAAAAGAAGACGGATTTTTTCTAAAAATCATGTTTAATATTGGAGTTAAGATACTGACTTTAGTATTGTCTAAAATAGTAATCAAAACTGATCACTAACAAAATACAGATTTTCCTCTTAACCACAAATCAACATACAACATACGAAACTCGTTCCAAATATGTTACAGAGTCTACTAAGTGTCCAAACATCATAAAATAGGGTACATAGCATGTCCACAACAAGTATATCACATGGATCCAAACAAACACATGATTTCTCATAATTATCTCACAAATATAATCACATCAAGAACGGTCAAACCTAAGTTGTTTCATGTCAAATTTGTATCGTGAGGCAACTATGGTCAATAGAACTATAGAGACAATACTCATCAAGATACATCACATACGAGTTGTCTCTAGAACCCAACTACACTACAAGCGAAATTTATGACTTGTATCATACAAAGAAATTGAGTACAAGTTACTTGCATTCTTCTATAATTTATAATCAAAAAATATATATATACTAGATTTGCCCGTGGGCACGTGCCTACGGCACGTCTTCGGAACGATACAAAATATAAAAAGCCATGTAAACAGTAAAACAATAATTATGTAGCTCAAGTTTGAATAGTATGACAATAATTAGTTATAAATAAAAGTTTATGTTTCCATTAGTATCTAACTCCTTAGAACTTTAAATGTGGAAAATAATGAAATTTAATTGTTGAAGAGATATTTGTTATTTTCAATATAACATGTGCAATTAAAAAAAACATAAAAATTTTGAAAATTTACAAAAACGAAATCTTAAAATCTAAATTTCTAAGTACATAAATAAAGAATGGGAGAGAGAGAGAGAGAACGAGAGAAATATGAAAACGTAAAGAGAGAAAAGGGAGATAGTAATAAAGTAATGTGTTTTTAAGGGGGAAAAATTTGGTTTTGGGGTTTGAAATTTTGGAGGAAAATGTGTTTTGTGTGGTTTGATATGTGCCTTTAATTTTGGAGGAGATTGATTCTGAGCCACTTGATAGATTTCTTTGTAATTTATTATATAGATATTTTTCCTTTTGTAACATGTAGTCATTTCCATCCATCAGTAAACAGAATTTTTTAACAAATTGAAGAGAGACTAATTGTGCATATTTTCCGGTGTTAAAATCATCTAATACATGAGAATAAAGTTTAAATTCCTGATCACATTCAAAATTTTCCAACAAAAAATTATAACAACCATTTACCAAGTGTCACTTCATCAAAACCCAAACAGAGTGTGTGTCTTCATATACACAGTAAAACTAGGTTTTTATTCACACTTTTGTATTAACCAACATACAGCTTATTAAACTCAATCAAATCAACGAACATATGAAGAAAAACAACATACACATGATTCCTATTAGGTTTTCTAACAATCTCAAGTCATCTAGGTGTAGTTTACTCATCATCAGCATAGTTTCAAGTAAAGATTCAATTTTTAACTCATCTACTCATCAAATCAATTATATCTTCATACCAATCCCTAACATGCTTTCTAATAGGTGAGTCATCACATACAATATGCATAGAATAATACCAAAACCAACATATGTCACTCACCTTATTGAAAAAATCAACCGAATCAATAAAGAATGAGAAAAAGCCATTCTTTTGCAAAATCCAAGATCATCGCTTTAAAACTTCAAGAAATTAATAGTAAAAATATATTTTAATTTTGCAGAGGAGAGGGACGGCTGTATTGGCTAATTTATAGGCCAAAATTTAGAGTTTTTAGGGTTTTACAAGTTTAAGGAAACATCCCTTAACAAATTATTACTTTACATATATAAACCTTTCTTTAAAAAGGTAGTTAAATAAGTTAAATAAATTAAAATAAAACCAAATCTTTTTACTACTGAATTATCCAGCCATCCAGCACAGCCCCGAATTTAAAAAAATTCGGATTGCACCCAAAGCGGTAATTTTGCACAAAAGTCCATCTTTTTGTAATATTTGCAAATCGGTCCAATAATTATCAGAAAAATCCAGAAAATTCACAAATAATATCTAATATTAAATAATGAGTTTCCCCAAAATAGTTTTTGACTCTGAACTTTCCAAGACAACATTGGCACAAGATCATGTTAAATTCCATATTTGCAAAAACACCATATTTGTTTAAATCTTTACAAAATCAACTCTAAATAAAATTTAAATAGATTTTATTTTCAATGATGAACATTGCAAGCCCAAAAGTCAGTAAAAAGGAATTTTCATTGTTTGTTTGAGATCAAAACGGCTTTTGACATAAAAACCCCTCTCCTTCGAGGTATTTACAAAAATAGTTTCTTTATTCAGAAAAATCTCAAAATTTAAGATATACTTAATTATAAATAGGAGAAAGTATCCAGAAATTTAAAAGTGAATATTTGCATTAAAAATGTTTGCACGTGTAAAATTAAGAAATTCATAAAATGGTCAAATAAATTCAAATAAATCTGAAAATTAAAATATCATAAATAAATAAGGAAAATTATTCATTAACCATAAAAATTCAAGAATTCAAAATTCCTAACATCGTACGTGTAATGCACGTGCAAAATCGCAATTTCAAGAAAATAATCAAAGCAGTCAACTTTACCAATATAATATTATTTGATAATGCAAAATAATCCTTTTTATTTTGTGGGATGTTACACGGTGGGCCCCCCTTTGAAAGCTGACGTCAGCAGCATGCTGACCAAAATCAAGCACACTCTCTGTTTTACATTCACGGGTGGACCCCCCAATACACTATTCAACATATTTACAATAATGCCATCAAGCATATTTCAAACAGCCAACTTTTTTTTTTTTACTTTTCAACATTTATTTATATATATTATACTCTTTTGAAAATTATGGGGTGTTACACACCCCCCCTCCTCCTTCAAAAATCAGCGTCCTCGCTGAGCACGGGGCATGTACAATGTAGCGCAGGATCTCCTTTCTAGCCGATGTGGAGCATCTGCTCTCCTATCCGCCCGACTAATCATGATCCCGGAATCCACCGCCCGATCAGTCATAGTACCGGATTTAATGAGCTGCTCTCCTATCCGCCCGATTAATCATGATCCCTGTAACGCCCCTGCCCCGAGCCCGGACAATTTTATACAATTTTATAGACAAATTAGATACTATGTAGTACAACTGCCCACCACAGGCTGCCTCTCAAAAGGTGGTTAACCGAATTGGTGACTAATGGTCATTGGCAATTACTATTTATACTATATTATTTTCAAATTACTTTTCGATATGGGATTAATTCCTCCACTAATCCCCGGTTTCATACCCGTGTACACACTAGGAATTATTCCCAGTTTGCCACGTCATGCACAAAGAAGCACACAAGCACACTTTGTGCTGTGCCTTCAATACCCGGTGGGTCCCCCCACCTATCTCCAATCCGGTTTTCAATCAAACCATCCCATTTCAAATCAAATTTTAATTCTTTTTATAAATCCATCCCATAGAATACTCTATAGGACCAAGTCACAAATCCTTTTTTATATATTTCAAATCATATATACATTTCAGAAATACGGGGTATTACACACACCCCCCCTTCAGAAATCAGCGTCCTCGCTGATGAGCACGGGGCATGCACAATCTAGTGCAGGATCTACTTTCTAGCCGATGTAGAGCATTTCTGTGAGCGTCACTCTCGTCTTTGGAATACTGGAGACCGACCCCATTGGAATCCTGGAGACCGACCCCACTCTGGGATCATTCTGTGGATCTCTGTCCATCTGTCTCACTCCGCCGGGATCATTCTGTGGATCTCTGTCCATCTGTCTCACTCCGCCGATCATCCTGGAGTCCATAACTCACTGCTCTCACACCCTCGGCGTCGAAAGTCGGCTTTGATACCATTTGTAACGCCCCTGCCCCGAGCCCGGACAATTTTATACAATTTTATAGACAAATTAGATACTATGTAGTACAACTGCCCACCACAGGCTGCCTCTCAAAAGGTGGTTAACCGAATTGGTGACTAATGGTCATTGGCAATTACTATTTATACTATATTATTTTCAAATTACTTTTCGATATGGGATTAATTCCTCCACTAATCCCCGGTTTCATACCCGTGTACACACTAGGAATTATTCCCAGTTTGCCACGTCATGCACAAAGAAGCACACAAGCACACTTTGTGCTGTGCCTTCAATACCCGGTGGGTCCCCCCACCTATCTCCAATCCGGTTTTCAATCAAACCATCCCATTTCAAATCAAATTTTAATTCTTTTTATAAATCCATCCCATAGAATACTCTATAGGACCAAGTCACAAATCCTTTTTTATATATTTCAAATCATATATACATTTCAGAAATACGGGGTATTACAATCCCGTAGTCCACCGCCCGATCAATCATAATCCAGGATTTAATTGAGACACCACAGTCTCGGAATCCTCCGCCCGACTGGGTCTATACGCCCCACACTCGGTGTCAAAAGTCGGCTCTGATACCATTTGTAATGCCCCTGCCCCGAGCTCAGACAATTTATACAATTTAGAAGAAAAATTATTTATAGTATAGTACAACTGCCTACTACAGGCTGTCTCTCAAAAGGTGGTTAACCGAATTGGTGACTCTTGATCATAGGCAATAGTATTTATATATTATTTTATTCATGTTGAAATCCGATATAGGACTAAATTCTCAAATCCCACTCTCCTCTCCTTTGCTGTGAGAAGACAACGGTGGGCCCCCCCTTTGAAAGCTGACGTCAGCAGCATACTGACCAAAGTCAAGCACACTCTCCGTTTTACATTCACGGGTGGACCCCCCCCCCCCCCCCCCCCCCCCCAATACACTATTCAACATATTTACAAGAATGCCATCAAGCATATTTCAAACAGCCAACTCTTTTTTTTTAACTTTTCAACATATATATATATATATATATATATATATATATATATATATATATATATATTATACTCTTTTGAAAATTACGGGGTGTTATACATTGACGGGCTCAAAAAGCGACTGGACAATTCTCCCAAGGGCCTCTGAATCGACGAACCGCCCAGCTTGTTGTGGTCGTATCGGAATACTAAAAGGATCCCCACCTGTGAATCTCCATTCAATCTTACATACGGGGCAGAGGCCGTAATTCTCTTAGAAATCGAACTCCCTTCGCCCCGGGTCTTGGGCTTCGATGAAGAGTCTAATTCGGCAGATCTCCGAGCCAATCTGGACTTGGTCGGGAAAATCCGTTAAAGGGCCAACGTCAGAAGATCCATTTACCAACAGAGGATCGAAAGAACTTATTACAAGAGGGTCCGTCCGAGCAACATCGAAGAGGGCGACTTCATCCTCAGAAAACTCGTCATTTCCCAACCGACTGCTAAAGGCAAGCTCGCACCCAATTAGGAGGGCCTATACATGGTCTCCAAAGTAGTACGTCCTGGCACCGACCGACTAGAAGACCTGGGGGGAGGATGGTTAAGAAGCCCTAGAACACGGAGCACCTTGTTAAGTTCCAGGGGAAAACCTAAGTGGGCTCCACTACTGTAATCAGTGTGAGACGCCGTGTACTTTTGTAATCACAGTAAATACAAGCACAGAGATTTTTTGTGTGAATAAGTCAAATTTTTGTGTACGAGAGTTTTCTCAATCTCTATCAAAATTTTGTGAATAATTCAAATTTCTCTATCTATCAATCCCTCGCCGCTCGGCGTGGACTTCGACCATACATGGAGAAACTTCACATCCGCTACGTCCTCGCCTCTCGACCCGGACTATGAGCACCCGCGAGAGACTTCTCAATCTCTCAAGAATTCTCTATCTACCAAGCCCTCGCCGCTCAGCGTGGACTTCAAGCACAGATGGAGAAACTTCACATCCACTACGTCCTCGCCTCTCGGCCCGGACTGCAAGCACCCACGAGAAATTTCTCAATCTCTCAAGAATTTCTCTATTTGTGAAGCCCTCGCTGCTTGGTGTGGACTTCGACCACACACGGGGAAACTTCACATTCACTACATCCTCGCCTCTCATCCCGGACTACGAGCACCCATGAAAGATTTCTTAATCTCTCGATAATTTCTCTATTTGTCAAGCCCTTACCGCTTGACGTGGACAAGAAACTTCACATCCGCTACGCCCTTGCCTCTCAGCCCGGACTGCGAGCACCCACGAGAGATTTCTTAATCTCTTAAGAATTTCTCTATCTGTCAAGCCCTCGCCGCTCGGCGTGGACTTCGACCACACATGGAGAAACTTCACATCCACTACGCTCTCACCTCTCGGCCCGGACTGCAAGCACCTACGAGAGATTTCTCAATCTCTTAAGAATTTCTTTATCTATCAAGTTCTCGCCGCTCGGCCTGGACTGCGACCACACGTGGAGAAACTCTACATCTGTCAAGCCCTCACCACTGGCAACAAGTATAAACACAAAAAAAAGAAAAAAAATTGGGAAGGGGGGGAGCATTATAAAGAGTTGTTCACTCTTATTCACAACTGCAAATGCGCAGAGAGTTATTGGTACAAACATGATTCGTTACAACACTCATAATCAACCTAAGACTCCTTAAAACCGGTCGCCAGATTGTAACAAATCAGTTCAAGCCCGGCCGAGCGGCTTTGCTCCCCAACCTAGCCACGGGGATCTCTAGGGGTAGACAAGTGGACACACCTGCCACCGAACTCTAGGCGTTGCCCGACCTCGTGTGCTCCAATTTTTGAATTGGAAACGGCGCGCCACCCGAGGGGCGAGCACCACCGAAAGAGATGGATCGTGACCCCGACACCCCCAACATTGCCTTATAACTTTGTATCTCTATCTCCTTCTCTACGATGACCTCATGAAGGAACGACTCAGAGGAAGGTCGCCAAGCGGAAGTGCTGGACATGGAAAATCCGAAACTGGCACTTCCTAGGTCGCGGTCGACTAACACCTTCTTCAAGTGAGTCGCCTCCACACTGAGTTCCTTCGACTTGTTTTTAAAGTGATGAACAACCACCTTTAGGTCCCGAGTCTCCTTACGATACCATGCTAAGGTAGATTCTAAGACTTTGGCCTTACTATTGAGGTGCATCACCTCGGCACGATGGGGATCCACCTCGAGGCGGGAGGTCATCTGACAGAGGTGGAACAAAAAAAAAGATCATTCTGAACCTCATACACTTAGACAAATTCAAACAAAGCTCCAAGTCAAAAGGCTCGGCCGAACGAAAAAACTTCTTGTTATAAATTAAAGAACCATACAAAATATTGCAGTGGCCAGTCCGCCTTAGGCAAATACATTTAGGGAAAGGGAGAGAAGAGGGAAAAAGCTACTGCTTAAAAGTGCCAACCTCTCCCTCAACGTTAGCATCGACATTGGGGTCGGCTGCGACATCTTCGCCTCCCGTTTCCTCTTTGGCCTGGGAGTCGGCCCAGGGGTCTTCTATAGCTCGGGGATAGTCATTTCATAGTCAAACCCTTCAAGATTGAGATCCGGGAAGAAGTGCTTGACGTGCTCCAGCGCCTGAACGTACACCTCGTCCTAGACCTCGATGACCATGTCCTGGGCCTTCTGCATGAGCAGCCCTTTCTCCACATCGGCGACCTTCTTGAGGTCGGCCTCCCTCTTTAGGCTCTCATCGACCATCGAGGCCATATCGGCCCGCAGAGCTTGTTCTCGCAAGCAAGCCGCTTCCAACGTTAGCTTGAGATCCTTCATCTCTCGCTTGTAACGTTGAGTAGTCTTCATCTCATGCTTCAACTCTTGGTGATGTAGCTTTATCACCTGAGCTCCGGACATACACACCTGCAACCGAGGGGGAAACACTTAGAGAATAAATGAGTCATGAAAAAGAATTCTCAAGATTGGTGAAGGCGGAACGAAGCTTACCTAAGCGCTCACCTGAGCCCACCTCATGTAGGTCGAGTCAATGGTATCGGCACCCATGCAGTGCCGATAACGTGGTGTGGCCATCTTCTCCACAAACTCGACCACCATGGGACCCTTCGTCAAAGTGTCCCCCGTACGAATGGCCCATTTGGGAGCCCAAGGACGGAGCCCCTCTTCCCCAACCATCTGCTGGGCATCGACACGAAAAGGAGGTACCCACCCTGCACGACCTCCGTAACCTTGAGGCTACTAGAGCTCGGCTTGCTAAGGGTATCTTGGGTTGAACTAGCCCTTATCTTCTTGGTCCTTGGCTCCGAGGGACCCTCAGAAGTCGCTTGAGAAGTAGAATTCACCCGCTTCCCCTGCTCGGCCTGCTTGGCCTTCTGTCTCTTCAACATCGCCCTCTCTCAAAAATCGATGTTTGGTCCATGTCTGCACAAACAAAAAGGAAAGGCGATGAGAACGAAGGAAAAGTTACGTAAGAAAAAGTAAACGAAAGGCATACGAGGAAGGGCGTGGCTCAGCCGGATTTGTTCCATATGGCTCTATGTCACTTTCAGCCAACTTATACTGTTGCATTTACGGAGGGCACTCGACATCCACCCACTCTCCATTTGAAAGGTCGTTCTTTCCCCAGCCCTTGAAGTTAAGCTTGTAAAAATTCCACCTAGTCAGAATTTCCCACGGCTGGTCGCTCCGCACGACAAAGTACTTCTTCTTCCACTCCTTTATCGAATCAGGATGGCCATGCACGACTTTCCTCCCAGTGCGAGGCGACATATAAAAAATTCCTTCACACTCACCGGACGAGCTGATACCTAGCATAGCTCAAAAAATGTTCAACTTCAACGGTACCATCCTCTCCTCGCAGAGCAGAATGAAACTCACAATCTGCTTCCAAGAATTCAAACCATATTGCATCGGACATAGTGAGGCCCAGTTGAGCACCTCTCGGATAAATGGGTGGATCAGTAGCCGCAAGCCTGAGGAGAATGCGTCCACAGGAACGATATAGTACAAAGGCACTAGGGGATCGGTAGGACGAAGACCAGCATTGGGGATCATCAACTCGTACTCCCTCTCAATGAAGTAGCTTGCACGGATGACCGGTAGATCGTTCTCTTTTAACATGGTCATCGTACCAACCATCTTAATCTTTATTCGGCTTGGCGATGAGGGCTGCAATCTATAGCGAACCAAGTCTTCGAAATCGTCTGGATACATCCTAACCGAGGATGGTTGCAAAAGAAAGGGAACATCGACCCTTCGACGTGGGACCGTCTCATCAGGAATACTGGGCATGGTCCACTTCAGCCTCTTCTTTCGAATTTGTGGAGCCTTCTCGGGGGAAGGTGTGGCTAGTGGCTCGAGCACGGGGACTTAGACAATGAGTCGACCTCTTCAACCTCCTCCCCCTCGTCACTAAAAACTTTGGTAGAGCCTTCCTGTGCTTCATCCTCTGAATCACTAGTCTCTACTACGAACGGCTTTCGAGTGCGGAGCGGCTTCACGACGTAAACATTCTCCTCTCTTTCCCAAGAAGAAGAAGAATCAGAAAGGCTTGTGCTAGTGTTCCGACCAGAGGTGGAGGCTATAGAACCGGACTAAACCCTCGACATATTAAAAATACTAACATGTTTGAAGTTGTCGAAAAAGAACACCGGAAAGCAGATCGCCAGTGACAATAAAAATCTAGAAAGAGAAGCTTTGAGATTAAGTGAGAGAAAGTGAAAGTGAAAAATGAAGGGGGGCATATATAGAACCCTATGACTCCTCGATTCTCGCAAGGTCTGTGGCTCCTTAAATTCTGCAAAAATAACGTCAGCAGCCCACGTGTCACCACCTGAATGGCTTACGCGGAGTACTATTTCTCTCAAAAAACCAATTTTTACCTAAGTATAAAGCCCTCAGAGCTCGGCAAGCACTTCGAACCAGTCTTTGCACGGGCGAAAACATTTTGGACCACCTTGCTCAATGCTCGCCATAAACAGTGAGCACAGGGGTAGTTTTTTCAAGCAAAAAAGGCCATCGTTCGTCGCTCGGTGCCAAATCCTTCCTCGACGCTCGCCATAAACCGCGAGCACATGGGTAGTTTTTTCAAGAAAAAAAACCTCCCGCTTGATGCTTGGCGCCGACCACTCGCTCGACGCTCGACTTGAACCGCGAGCACAGGGGTAGTTTTTTCAAGCAAAAAAGGCCATCGTTCGTCGCTCGATGCTGACCCCTTCCTCAACGCTTGCCATAAACTGATAGCACAGGGATAGCTTTTTCAAGAAAAAAAATGGGGGGGGGGGGGGGGGGGCTCTCGCTTGATGCTCGGCGCCGACCACTCAATCAACGTTCGACTTGAACCGCGAGCACAGGAGTAGCTTTTTCAAGCAAAAAAGGCCCTTGTTCATTGCTCGGTGCCGACCCTTCCTCGATGCTCGCCATAAACCACAAGCACAGGGTTAGCATTTCACCCAAAAAAAAACCTTTTGCTTGATGCTCGGCGCCGAACACTCGCTCGACGCTCGACAGCAGTGAGCACATGGGTAGCTTTTTCAAGCAAAAAAACCCTTGTTCGTTGCTCGGTGCCGACCCCCTCTTCGACGCTCGCCATCAACCGCGATCACAGGGGTAGCTTTTTCAAGCAAAAAAGGTCTCTCGCTTGATGTTTGGCACTGACCACTCGCTCGATGCTCGCCATAAACCGTGAGCCGGGGGTAGATTTTTCAAGCAAAGAAAGACCTCTCGCTTGATGCTCGATGCCAACCACTCGCTCGATGCTCGACTTGAACAGCGAGCAAAGGGGTAGCTTTTTCAAGCAAAAAAGACCCTCGTTCATTGCCCGGTGTCGACCTCTTCCTCGACGCTCTCCATAAACCGCGAGCACAGGGGTAGCTTTTTCAAGCAAAAAAGGCCTCTCGCTTGATGCTCGGCGCCGACCACTTGCTCGATGCTTGACTTGAACCGCGAGCACAGGATTAGCTTCGTGACACGAAGATCAGTGCCGACCCATGGCTCGGAGCTTGGCACACCCCTTGAGCAATGTTATATCTCCCTCCCATGGAGCTCGACGCCGACCCATGACTCGGAGCTCGGCTCGCACCACGAGCAGCTCCATAGCTTCCTCAATATCGGAGCACGCCTCGGACTTCGACCAACCCACATACCACGCTCGGCTCGGTGCCAACCCCAAACGTATAGTCTTCAGGAGCTCCCCATCTCATCTTCGCGAAACACTCCCTTCTGCTCTACTCGCGGGAATGAAGTACTTCTCGACGGTAGGTAACACTGCCCTCCAGGAGTGGGGGGCTTGTGTTGTGGGTATAGGTGATGTGGCCCAACCAGGGCCGTCAGATCTCCTCGGATTTCGCTCATCCCCGATCATCAAGTCAACTGGTCCAATGGGTCGTCTGCAACTTCAAGCTCACAGACAAACTGGTCCAACCCTGCCCAATGGGACTTCAGACCCGTTTCACTCTCCCTATAAATACCAGATCTCCTCCTCCACTTAAAAGGTAATCCACTTTTTTTTACCTGAACCCTAGCCTTCAGTTACTGTTCCAGTCACTGACTAGATCGTCGGAGAGCCTGTCGCTGGCGATCCCTCCCGGTGTTTCTAGGCCTTCTGCAAGTACCTTGGCCAACCGTCCATTAGCGGCCTTGTTCGCCTGAACCGCCGAAGCCGACAAGGATCTGCGGTTGTGATCTGTCTATTTCTGCTAATAAATTATAAGAACTCACACCTGCTAGGCTGTTACTTCCACCACTTAAATCACGCAGCATCAAGACTCAATGCAATAACAAGGTGAGAAAGAACGGCAAGAAAGAAGATTTAATTTCCTCAAAAAAAGAAAGAAAGAAGATTTAAGGATTTGGATTTCTATTTTTAAGAACGGATCTGGTCACAGGATCGTTTAGGGGTGTTTGGATAACACTAGTGTCCAAATTACACAAACTAAAATATGACATGTGGACAATTATCCCAAATTAATAACCTACTTAATTCTTTCACATCCATGACATGTCTCTCCCACATAAATATTCAGCACCGTGATATGGTAGCTTTGAGGAGAGAGAAATACGAAGATAAAGAATAAAATACACAAGAAACGTATATAGGAGCCACCACTTTTTTTTCCCGCAAATCCACTTTCTCAGTATTGCTTTTTTACTAATAATCTACAGGTATGATGCACGTCTTATTAAATATATTTTTTTAAAAGTAAAATTTTTCAATGTCGTTTGGCATTGAACTTGGAACTTTTTTTATATTAATAAGGCACAAGCAATACACGTAAGTTGATAGATTTACAAATGACAACTCCAACTCTCCCATTATGATAATTCTAATAATTTACGGATGCGATGCTTGTCTTTATAAATATATATTTTTTTAAAAATATATTTATTTATAAAGACATGCAATACACGTCTTTATAAATATATATACTTAAAAAAAAATCGATCTTGTCTGACATTGAACCTAAAACCTCATTTATATTGATTATGCACGTGTATTGCATGTGTTTATTTGGTTACAATGCACGTATTTGTTTAATTACACAATCCCAACTCTCCTATTAAAAATTTTGAGATAGATGACCAAGGAATTTGTTTCGGTTATTTTCCTTTCCTATTCGTTTCAATCGTTTGACTGGTTGTACAACACTAACTAAATCAATTTTGGAATGAAAAGAAAGAAAAAGTAGTTTAGAAAGATGTGTGAGCTTTGGAAAACTTTTTCATATTCGTTTGGTCGGTTGTACAACACTAACTAAATCAATTTTGGAATGAAAAGAAAGAAAAAGTAGTTTAGAAAGATGTGTGAGCTTTGGAAAACTTTTTCATATTCGTTTGGTCGGTTGTACAACACTAACTAGAGCAATTTTGGAATGAAAAAGCTAGAAAGGGTAGTTTAGAAAGATGTGTGAGCTTAGAAAACTTTTTCAAATTTGTTTGGCGACCTCGTGTCAAGTAGGGATGGTGAACGGGTCGAGTGGGTCGGGCCGGGCCCAACCCGTAAGGATTGGCATGTACACTTAGCCGGTCCGGGCCGGATTGCACTCTTATCCGGGCCGGGCCGGGCCGGATTGATGTTTCGTTTGGGTGGCCCGCCCAACCCGTGAACCCTTTAGGATTCAACCCGGGTTGGGCCGGGTCGACCCGCGGGTTGGCCGTTTAATATTTTTTTTTATTTTTATTTTTGGTAGCTTAAATTAAAATAATAATAATAATTATAATACTAAGTAAGTAATAATACTAATAAACAATAAAATCGTAATAATAATAATAAGATTGAAAGAGACAAAGAGTGAAATTGACAACAAATTTTGAAATATTATTCATATGAATTTAAGTTATACAATTTTAACAATTTATAACGAAATGAAGAATTCAATTCACAAATAAGTTTTATACAATAACATATTTCTTATATACAATTTTAACTGAGTACAAATTTTCTAATTTGACATAACAAGTAAAGCTATTATTGTTGTTGTTGTTGTTGTTGTTCTTCGGGCGAGTTGCTCCCACTTGTGGAACTTGATAGTGCTTTCCCTTGCGTCCTATCTTCAGCCTTCAGCCAGTCTTCTGTGCAAACGAGCATCTCTAACGCCTCGGGCTTCAACCGATTCCTATAATCAGATAGAACCCTGCCACTTGTAGAAAATGCACTCTCAGAAGCAACTGTAGAGACAGGAGGAGTTAGTAAATCTTTAGCCATAATTGACAGAATACTAAAAGTGTGTTCATGTTCTTTCCACCATTGTAAAATATCTAGTGCAGAAAGAGTAGGCTCAGTATCCTGTTAGTTATACCAATTTAATTCATTTGGTTGATTAGTCCTAGGTTTTTTAGATTAAATTTGTTCAAGTAAACTAAATGTTCTATCACCAATTCTACTTTTACCCTTACCTTTAGAACTACCAGAAGAAGAACTAACTACAGAAGTTGCACTACTAGAAGCAAAACGTCTATCATAATAATCATACAAGTTATTTAACGTAGATTCAAACTGAACTAAAAAAGTAGAGCAATCAATTGTTAATTCTACACTTACCTCTAAATATCCAAAAAATATTTCTATCAAATTCTTCGTACCTTCTAATTTGATACGAGGATCCATAACAATAGCAACACAAATCAACATAGGAGGAGGAAAATAATACTTCAAAATTTTTGTAAATGCAGGTTTTACAATGTCACTAATATAGGGATCATTTAACATTTCGTTAAATATTTGCATCATGCTAACTAATTCAATAAAAATGCTACTAGAAGTAGATTCATATATTTTTGAAAATTTTAAAGTTGCGGTTTTAAAAGGTTCTAAAAATTTCAACAAAGATTCGGCAAAAAACCAATCGGTGGGAGTCATTTCAAAATTGTGCATATTTTTTGCGATACAAAAATCATTTACAACTGCTTTATAATCGGTGACAACATTTAGTAAATCAAAAGTAGAATTCCATCGGTGTCTAACATCCTTTGGAAATTTTCTAAAATGAACATTTCTAACCCTACACCAAGCTTTCCATTCTTGTAAAATGTTTGGACTTAATGCAATGAAATGTACACAATTTCTAATTTTAACTATATATGGATCGGCTATTCTTAATGCATCTTGAACACATAAATTTATAATATGACATGCACATCTAACATGAAAAATATTGTCAGATGGAGGGTTTAATACAGATTTTAAAGTAGTAATTGCTATATTATTGTTAGATGCATTATCAAAACTAATAGCCATAATTTTATCGCGAATATGAAAAACATCACAAATTTCTATAATACGGTTTGCTATTTCAGCGCCACTATGGGGATACGGCAACGCCGCAAGTGATATGATTCTTTTTTGAAGAATCCAATCATTGTCGATCCAATGACAGGTTATTTCCATCGTTGGAATATTGTTGACACCGGTCCAACAATCCGAAGTTAAACTAACCCTACAAGTTAAACTCCATAAAATTGCAATCAAAGCGTCCTTCATTTCCATGTACACTTTAAAACAATCCGATTTGCAAGTATTTCTCGGAATTCTTTTAAAATGAGGGTTTAAGGCCGTTTGGTTAAAATTTTCCAAGTTCCTACTCTCGGGATAGGAAAATGGTAACTCTTCCTTAATGACTAATCGGGCCATTTCCCGACGAACAAGTTCGGGATCATAAGGGTGGCTATCAACTTGACCGGTCCTAGGGTTGATTTTTTGTTAGCCTTGTATATTATCAAGAAGTTCTTTATGATTATGTTGGATGTGCCTACTAATTGTACCGGTGCCGTCACCCCTCTTGAATTTGTATATTTTACTACATATTTTACACACTTTCAAACCTATACCCGGAGTATGTTCGTCCGGAATATAATCATAAAACTTATGCCAATCGCTAGTTTCTCCTCTACTTTTCCTACTACTACGGGGTTGTGTGGTTTCGGTTTGTTGTTGTTGTTCTTCTTCTTCTAATTGTATGTCACCTACAACATCGTCGTGTGTATCCCATTATTCCATAGTAGGATCAATGTAATCTTGGGCGGGCTCACTAGTTGGGACAATTGGTGGCCTACGTGAAGAGGAGGAGGAATCTTGTCCGCTACGACCGCTACCGCGTGATCTAGACATAATGTAGTAATGTGCTAAAGTATGTAAAAAAAATATACAATGTAGGAGCGGTGAATTGTACAAAAAAAAATCTAAAAAACAAGAGGGTTGAGATAGAGAAGTTCAAAAAACGAACAATAATTTTAATTACAACGCAAAAAAAAAAATTAACGAGAGAGATAGAGATATTTTGATACCGTTCACCGTGAAATACGTGTATGTAAAAAAACCGTTAAAATAAGAATATAATAGAAAGATGGAGGAGCGCTTTGCCGATTCCGCAATTGAATAGTTGAGAAGAGGTTGAAGTAGATTTGATGAGGGTTGAAGAGAGTTGAAGACGTTGAATTTTGATTCCGATACGACCGAAATTTGATCGTGTATATGCCTCCTTGTAGACTTGTTTGATGAATACTACAATTGTTCAAAATTTCTTTACAAATGATGTATAATAGTAGAGAGAGTAAGAGAGTGAGGTGTGATTTTTTATGAAATTTTTGGGGATATTTATAGGCTAAATATGTGGGAAAAAACAATAAAATCACAATAAAAAAATAACCCCCCAATGGCTCAAAGAGTCGTTCCAAACAGCTCTGTCCTAGACAGAGCACAGCAGCAGCGCGCAACGGGAGGAATTTCGACCGTTCGACCCGCGGGTCAACGGTCGACCCGTCACGGGTCGAACGGGTCGGAACCCGTAGGTCGACCCACGGGTTGGCGGGTTGAATTTGCGAGTTGGGCCGGGTTCGTGGGCCGAGTTTCGCGAGTTTAATTTGCCTTAATTGTGACCCGGGTCGACCCGGTACTGTTCACTGGGTTCGACCCGAACCCGCCAAGAAGCTAAACGGGCCGGGTTGGCGGGCCGGGTCGCGGGTGGGTCGCCGGTTGACCCGACCCAGTTGCCATCCCTAGTGTCAAGTTGCACCGTCTCTCCTATTTTTATTTGTTAGGAATAGAAAAATGATCAGATTAGTTTTATAACAACCATAATATGTACTCCTTCAATATTATCCATGTGAAGTATGTTAGGATATTGGACTCAAATACACTGGCACAAGAAGAAGAAGAAGAAGAAGAAGAAGAAGAAGAAGAAGAAGAGAGAATACACAAAGTCTGCAACGAGAGGACAGCAGCAAGAGAAGATGCAGCAAAACAGAAGCAGTGACAATTGATTGTGATGGGGCACAGTCGACCGACATTTGCAGTCGACCGACAAATTAAGCGGTCGACTGCCCAGCTCTCTGTTTTGGCGAGACCCTATTGCAGGCAACCGACCTTTGTGCAGTCGATTGCGAGAGGCATTGTGTATTTATTTGGGTTGCTGGTTTTGGATCCAATTTGCTTTATTTGTGTTTATCTTCTAGAGTTTACTTTGGTCTATAAATATGGATGTAAATTATAGGGTTTATAGTATCGATCATAACTACAACTTCAAGATGGGTCTTGTGCCGAGTGATTCCAAATGTGAGGGAGAGATTATAGTGTGATCTTTTTGTAAATTTGTATTTCTTGAGTAATAAGAAGTATTGGTTATCTCTGCATATCGTTGTGTTCTTGTGGTTGTAAGATCTTGCGTATTGTGTGGTAGATCTTCTTATTGGTGCATCTAGGTCTTGTGCATGTTCTTGAGCACTACAAGTGGTATCAAAGCGTAGGGTTTTGTGATGGTCGATAGCAAGTCGAAAGTCGAGAGGTTCGATGGGAGTGATTTTGCGATGTGGAAGATTCAAATGATAGCGTATTTCCGTCAGAAAGATCTAGATGGCCTTTTGTTTGATGGGAAGCCGGTAGGTGCAGACAATGATACGAAGATTTAGTGGCATGGAATCATTTGGATTAGAAGGTTCTTGGGCAGACTCAGTTAGCCCTAAATAGGAAAGCGTTATTTCATATCTCGAAGGCAAATGCCACATGGATGCTATGGAGATTCTCACGGATATATATTAGAAATAGTCGGCATCTAAAAAATTCTTTACTTGAAGAAATTGGTTAGCATGAAGTTGAAAGAAGGAGGTTCAGGAGCAGAATGTGTGAACAGTTACTGTATGGTTTACCCCAGATGAAAGCTGCATGATTGAAGTTTTCAGAAAGATGACAGTTATTATTACTTCTATCTACTCTACCCATCAGTTATGGTACGGTGGAACATAATATTATGGGGACTGATATATTCGACGACTCTACAGAATGTTGTAAGTAGCATCATGAACGAGGTGGTGAGAAGGAAGAAAAATGTAGAGTTTGATCATCTTCTACCGATCCCGCACTTTCAATTAAAAGGCTTGGGAGATCAAAGAGAAGTCGAAGAAGAAAGGATCAGAGAAGTGTGTCTGAAAGTGGATCTGATGTCAATGATGATGGTGGTGGTTTTGAGTGTTGTTATTGTCATAAGAGGGGTCATATGATGCGTAGCTGTAAGGATCTAAAGAAGAAAAGGTAAGAATGTTAAAAGCAATCCAATGTGGTGGCCAATAATACAACTGTAATGCCCTTGCCCCAAGCTCGGACAATTTATACAATTTTGAAGATAAATTAGATACTATGTAGTACAACTGCCCACCACAGGCTGCCTCTCAAAAGGTGGTTAACCGGATTGGTGACTCTTGATCATAGACATTATTATTTATATATTATTATATTCATTTCAACTCCCGTTATGGGACAATTTCCTAACTCTCTCTCCTTTTCAATTCCTTGTGTACAGTCGAAATCCTTCCAAGGTGGGGCCCATTGAATGCTGACGTCATCACGTCACAACCAACAACACAATCTGCTGTGGTTTCAACTGGTGCCCCCCCTATATTTACTATTCAATTTCAAAGTAATTACAATCATGCCATTCTTTATAACCAAACAGCCAACATACTATTTTCAACATATATTTTTCAACTCCGATGTGGAGTGGAGTACCCTAATTCTGCTAGCTGCACCGTATCCCGATTCTGCGGGTGGTCCATTATTTTAGGCCGCCACCTCGCTCCCTCTCAGGCATACCCGTACATCTGCTAGCTCCATCTCAGGCATATATCTCGCTCACTCTTACCCACACTCGGTGTCGAAAGTCGGCTCTGATACCATTTGTAACGCCCATGCCCCGAGCTCAAACAATTTATACAATTTAGAAGAAAAATTAGATACTATGTAGTACAACTGCCCACCACAGACTACGTCTCAAAAGGTGGTTAACTGGATTGGTGACTCTTGATCATAGGCATTATTATTTATATATTATTATATTCATTTCAACTCCCGATATGGGACAATTTCCTAACTCTCTCTCCTTATCAATTCCTTGTGTACAGCCGAAATCTTTCCATGGTGGGGCCCATTGAATGCTGACGTCATCACGTCACAACCAACAGCACAATCTGCTGTGGTTTCAACTCGTGCCCCCCTCCCCCTCCCCCCCCCCCCCCCCCCCCCATATTTACTATTCAATTTCAATGTAATTACGATCATGTCGTTCTTTATAACCAGACAGCCAACATACTATTTTCAACATATATTTTTCATATATATTTTTTTATACACTTTTGAAAACTACGGGGTGTTACAACAACTGATAACGAGTTATGTTTATGAGTAATGTCGGAATTGGACACACGAGATTGGTGCATTGATTCATGTGCTTCTTTTCATTGCACTTCAATGAGGGAGGTGTTTGAGGACTACAGAGAGGGTTCTTTCGGAGATGTGATCGTGGATAATGGTCAGCAGTGCCTTGTAATTGAAACTGGTATTGTTTGCATGAAAGCTTGTGATAGTCAGCAGATTGTCTTGTGGGAGACGAGACATGTTCCGAACTTGAAAGAAAATCTTATCACAATGGGAACGCTCGACGAAGAGGGCCTATTGACTATATTTGATAGTGGAGAGTGGTGTATAACTACAGGTTCAGAAGTGTTAGCAAGTGGGAAGAGTGGGGAATCACTATTTTTGCTACTAGACGAGGTATGTCATTCTACTATAATTGAATCTCAACCGGAATTGATACGTGGTCAGTGTGGGGTGCAACCAAAATCTTAGAGTTGTGGGGTGGATACAGAGGTTGCATGTTTACCGGATGTTTATGACCTTGATGAGAGAGTGATCCTAGAAGAAAGCCAGAGTTTTTTGCGGTGAGGGTTCTTTGTGATATGGCGAAAGCTTCGTGACGTTCTTGTGATGTTGAGAGTGTTGATTTTGATATGCAAGGTGATGCCGATGTGCATGGCTGAGTCGGTTATGATGGGGCTGTGAGTGGGGTTTTGCAGTCTGTAAATATTATGGAGGTTTCGTCCATGGAAGCTTCAAGTGCAGAGAGTGCATTTGCCTTGAGAGATTTTGAACCATGTCCTATATTAGCGGAGATTATGTGAATTGGAGAGTCTGTGACATAGGATCCAACATAGTGGAGAGGGAAAAGTGTTTCTCCGTTATTTGTGCCCTATGCGAGAGATGGTGGGGTATGTCCTTCATGAGTCTTTGAGGGGCGTTGGTGTTCTCCACGTGATGGAGAGGCTGTAGGGTGCTCTTCATGAGAGTGAGAGGTACTTGATCTTCTATGAATATGGGAGCCTGGCAGAAATAATGCGAGAAAAAGATACAATTGATTTGGAGATTTGTGTATTTGGTTCAAATGGGAGATTGTTAGGATTGTGGACTCAAATATACTAGCACAAAAAGAAGAAGAAGAGAGAAGACACGAAGACGGCAGCGAGAAGACATCAACAAAACATAAGCAGTGACAATCGACTGTGTGGGGACACAATCGACCAACAGTTGCGGTCAACTGGCAGATTAAGCGGTCGACTGCCCAGCTCTCTGTTTTGGCGAGACCCTATTGCAGTTGACCGGCCTTTGTGCAGTTGTCCGCATGAGGTGTTGTGTATTTATTTGGGTTGCAGGTTTTAGTTCTAATTGGCTGTATATGACTTTATCTTTTAGGGTTTACTTTGGGGTTATAAATATAGATATAAATCCTAGAATTTAGAGTATCGATCATAACTACAAGTTCAAGAGGGGTCTTATGCCGAGTGATTCGAAAGGCGAGGGAGAGATTAGATTGTGATCACTTTGTATGTTTGAATTTTTTTTAGTAATAAGAAGTATTGATTATCTCTGCATATCGTTGTGTTCTTGTGGTTGTGAGATTCTGCGTAATGTGTGGTAGATCTTCTAATTGGTGCATCTCGGTCTTGTGGACGTTCTTGGGCACTACAAGTGGTATCCGAGCTTAGGGTTTCATGAAGCAATGAAAGTCGAGATGTTCGATGGGAGTGATTTTGCGATGTGAAAGACTCAGATGATAGTGTATTTCCATCAAAAATGTCTAGATGGTCCTTTGTTTGATGAGAGGTGGTTATATCTTTGTATTATTGCATTTTCTTGAGTAATAAGAATTATTGGTTGTCTATGCATATCGTTGTGATCTTGTGGTTATAAGATTTTGCGTATTATGTGGTAGATCTTGTTATTTGTGTATTTAGATCTTGTGGCGTTCATGGGCACTACAAAGTACTCATTGTAGGGAAAGCTTCACTTCTCCATCAGATGTTTGGCCATTAATTGGCCTCATAGAGTCATCACTGAACGCAAGTTTTGTGATCCTTGATTTTTACTCGAAACTAAGAAAATGGATGATTTTCCTTCTACTTATGTTTGTTTCTCGGATTGATTCAACGCATAGTTTCATATCTTATTTCTGATATTTTTTAGAAATAAAACGTGAACCCGCCACCGCTTCATTAATGATAATTAACGAAACACAGAAGTACTAATTACATACTAACTACTAGTAACTACAACAAAGTATAGGACATGAACTACCATAACTCTTACAATATCTAACCAAGAGCGAGTAAGATACAGAAACCTCCATATTTCATGAAGACGACTGTCACGCCCCGCTTCCCAAAAATACGGAATACGAGCACGTAACAAAAGCCCAGCGAATGATTATAATCATCCTTAAGCTATTTCAGAAATCTTTGCAACACATCACATGCAATATATCAAAGTCGGAAGCAAAAAGTGGAACCAACATGCAACATTGAAACAAATTCACCAACAGAAATTACTTGAAATCCAATACCACTGTTCTCAAATAAAACAGAGTCTGGAAAAAAACAAATATTCTGGGTCACATCGCCCAATACAAATAATACTCAAGTCTCAAAACACCAGAATAATACAAGTCTCACGAATACAATATAATGTTCTAGCATGAAATGGAAATAATATTTATAATGAAAAGAAACTAATACTGCAAGCCTCCAGTACCATCTTGAACCTGTCCGCCATAATCTGCAATTCATCGAATGCAGGAAAAAGGAAAAGAGAAAACACAAGTACCCGTCAATGGCAAGTCCGGGTCACAAATAGAATAGGATACAAGCACATGGAAACTAACTAACCACAGGATACACTAACAAGTATGAGTAACATATGTCAAGTGTAAAGTCAACAGGTAAACAGGTAAACATGTATAATCATCAGGTCTTCAGTTAATCAGGTAAATATGTATCAAGTATCAGGAAAACAGGTAACATGATAATTAGGTAACAGGTATACAGATAATCATGTATCAGGTAAACATGTATCAGGTATCAGGTTATATCAAGTCTAATCTTTTTATTTATTATCTAGGTAGCACGACATGCATCCCGGTTTTTACTACATGGTTGCTACAACAAACAAAGTAAGATTTTCATAGTGGAGTCCATAGGGCAGCGTACTTGGGCACAGGAAACGGGAAACAAGCAGAACCTAGTGGTTCTCTTCCGAAAGCACCTTCTTAAGGGAAGTAATGCAGTCAGGTACAGGAAACAGGTATAACCTAGTGGTTATCTTCCAAGAACACCTTCCTATAGGGAAGCATGCAATCAGGTACAGGTAAACAGGATCGTGAATCATGTAGTCATGAACACGTAACAGGCAGGCAGGACACTAGTCCTCTTCCAAGTACACATTTCTATATTTTCCACTGCTAGAATCTTCCCTTAAACCCCGGCTTAGTTACTTTTATCATTAAGGTCATCAACATGCATGGGTGAGTAATAAATAATGTCAAACTAACCAGGTATAATCAGGTTTAGGCTCAGGGAATCAGATCAGCAAGTATAGGTAATATAGAGTCACACAAACGCGCAAAATGACCTATGTTTACAATCAGGTCAGCAAGACCAATCTGTACTAAAAGCGAGATCATGAGAGCTACAGGCATGCAAATTACGATCCATCGAAGGATCTGGAAACTAGACATCCACAAGCTTCCAACGAGTATAATAAAGACATATACTAGTTCACAACATCTCGACTCAAAACTGAATTCAACACAGATTTCATGTTCAGCCAGAAAACAGAGGAACGACTTCAAACGCATAGAAACAGCATGTAAACTCATCAAATAAATCCACGAAAAATCTGGGGTAATCCCTATAGATATAGACTCAAAATAATAAGTTTTATAATATTCCAGGAAGTATAGTTAAGTCAAAAAAAATGGAAAGCAACACAAAATATGGTTTTGACGAATCTGGAATTTCTCAACACCGCTGTACGAAAACAAACATATCTCGCAAACAGCAAATCAAAATCCCGTTCCGCCAAAACGTCGTGAAAATAGATAAAATTCTCCAACTTCCATAAATCACAAAAAAATTTCATACAGTAAATATAAATAGGGTGAAAACTGGGTTCAACATCGAACAACACGCAATTTACAGCAAAAGTAGGTTATAGCTAATGATATGAAACATTGCTCAAAACTTATCTTTAAAATACGACAAAAATCTGGGAATACCCTAACATCATGATGGAACACTGAGTAAAATATTATGGCTTGATATTGTGTACAACCTAGATCTTGAAATTAAATAGTTAATAAAATCTACCCCAAACTGAATCTGGAAACTACCGACACACATGGACCAAAATTATCATATCTCATTCATACGAACTCCAAACGCAGTGAAACCAGTGGGGTTAGAAAATAGATTCAATTATTTACAGTTTACTGTGAAATATCCACGTTGAGATTCGGACTCTAACCCAGGTAAAAACAATAATCAACACAGCACAGCCCGAAATTCCAGATTTCACCACTCATCGTAGAAACGTCATAACTTCTACAAAAATGAACCAAACTCAACCAAATTTGAAACGCAGCCTACCCATCATCTAAATATTAGTATGAAGGATTTCTAATATGTCAAAACCTAATAATCCTAACATGGGCAATCAATCAAACACATGGTATGCAATATGTCACATACGCGATCAAAATCGCATTTGGGTGAAACCTAGGACATCAACCTATCAATTTTCATGTCCTAAGTCATCTATGGCCTGATTTACATAATAGAAACGAAACCCATAAATAAAAATATCATCTTTGGCCGTCTCTAGTCTCAAACTACCCTATATGTGAACTTTTGATTTGTATCAACCTAATGAAATTATGTACAAGTTACTTGCCTCTTTTTGACGATAAACGCAACGAAACAAAGCCTATCAACGAAAACCCATGAGCGAGAAGCCTTTCCACGCGATTCCGAGCGAAACCACGATCCGAAACGCGTCTACGATCGAACTCCTTGATGCACGAACCAAAGCGGGAGATACCCACTTCACAAAATCAGCAAGGAGAGAGTTGGGGCTGGTTTGGAAAGTGGTCGTGCTGGTTTGGGAAGGGGCCGGCCACTAGGGAGAGAAAAAGCGGGATTTTTTTTTGTATGGAGTTGTGCAATATGGTGGATGGAGATGGAGTAGAAGGCCGGCAAGAGCTAGGGGGTTGAAGGGAGATGTCGGCCTTGGTAGAGGTAGCAGCCGGGATCGATTGAGAATGAGGGGGAGGCCGGGTATGCTTGGGAGAGAAGGAAATAGGATTAGGGTTAGGGTTTAGGGGATATTATGGTGTTTAAATATGGGTCAAATGTGGGTTAATGGGTAGTGGGTATGATTAGGAATTAATAGGTATACAATTGGGTAATGGATATTGGATAGTTTTCAAATGAGTATACAAAATATAATAAATTTTATGGCTCCTAAAAATCTCCTTAAGGGCCAAAAATCTCAAATTGGTCAAAACACCTCCAAAAATCCAGCACAACCCCAAAATAAATAATAAATACGAACGAGGCCAAGAAAATGAGAAAAAGATCTCCAAATGGCGAAAAACGAACAAACGGTGCACAATCAGCACAAGGAGGTCAAAAATGCAAGAAAAATAATATATAATAAAAATAATTCAATATATGGTCCAGAAAAATACAAGGGATATAATAATACACAAAGACGAAAAATACCCTCAAAAATACCAAAAACGAAAAACAGGGGTTACAACGACTCCCTCATCTGTCGAGACTGATTACTCCTCTTCCTCCCTCCGCAGCCTCTTCTTTGTCCCCACAATATTTTGCCTACTCATGAATGGAAGAAAAAATATTATGCATCATAACAGGAAATCTATTGTTAATATTACGAAAGCACAATTCGTTTCAGTCTATGGCCATAGTCCCCAAACTGTAGATGGTACTGCGATATCCCATGCTTCCCTATTCTCTGTTGGAATTGACTTATCGCTCTATTCCCCCCAAATATCATGAGTCGATATTGGGCAAGTTAATAACCCGAAGCCTAAACAGATAACCTCCTACGTAATCTTAGCCCTTGGGCAAATGAACACGATGTGATTCGTATCCTCTACTCCTGACCCGCATCTAGAATAGTTAACGTCTATTTGCATTTTGCATTTTTGAGGATTTGCTTTTGATAGAATTGCATCGTTAGCCACTAGCCATATGAAAACTTCCACTAGCCATATGAAAACTTTCACTTTACTTGAGGCATTGGTCCTCCAGATCTTAATTTCTCCTGAGCTTCTCATTCCACCATCATTAATGCTCCTGTATAGTGACGAAACTGAAAACCTACCATTAGGTCCCAGATTCTAGGTTCTCTCATCATCATCCCCTTGGTTAAAATTTCCTTCATCCTGAATGAACTCTTTGATGCTCTGAATATTATGTGGTATGACTTGCGAAGACTCGTTTTGAAATTGAATCGTAATTCTATTATTACGACATACTTCAGCTACTAACGCGCCCACATTTACGACTTCAACAGCAGCTTCCGGAAACATCGACTGAATAGAATTTCTCCCACACCATTTCGCCTTCCAGAATCTAGTATCCATCCCATTACCAATAGTACATGTAGTATTGGCATGATACAATTCTCCCATTTTCGCCACTCCTTTCCATAAGTCTGAGGTCTTTCCATGCTCGCTTCTCCCTTCGTATCTGAATTTCTTTCTTTTTCGATAGATATTGAATGACTTGCACCAACAACAATTGTGTCTGC
This sequence comes from Hemerocallis citrina, assembly GCA_017893485.1. Lineage (NCBI taxonomy): Eukaryota > Viridiplantae > Streptophyta > Magnoliopsida > Asparagales > Asphodelaceae > Hemerocallis > Hemerocallis citrina. The sequence continues at coordinate 27,026,019 of CM030364.1, read as the reverse complement.
TCTGTCGGAGAATCTACCCCACAACTCGTAGTGCTAATAGCGGAAACACACCACAAGCAATATAAACTCCCATGACATAGATGAACCAAGAACAAGCCACCACAATATATACAAGATATCACAAGAACACAATCAATATTCAGAGATAACCAATACTTCTTATTCCCCAAGAAATACAAAGATTACAAAGAGATTACAACTCTCAATCTCTCTCTCTCTCACCTTTGAAACACTCGGCACAATCCCCTCTTGAAGTTGAACAATGATAATGGCTCACCTCTCGATTACACAAAAATTGATTATAACCCTAGAGTTTACGGCCATATATATAACCTCTAAGTAAATCCTAAAAAATAAACACAAACCTAGCAATTGGGCCTTTAAACTCGTAAGCCCAAAAACTATCAGCCACCGAAGTTGGTCGACCGTACCCCCAAGGTCGGTCGACCGCAACGTGTAGAACCAAACCCGAGAGCTGACCGGTCGACTGCACCCCCAAGGTCGTTTGACCGTCGCCTCCTCTGTTGGACCTGTACACTCGAAGAACTCTCAGCAGCTAGGGTCGATCGACCGCACCCCAAGGTCGGTCGTCCGCAACTCTCCAGGCTGCATTCTTCTACTCGCTGCTTGTCTTCTCTTGCTTCTTTGTCTCATCCTCTTCTTTTCCAATTTCAAGTACTCAGTGCCTACGTGTATTTGAGGCTACAATTCCTAACAATCTTCCACTTTGACCAAATACACAACGCTTCAAAGTTATTGTAATCTTTACCTCGCATTATCTCTGCCAATCTCCCACTTTCATGGAAGACCCAAGTACTCCCCGCTCTCATGAAGAGCACATCCGCCACTCCACCACATGGAGTGCACCAACCACCCCTTATCGCCTTAGGAAGGATGTGCTTCACCAATCGCATAGAGCACGAATACCGAAGAAACAACCTCCTGTGTCGGATTCCGTGTTATGAGACTCCCTAACTCGCAGAATCTCTATTAACACCGGACATGGTTCAAAGCCTCTCAATGCACCCTCTACATTAGAAGTCTCCTTGGACGACACTTCCACAATATCCGCAGACTGTTTAACCCTTACAGTCCCAATTCGGCTACCCTCATTGACATCACCCCGCATATCGATACCAGTAGCTCTCTATCACACAAGAGCAACTTGAAGCTTCAGCTGCCAATTCGCAAAGTACCCTCACCGTAGCAACTTCTTGCCCTCTAGGATAACTTCCATGTCCATCAGCTCCCACTAAATTAGTAACCTCCCCTCCACAACTGAAAGAACTCGGTTTCACCCCACACAACCTACTACTCGATTCCGGCTGAGAGTCAACTACAGGAGAAACGCCCCTCACGTCTCTAAGCAAATACAGCGTTCCCCATGCTTCCCTTTTATAATTACCCTTAAACCTGCAGCTATACATCACTCTCCACTACTAACTGTAGTAGACAACCCCTCCTTGTCTAGCCTTCCAATTGAGATAAAATTTTCCTTCAAGTCTGGAACATGACTTGTCTCTCGCAAGATAACACTTTGATCATCAATAGTGTTCACGCGAACAGTACCAACCCCACGTACAGGACACCGGTGACCATTCCCCACGATCACATCTCCAAAAGAACCCTCATCGTAGTCATCAAACACCTCTGTCCTCGGAGTGCAATGAAAAGAAGCTTCCGAATCAATACACCAATCTTAAGTGCCCAACTCCTCCCAAGCTGATAAGCATAGATCCTCAACAAGCCCCACTTAAGCTTCCTTTGGGGTATCTTTCTTCAGTTTCTCCTGCTTCTTCTTTATATAAGCCTTGCAACTACGCATTATGTGACCCTTCTTGTGATAATACCAGCACTCAGGCCCATGTCCCCCGTCGCTGTCATCAGACCCACTCTCAGCTAAAATACTCTGATCCTTTCTTCTTCGACTGCTCTTAGATCTCCCACGTCTCTTTTCAACGTACATGGTGGAATCTCTAGAAGATAATGATGGATATCCACCGTTTCTCACCCTTCTCACCTCCTCATTTCAAATACTACTCACCACATCTTGTAGAGCCGTCGAATCTGTCATAGTGCCTGTAATAGTCTATTCCACCGTACCATAACTATCGGGTAAAGTAGATAGAAATAACAATGACAGCTCCTTCTCTGAAAACTTCAAACCTGTCGCTTCCATCTGGTTGTAAACTATACAATAATTGTTTACATGCTCTGCTACTGAACCCCCTTCCTTCAACTTCATATTAACCAATTTCTTCAGATGAAGAATTTGATTAGATGCCGATGGTTTCTCATACATATCCGTGAGAATCTCCAAAGCTTCATTTGTGGTCTTTACCTTCAAGATATGAAATAACGTCTTCCTACTCAGCCCCAACTGAATCTGCCCCAGAACCTTCTGATCCAAATGATTCCAATCCGTCAAGACCTTCGCATCCTTGTCTGCACCTACCGGCTTCTCATCAAACAACGGACCATCAAGATCTTTCTGACAAAGATACGCTATCATCTGAATCTTCCACATCGCGAAGTCACTCTCATCGAATTTCTCGATCTTCATCTTGTTATGGGCCATCTCGAACGAACTGCTCTAATACCACTTGTCAGGGAATCTCCCCATAACTCGTAGTGCTAATAGAGGAAACACACCACAAGCAATAGAAACTCCCAAGACTTAGATGAATCAAGAACAAGCCACCACAATATATGCAAGATCTCACAAGAACACAATCAATATTTAGAGATGACCAATACTTCTTATTCCCCAAGAAATACAAAAATTACAAAGAGATTACAACTCTCAATCTCTCTCTCACCTTTGAAACACTCGGCACAATCCTCTCTTAAAGTTGAACAATGATAACGGCTCACCTCTTGATTACACAAAAATTGATTCTAATCCTAGAGTTTACGGCCATATATATAGCCCCTAAGTAAATCCTAAAAGATAAACACAAATCTAGCAATTGGGCCTTTAAACTCGTAAGCCCAAAAACAATCGGACGCCGAAATCGGTCGACCGCACCCCCAAGGTCGGTCGACCGCAACGTGTAGAACCAAACCCGAGAGCTGACCAGTCGACTGCACCCCCAAGTTCGGTCAACTGTTGCCTCCTCTGTTGGACCTGTACACTCGAAGAACTCTCAGCAGCTAGGGTCGATCTCTCCAGGCTGCATTCTTCTACTCGCTGCTTGTCTTCTCTTGCTTCTTTGTCTCATCCTCTTCTTTTCTAATTTCAAGAACTCAGTGGCTACGTGTATTTGAGGCCACAATTCCTAACATCCTCCTCATTTTCCACCACCATTTACTGATGAGGGCTTTATTCATCTCCTTTAGGTCAACTATCCCTAAGCCTCCAATTTCTTTTTTCTTGCAAACTCTTCCCCATTTCATCAGGCGAACTCCTTTAATCAGTTCACCCGCTCCTTTCCATAGGATAGTTCTTCTGCATTTGTTGATTTTGTTCACTACCCACTTTCGAAGCACATATATGGTGGAAGACTGTTGAGGACCAAATTGATCAGCGTAATTCTACCGCCCAGTGATAGGTAGCGACTCTTCCATCCTGCTATTCTCTTTGTACCTTTTCAATGAGGGGTTCCCAATCTTCTTTTCTCATACTCCCTGGTCTAATTTGCGTACCCAGATATTCCAATGGGAATTCACCAACCTCGCACCCAATAAGATTTTTGATGAAATCAATAGGGGTAGACAACTGCTCGACAAATGGGATGACACTTCTCTTTTTATAATTCACTCTCAGTCCTGACCAGAACTCGAAACATTTCAAGAGAATGTCAATAGCTGTAATCTCTTCCTCCTTCGCCTCCCCAAACATAAGTGTATACTGCAGTATTGAAATAGACTCTGGAATTCCTTTGATTGTTAGTTCTCGAATAATTTGACCCTCTCTCCGTCTCCTAATCATTTCGGCCAATCCATCTCCAATTAGGGTGAAATTTGATGACGACAGTGGATCCCCTTGTCTTAATCTCTTCGACATCTTATTTCCTTCCCCAATTTTCCATTGACCTGAATAAATGACTTTCCGCCCCTAACGCACTTCATTATCCACATTCTCCACCTAGCACCGAATCCCTTGAGTTTGAGAACTTCAGCAACTGCGTCCCATTCAACCGAGTCGTAAGCCTTTTCAAAGTCTAATTTCAATAGGAATCCTTTTGCTTTTTCCTTAGCCCCTCTAAAGACAATCTTGTGGGCCGATGCTACGCTATCTATGATATCTCTTCCTTTGATAAATCCGCTTTGTGAATCTCCCACCACGTCATTAAGATGTGGAGCCAGTCTCTACGCAAGAACCTTGGTAATAACCTTGAAGGAGCCATTCAACAAGCTGATTGGTCTAAAGTCCCCAACCCTTAAAACCTTTTTCTTTTTAGGAATAAGAATAACATTGGCGTAATTAAGTCTGTCGATATCTGCATTGCCAAGGTAAAATTCCTTAAAAATATCTAGCAGGTCCTTCTTAATAATCTTCCAATACATCTTATAGAAAAAAAAGGAAATCCATCAGGTCCTGGTGTCGTGTCTTGTCCCAAACTTTTTATTGCCTCGAAGACTTCTTCTTCAGAGAACACGCCCTCAATACCTTCACTTCAATCCTTGCAGAGTTCCATATATTGTGATTTAATGCTCCTCTTTTCGCTCCTTGCTTTCCAATAACTCTTTATATGAACAGTCCATATGATGACGGACCTTATCCTCATCTTCGCACCACTGTTGACCGATAAATATTCCCCTATGTGATTCTGTTTTCTTCTTCCATTCACGACCTTTGAAAGAACTTTGTGTTCGCATCTCCCTCTCTTAGCCATTGAACTCTCGAACGTTGCTTCCAATATAGTTCCCCCATATCTCCTAGACGGTGAAGCTCCTGCCTATTGATGGCCAACTCCTCAACCTCAGTATCCACAAGGTCTCTTTCCTCCTTTATCAATTCTAGTTCTTGAATTCTTTCACCTAGCTTTTTCATTCTCCTTTTGACTTGCCCGAATTCTTGCTTAGCCCACTCCTTAAGTCTCTTACGAAGTCTTCTCGTCTTCAAAATCCATCTTCCAATAGCACCCATCTCCTTAATATCTACATTACATGACTCTTCGATGATCTTCCGAATATTATTACATCTGGTCCAAGCTTTCTCTAATTTGAATGGACGATGATGAGTCTTAATACCATCTCCAAAGTCTAGAGCTAAAGGAACATGATTTGAAGTGAATCTTGCCACTCCGATGCCAGTGGAAAAGAATCCTCCCAGTCGTTCGAGACTAAAATTCTATCCAACTTAGCCAGAATAGGATTAACTTGCATATTGATCCAAGTAAACTTTCTATTTGTCGGCATGATTTCCATTAATTGGAGGTCGTCTATAATGGCATTAAATTTCTGATATTATATTACTGAGCAACAACTAATATTAAAATCGCAGATAATCATTTAGTATATCTTGCTCTGCCATCGTTTCCTGTGTGTTAGAAGTTCATGCAACTTAACAACTGAAAAGAGAAGATTTGAGCATTGGAATCAGGGCCGGCCCTGGGGGTGTGTGAATGGTGCAGCTGTACAGGGCCCTCGATTATCAAGGGCCCCAATATACAGTATACTATATGAATATTAAGTAAGTAATAAAAATAATATTGTATTAACAGTTAGTATTGTAGCTCAATTGGTTAAAAATCACCAAGAAGATCATAGATGGTTGTAGGTTCGAATCAAGCCCGTGGTTTTTTTTCTTTCTTTTTTCCTGGCAATTCAAATGCACACGATCAAACTGGGAGTTTGACTAAATTTTTCCGTGTAGTCAGCTGACTACCCAAATAAATAAGGATCTAACTTAATTATCAAGTTAGTGTTAAACCCTAACCCTAATCCCTGTTCGCTATAAATACCCATGCTGATGCTCAAAATTTTCAAGAAAAGAAAGAAAGAAAAAAAACCATATTCTTCATAACTTTTTCACTTTCTCGCAAATAAATCAAAGGTTCAATCTTTATCATTTTTTCATTGATACAACATCACTCTCACTCTCTGTAATTGATTGTCATTCTCCAAACTCCAAGGTCTGCGATTCTCAAAGGTAATTTGCTGTGATTTTTTTTCTTTTCTAAGATATGTTATTCGTTTCAGTTAATTCTTTGTGCAATCATTATTGATATGAGTCTATCAGATATAGAGGGTCTAAATAAATTGTTTGAACATCTTATTTATATTTTATTTTATGGAACAATAAAGCCATAAAACAATAAATCGATAATAAATTTTCTTATATTAAGGCCCAATTTTAAGTGTCGCACATGGCCTCTGATTTCTTAGGACCAGCCCTGATTGGAATGGGAAGGTTAGAGTTTTCGATAGTCTCTGTTAAATAGAACTGTTCCTTAACAATTGCAATATCTTCTGCATCTAAAGATAGGAAGTAACGTTTTGGACCGCGGTAGTCTTTGGGCATACTTGTCTTCATCTTTCATCTTCTATCCTAGTTAATTATGTAATTTTGCACCTATCACTTGATCTTTTTCTTGATCAAAGCAATTCAAAAGGTCCAATATTATCAAAAATTTCCATATCGTGTCCATTTTTTTAATCCAACAATGGCTTATGTATTATTTGCACATCCGAGCCATGCACAATCTCCTCAAAAGTTGAAGCTAGCTAGCGTTCAATTGACCAATTATGCAAACAATACATAAAGGCCATGCTATTAGTAACTATCCCTTTACAAACAGCCCAACGAATATTAACCACAGACTAGTGTGTGCTTTTCCTTTCATCAACATCTTCCACCAAAATTATTACAAGAAACGTTGGAAAAGCCATATATAGCATGCATGTATAGCCTTATTATCAGTTTACACTCCACGTACGTAATACTCTAACAAAGGCATTAATCTTCAACCAACCGGGCTAGCTCCTACACCAGCCCTTCAGAAAATGCCACCCCAGTAGACTGTAACCACTCCGTTCCTTGTATGAACGCCCCGACTGTAAAATTCATGGCAACTTTTGGGTCTGTTATTACATGATAACCTGTCCAGTTAACCCGACCCGCGAGACCAGCACCTGGTCCTGTGTTGGCAAACTCCCCATAATACAGAGTGTCCAGTGCAAAATCCCCATCCCATTCCAACCACCCCTTAGGATTTATATGACTATCGATATACGACTGCATGTACACTGTCCTCGAGAAGTTCTTCCATGGCCTACCTAAATATGTGGGTATGGAAGCTTCCATTGGCAATAAATCAGGGCTAGGGATCACTTGACAGCTCTGAATTGAAGTCCCTGTGTTTTGGTTCGGGTCAATTCGACCTTGAGCTGTCACTAGGTTCTGTTGGTTGCTCATTGGGAGTCGGGCAATGAGATTGCAGTTTTGGAAGACGACTGCTGCATTGCCAAAGATGAAATCAACTGTGCCTGATATGTTGCTGTCTCGATAGAATTGTCGAAGGGAGTGAGTATAGAGCGTGTCTTGATACCCGTTGAGTTGGCAACGGTTTATGACTGATTTATCAGCTCCTACGCGGAGAGCAACTGCTTGGTGCTTCTGGGGTCCTGCAGTGTTCTCTATGCATATGTCTTGAAGTATGAAACCCTCCCCCACAGCAGCTGCATGCATGTGTTTATCAATGTTTCATATATAGTTTTTAAAGCAAAGACAAATATTTGGCAATGTTAACTTAAAGCAACTTAAGGGCGCAATTGTGGAAGGGAGTGAAGTACTAGAATAGTCAAATTTATGTGTTGAGTATACAAATTAATCTCTTCATTTTTTAAAGAAAATTACTTATTATGTACATATGCAAAAGGTGTTGTAAACTCAGTCTAAATTCATTATTGTTTAATACAGAGTTACTATTTTGATGTTGTACTACAGTCATCCCACTAAATTGGTCTATAAACATAAATAAATAAATAAATAAATATACGGCTTAGCTTAGCAAGTAATAATTGTAGCATATTGAAAAATTATAGAAAATGTTTCCAAGAAGGTTAAATAAGAATTCAAAGTTCTATATATAATTGAATTTGTACACACATTTAAAAAGTGTTCAACACATGTACAATAAGTGGCTTGTATGTATCTGTTTTGATGTATCCAATACGAGTATGGCTTCTACAAAAAATTGTACATAAGAACTCCAAAATAAATTGTTAATTGCACTCTAATTTGATAACAGAAGAAACTGAAAGAGAATCCTAGCTTGGAACTGATCATAATAGAATTAAATTTTAGGCTGAAGTTATTTTAAACTCGCAAAATTACTTTAAGAAATGAACTGACAATTAAAACATTAGATCAAAAAAAAAATTTAAGCAAGTAAATTGTACCTAAGGTAGCCGAGTTGAAAGTTGTCGAATTATCAACAACATTCAGACTCCCCGTAATGACAGTAGAATTCATGCCATCACCAACTATCATGACATTGGTCTTGGTCTTCCCTACATTCACATTTTCAGCATATGTCCCATTCCTAACATATATCACATAACGGGTTTTGGTCTTGTTAGGAGCCGAGTTCACTGCATCCTGTAAAGTGCTGTAGTCTCCACTCCCGTCCTTCGCCACCGTCACATTTGCTTGGATGCCACTCGCTGCAGAAGCTTCTAAAAGCATCCGGTCCTTTACAGTCACCCATGATGGAAACTTCACAATGGATTCCGTCACATCATCATCATCATCACTTTCAGAAGAAGAAACATCATTGAGCACAGACAGTGCCGCGCTTGCTAAGCTCACTAGAGAATCTAATTGGCCCTTAATTTCGGGGTGATTGTCGGACCCATCGAGGCACGTGACATGATTGGTGAGCACAGCACTGAGCCATGTCCGGGCATCGGTGTAAGCCCCGGCGGCTAAAGCGGTGGCGGAGTATAGGAGATGGTCACGTGAGATGTCTAGTAGCTGAATACAGTCAGTTAGTGCTGACTGCAGTTGAGACGACATGTCATAATTTACCTTGTGGTTGATGCTGGTGACATGAACAAGAGTGTTGTCCAGTTGGTCTAGTGACTGTTGGATGAGGGTATGTAGGATTCGGGTCGTGTTGGGTTCGGTCTGTTGAGATTGGACGGTGGCAATGGCATCGGAGACGATGGCATGGCATGATGCAGGGTTGGGGGATTGGGTGCATAGCTGAAAGGGTACATGGGTAGGATTGGAGAGATTGGTGCTTGGTGATTGGTGGTATGTGATGAAAGTGGCAATTAGTAAAATGAGAGTAGCTGCTATTGAGAGTGTAAGTGAGATTGATTTGCATGAAAAAAAGGTATTTTTGGTAGTAGTAGTAGTAGAAGGAATGAGAGGTTCATAGGTTGATGCCATAGCTTTGATGTTGTTGTAGGCTTCTTTGCTTCTCAAATGATCGATGGGTTTATTTATAGAGAAATGCATTCATTTGAGGCACAATTTTGAAAGAGAGACAAGGGGATCTCATATGGTTGAATTATTAAAGCTGACATGTGGTGTAGGATGGTCTATGTTATCGGTGCCGCAAATTCAGGAGATCTGAGAAAATACTGATCAAAACTTAGAAGAGCTTAATCACAAGTGACCTCTGCATAGTTCATTCTATTGAATAGTTGAGAATTGTTCGCTCCATAGGATTTCAACTTACCTTCACTAGTATGCACCTTTAGCTAATTTTCTTTGTTTATCTTAGCTGCATTAAGTCGTTATTATTGGTACCATACCTTCATCACTTTCAATATCTAGATATTTGAGAGGTGTGGGTCAGTGGAGAGTTGAGTGTGGTCAGAAAAAAAAAAGAATTACTACTACTATTATTATGGTCAGCTAGATCGAAATGAATTGTGCTTTGGCTAGATTAAAATAGATTTTATATTATGATGCATAAATTTTTTATCGATATTGATGTTTGGGTAGGTCAGGCAGGTACGAAGAAGAGACTATGCATGGAGGGGAGGAATAGATCAGGGATTGAGCGGTTGATGCATTGGGAATCAGAGGATGGATTTGGATGGATCTAGTTGTCTTCATAATATTGTGTTACTTTTGAGTAGTTTGTTCACTAGTTGTAGTTGATGTATAAGATCTTTATGTGATCTTTAAACTTGTGATGTTATATGTTCTACTTTGTTTTATTAACATTTTATTAATAAAGCGGTGATGAGTTCGTTTTTTTTATAAATTTTTTATTTTTTAACTATGTTTGCTCGTGGGCACGTGCCTACGGCAAGTATTCGGAACGATGCAGTATATAAAAAACCCTATAAACAATAAAATATATCATATAATTTTTGACAGTTTCATAGAGTCGGAGATACATTTACTTTCTAACTTTCGGATGCATGAATCTGAAACTTTCATCATGGAGTTGATGTAGCTCATGTCTGAATAATAAAACAACAATTAGTTGTAAATAAAAGTTCATGTTTGCATAAACATATGTTAAAAGATAATTATAAATGAGGTGTAAAATCCAACTTCTGTAATACCCCGATTTTCATTTATGAAAATTATTTATTTTTGCACGTATTGTGCACGTGCAATTTTTGTAGTATAAATCTTATAATTATTTTCATTATGGATAATGTGGATATATATATATATGTATATGTGTTCTCTAATTATTTTTATAAAGGCCAATTTTCTTCAAATAAACATAAGCCTTCTCCTTTTAGCCCAAATCTAAATTATTTTTGTAAAACTATTATTTGGCCCATTAATTAAACCCCATGAGTTATTTCTCTTTTAATTACAACTTGTAATGTAGGATATTTTTATAAGATTATTTTTATAGAAAATATAATGTACAACTTTTTTTTAAATGGAGTACAAATGAATGCACGTGCATTGTACGTACACGTGCAAAAAGCACCATGTAGGTCGGTTTTGGATTGGAGGGAAAAAGGAAAAAAAGAGTGGAGTTATGGGTGGTAGTTGTTTGATCATGGTTGGTTACTACAACTTCCCCTTGAATCCTAACCTTTTATTTTTAACTCCTAGATTGATCCTAACCCTTTATTTGCTCCAAATTTTAGTATAAATACCCCCGCCTAGCCTAGTTATTTTTGTACGCTTCATTTCTCCAAAACCTATAGTAGAAAATACAAATTGTTAGTAGTATAGTGAGTGAGATAAAAAGATTGAGAGTTGTGTGTGAGTTGTGTGTGCATTCAAAGAAGGCCGGCATCACTAGGAGGCTCTCGGGATTGGCATCTTTTGAGGCTCGGTTGTGCACATCAAGGAGGAGGAGGAACGCTCTTTTGGCAAGGACTCTTTTGTTTAGGAGGTGTTGCAATTTTATTCTCTCCAAATAAGGTGGGTTATTTTCCATGTTTCTAATTAGATAGCATGCTAAAATTGAATTGAAATGATAATGCATGAAAAAGATTAATAAGAGTACATTTAATTGGAAAAATGGCTCATTAGTTGATCGAAATGTTGATAAATAGATTGTATGTTATTCCATCATCAAACTTAAGTTGTGTGTGAATTATTTATAGCTATGGATTGCTTGAAGTAAAATTTGTTGTTAGCATCAAAAACTAAATGCAAATGTTAGTAGATGAAAATGTTGTTTTATGTGCTTGGATGGACCCTTTGTGATAATGTTTATAATGAATAACTTAAAATATAATTTGTGGGTTTGTGAAAGGAATATAAACAGGGAATTGATAGAGGGAATATTAATGTTAAGTTGGATAAGAAATGTCGAAATGAGATGTGGTAGTAGTAGTATACAAATTAAACTAATTGTATGAAAAATATGTGTTTAATTACTGAAAAAAATGATTTTTAATTACTGGAATATCAAATATTATTTGAATAATTATTCTGGAGATTTACAGTAAATTTAGTAAAAGCAAAACTCAAATAAGAGCTTTTGAAACATCGAAACGTTCTATTAAACAGAGAATTGATTTAATTAAAATATAAGTTGTATTCAAGACAACTTGAGCCTATAGCTCAAGTGGTTGGGAGGCTTTCAAATGCTACAGTGTGTGCGGCTGTGTCCCATGGATCGCTGGTTCAAAACTTGATGACACCATATTTTTGTGCGTTTAAAAATTAAATCAAGTTCAGTCCGAGAGTATATAACTCTCTAATCTTTCTTTATACCGATGAGCACAAGTGGCCAAGTGGCTAATGTGTGCGGTTGGGTTCTCACGGGTCGCTAGTTCGAATCCTGGTCTCAGCCAGAATTTTTCTTTGAGGGAAAATGATTTTTTTGGTGGGTTTTTGATGTCTAAAAATTATGAAAAAAATACTATTATTATTCTAAAATTGTGTGTGACTTATGAAAAATAAATTGGGAGTTATTGGAATGAAATAGAGTATATTTTGAGAATAAAAGTGTAGTTGGAACTATGGTTCTACACTTGTATATTTTTGTGAAAAATGTGTTTTGCAAGAGAATTGAAATAAGTGCTAGAAAAGAAATATAACAAAGAAAGAAAATATATATTGTGGAGTTCGTGTGAATTATTCTTATTGAAGAATAGTGTGACAATAATGAGTTGTGAATATTCATTTTGACCATATACTTGGTGATATGATTTTTAATGTGGAAATAAATATTGGATGAAATAAATGATGAATAATTGAACTCCATGTATGGTTATTGACTCATGAATAATTTAGAAATCATGTGATTGGAAAAGAGAAATGATATTGAGTTTGACAACTCAGATTGTGAATTTGTGAAATGAAATTAAAAATTAGGGTGTAGCCAAAACTCGCACCGGCAAGTGAAAGTGATGAAATATGATTATTGAAATTGAAAATACCAGTTTGGGTTATTGTGAAATGAAAGAAATAAGACCGGTAGTAGTGAGAGGGCTAACTCTAAGAGATTGATTTTATTCATGATTTCATTGAATTTAAGAATTTAGTACATAGTGAAGAGTGATGAAAGTGAGAAAAAAACACAAGTATGAGGGTCTCGAGTCTACGATGTGAGAGTGAGTCACAGAATGCATGCTTGATGCGTCAAGACATGGCGTGGGCACTACTCCGAAATTATCAGGATCTTGGCGACGCTTGTGGGATGTTTGGTGACTGCAAGAGGATCGTGTGCCATGAAGGAGGCTGAATTATCCACAGAATGCATATTTGATGCGTCAAGACATGGCGTGGGATTCCCCTCCAGGTTTTCTGTACATGAGCTTGTACTCATAGATCATCTAGGATACTTACCGTAGTTACAGTAGTAGATTAAGTCATGACGAGAGATTGAACCCTACAAGATGAAGAACGATTAAGAGGCTTGCCCTCGGACCTATATAGTATGGGATGCATAGAATCCGAATAAGTGTGCATTTGTGTCATGTAATATAAATATTTGCACTAAGGACTAAGTGCACAATCACAACACGACATCATTAGGGTATTCCCTTTAGCTTGATATGTGACAAGTTTGTGTTTGTTAAATATGGAAAATCAGTTATACTATTTCCGGCATAAAGAGGATGGCCGTGTTTAATATTCGTCGGTTGAATAAACTGACGTACCCACAGTTTTGTATGCAGGGTAAATGACATGATAAAGATTAAAGAAGAACAGATGCTTAGAGATTATTCAATGTTGTTGTACTCTTATATAAATGTTGTAAATTTGCTTCCGCTGTAAAATGTAAAGTGTAAAATTTTCATGTAACTCTGATGTAAAGTGAAAAGTTTTAATTTCCTTATAAAATTGTACGAAAGAAGTGTAAAGATCCTGTGGAATCTCGAATTCAGTTGTATTTTGGAATTCGGGGCATTACAACTTCTTAGAACTCTGAAGGTGCAAAATGATGAAATTTAACTTTTGAGAAGATATTTGTTACTTTCCGTGCAACTTTAGAGGTTGAAAATTATCCAAGTGAGAGAGCGAGCGAGCGAGAGAGAGAGAGAGAGAGAGAGAGAGAAATCTGAAAAAGTGAAGAGAGATATAGTAATAAAGCGAATGAAGAATTTTTTGTTTTTGGTGGGAAAAATTTAGTTTTGGAGAAATTTTTTGGGGGGGGGGGGGGGGAATATATTTTGGGATGTTGCCTTATAATTTATTATATAGATAATAAAAGTGACCTCAACGAGTCCACCTTTATCTTTAAAAAAAATATGTAATTGTTTTTTTTTAAATTGCCTTGTAATTTATTATACTAATATTTTTCACGTGCGATGCAGTTTTGATAAGAGTTGGAGAATTTTCACGTGGAATGTACATGTTAAGAAGCAGTTTTGGAGTTGGACGTGTGTTGCACGCAATTGAAAAAAATATTTTGAAGGAAAGCTACAATTTGTACGTGCAATGGACGTTTTTATAAGTAGAATTTGAGTTGTACGTACAACATATGTGTATGTTTAATGTTTAAAACATATTATAAAATTCTTTTGCAAGTGCGTTGCACATTTTAAATAGGTAATTTTTTTTTATTTGTTTGTTTTTGTTGTAATTAATAAAAAAGTTAGAGTTGCACGTGCAACACACGAATTTATATGTTGATAAATGACAACTCTAACTCTCCCATTATAATATTAGAATATTAGAAATGAGAGATTAGAGATAGATGATGAAAGTGACCTCAACGAGTTCACCTTTATCTTCTGATACCTTTTTTTGTTTTTTTGATAAAAAGTTCACCTTTATCTTAAAAAAATATGTAATTGTTTTTTACCCCTCAGTTCTCAAGTGCTTTGAAATGGCTTTCCTAGACACTAGTGAGCACCGACAAGCACCATGATTCTCTCTGTCTACTTCATACTATAATCTTACTTCTTCAACCTAACATCTTTTATGTGACTTTCGTAGATGTTTATGAGCTGAACTTTTCTTTTTTTAATTCATCGCTTGTAGCAAGTCACACCACTTTTTCTTATCTTTGATATTTTAAGTTAAGTGGATCTAATCATGTTTGATAATTTTATTTGCTGGTCTTCATCATGGCCACTTACTCTGTTCCTTAAACTGATTCAATCATTACCCAAGTTAGTCATCTAGAATCTTTTTTTTATTCCTTTCAGATAGTAAGATCGTTACTTGTGACATTTAAAAGACCGTATAATTATAATTAGACTAAACTTCAAAGTTGTGATAATAATTGACGGTTTAATATTCGTATCAAATCTCTGTATGTTGAGTGACCATCTTTACGGCCCGAGACCTAAATTGTACACAAAGGTATTTTCTTTTTTTTTTTTGATGAATCGGATAGAGTCTGACGACTCCAGCCATATCAAAAAATATATTAATAAATAACAGTACAAGAAATGTTTTACGAGTCGTAAAACCAGAAACAACAAAACGAAGTACAGCGCCGAATTGAAAAAGCTAAGAAACAAACTACAAAGAAAGGAGATACAAAGACAAAACCGCAACAGTAACAAGATTGTGAAGGAAGCAAAAGAAAATGCGGCCGCAACAGAGCTGGGAGGCACTCCGGAGCCACATAATAGATCACTGCTGGTCCACTGCAGGGTCGGACAGCGCTGAAGATAGGCCAGAGGAGGGCCCCGATAGGGGCAAGAACTGACGACACACGCAATGGAGCTGGAGAGAGGAAGCCGCCGACCATCGCAAGGACAGACCCCAACTGCCAGATCTCCAAGGTGAGCCGGGGAGACGGGAGACCCTCTCAGGGGAACTCGAAGCCACATAAATCAAACAAACAAGAAAACAACACTGAGATTGGGGAGGCCTAGCTCGAAAAATAAACAGTAAGACCAACAATAAACAGGTCACCACCGAGCTGGCACACAATGCGGGGCTACGAAACACCAACCGCGCGTCAGAGCCCAGAAAAAGCTCCAAAAATACAACAAAGGAACAACACACCATGCTAAAAGAAACAAAAGACTAAGCTCCAAAGCAGGGAACCTAACAAACCAGGCGAAAACCCACCATCAGCCAACCCAACGAGAGGGAAGGCTGAAAGGCCTACCCAGCAACCAAACCAGCGAAGTGAACCAAGCATAGCACCAACGCAAAAAGGGCCATAAGAACACAATCAAACTTGGCCAACCGAACAGCAGAACAGACAACAAATACGATATTAAAACACCACGTCATTCTAAAAGAAGCTAAGAAATAAGCTCCATAACCAAGAACATAAAAGTCCAGGCAAAACAAACCACAAACCACCATCGACCAACCCAGTCAAACGGAAGGCAGAAACAGCCCACCCACCAAAATAAACAAGAGCACTAGCAAAACTATGCCGCAACACAAAAAGGACCATGAGAACACAGCCAAGTCCGGCAAACTGAACAAAAGAACAAAAGAACAGGCAACAGGGAACTAAAGACCTGAGTAGTAGAAAGAAAATACATACACTGCTGAGAGCAAGCTCAGCTGAAACCAATTAAACCCAAAGATACATATAGAGGAGGCGCCCAAAAGAGAGTAGCCAGCACAAACATCAAACCTACGAAATAGAAAGAGTTTAACACAATGTAGAAAACGAGAGATTATAAAGCATTAAGGTTGCTAAGGCAGAGAAAAGAGTCGTCTAATCTACGATAGTAGAGGGAGGCTCTGGCTTCGGTTTTTAACGTCGAGGAACAGAACTTAAACAGAAATAAAAACTCTTCTATCAAAGATGAGATAGGAGAAGCGCAATGCTTGAAGCGCCTCTTATTTCTTTCCAACCACAAAACCCAAATGATAATTTGAACCGAAAGGTTCCACGCTTTGCGAAACTTATTATTCGTTGGCGGAGAGGATCAACACGACGATAGATTGGAAGGGATAGAAGGGAATTCCCAAGCAAGAGAGCAAATTTTCCACAGAGGGATGATGAAGGAACAACCCACAAAAAGATGATTAACATCTTCCGAAAACTCCGAGCACAAGGGACAAAGTTGTCCCCACGCTAGATTCCTTTTGTTAAGAACTTCCACAATGAGCAATTTGTTGTTTAAGGCTAGCCATGAGGTGATCTTGACCTTAAGGGGAGCGCAAGAATTCCAGATGAAATTAGCAAAGGGGGAGTGGATGCCTCGAAAGTTGAGAAAGTTATAAAAAGATCTAACCGAGAAAATCCCAGCCGAGTTCCAACGCCAAGCGACGTCTTCTATCGGCCGCCACTCGAAGTTATTCAGGGTAAAAAGGAGCTCATTAAAAGCAGGAGTCAGGAGAGAAGGCAGATCTTCCGAGAATGGGATGATCCATTGCCTAAGAGAATTAACCATGATGAAGGACTCAACCACAGAGGCAGAGGGGTTGGAGGCCAATCGCAAAAGATCTGGGTAAGCAGAGGATAGTTTAGTGTTGCCAATCCAGAGATCCGTCCAAAATTTGGTCTTGGAACCGTCGAAACAGATACGGGAGATACCGCACTGGAAAGCTACAGCCCCTTTCCAAACCCCTTTCCAGAACGAGGAAACCCCATTTCCAAAGGTATTTTCTTTTAGTCTGCATTTTAATATAGCGTGCCCGGTAAGATTACCATGCTTGTTTGATTTGATAAGAACATGACAATTGAATATTCAATCTTATTTTAATTATATTCTAACCATAGTCACAAATTCGGGATTCGGGAATAATTCGTCATGATTTAATATTCAGAATTCGGAAAAAATCCGGCAAATTCGGAAAATACTCGGTAAATATTCGGGAATAAAGAAATAGAAAATTTAATGCATCTCAGTACGCATCACCTAAGTAAATATATATTTAAATCCATAAATTTGAAATAGTAACAAACTTAGCGATTAATTCGTTTAATTAGTTCAATTCGCAAATTATTCGTGCTTTCGTGAATAATTCGTCAAGTGCGTAATTTAAATGAAAATTGGTGATTAAATTGCAAATTGATTCAATAGATAAATTCTTCACGAATAATATGCCAAATTCGTGAATTATTCGCGAACTTTAATACGATGATTCTAACATGACAATCTTATACTCATCTTTTTTGATTGAACGATTAAAAGACTGTTAGGAATGTGTCTTGAATACTCGTGGTTCAAATTAGAAGAAGGTAAGATGAAGCACGGAGGTGGAAGCGTCGAAGAGAGTAGAAGAAAACAGAGCAACAATAGTGCAGGCATAGTTGCGGTTGACTGTCCCAAGTTGCGGTCGACCACACCTCCGACCACACACCCGACCGCAGTTGCACTGGGTTTGGCCGAGAGGTGGACGGTCGACCGGTCTTGTTGGACGGTCGACCGACTGCGACATTGTGTTCGTTTTGTGTCTCGATTTGTTAGGTCGTTTCAGTCCAATCTTCAACTCCAAGTTAGATCGTACGGTTCCTATTCGATTACTTCTTTTTCAGGTTATATCGGACGACTGAGAATCAAGATTAGACCTAGGTTTCTCTCTATTTTTCTATATATATTGTAAACTCTCCCAATATGAGAGTAGAGTACTTCATAGATTATTTTCTCCGTTGCAAAGAGAGGCCCGAGAGAGAGATAGTTCTTGGTAAGTGAGTTTAATTCCTTATATTGAGTGAATCGGTAACTCCTTGTAATCTCTTCTAGTTGAATATTAGATCTCCCTATATTTCCCCCCGGATTAAGCAAAAACTAACCGGGATAAGTCATTGTTGTGTTTGTGTTAGTTTGTTGGATCTACTTGCTTACTCAATTTATTTGTTTCATCTACTTCGACTTTCTTATTGCTCTATTTAGTTCCGCTGCGATAACGGGTGTTGTTGACGATCCAATCCCAACAAAGACAACATCCTTTTGTGTGTGTGAGTAAAAGGGTTTGTAGCCTGACTATGATTCTAACATGACAATCTTATACTCATCTTTTTTGAATGAACAATCAAAAGACAACATCCTGTTGTCCTAGTACTTGTGTGTGTGTGTGTCTGTGAGTAAAAGGGTTTGTAGCCTGATCTCGAACAAAAAAACCTCAATTATGATGTGCTGAAACCACACGCATAATATTGGTGTCGATGACCTGTTCTTTTCTTATAATTACAGGATATATGGAATTTGCAAATCCTCTTCAAGCACAACAGAAAGAAACCTACTGGTGAGCTCAGCAGCATCTGCTATACTGGGATTGAGACACAACCATCTTTTCCTGTAGGGTCCTCAAAGTTGTATTGCGTGTCCTTGATTTCTTTCTGCATTCTGAAATCGCTATTACCTCATGAATGTGTGAAGAGTCAAGCATTGACACCTTGTTCAATGTGACATACTCCATCTCTCAACTGCAACAATAATGTGGGCTTTCTGAGTGGACAGAAATAATTGGTACATTTAGTCTAAATGAAAGAGACACATCAAGTCATCGTTGCTGATATCTTTTTAGTATTTCATTTAGTATTGGGTAAATCTGCGTTGAAAATGACCTGAGATTTGGCCTTTGTTTTTGTTTCTTTAGTTAATGCCAAGTTTGGCCTTGTTCATGTTGATTAATATCTAATATTATAATGAAAAAAGATCTTAGTGTTATTTGTAAATCTATCAATGCGTGTGGTACATATATATAACTAATATGAACGATGTTTCACGTTCGACTCCTCATTATGTCAAAGTTATTATTTTTAAATAAAAAATATTTATTAAAACGTGCATCGCGTATACATAGCAAATTTATGTAATTGTGCATAAAGAGTGGACTTTTCTTCAACCATTTTAGTTTTGTTGGTTATGGACTTATGGTTAGCAACATAGCGTACATTTTAACAAGAGGATACGGGGGTCTTATGCTGTAGGTTTTTTTTCCCTGTAGCGTACTAAAAATCAATTCTCCACAATCAAAATTTATGATCCGCACCACTGTTCAAGTTGAATTAATATCATAAAATATATAGTGATTTTTTTTCCCTTAATTTGAATATATTTTGCCCATTAATTATAATGGTTGTAAATATGCTTGAGCAATACAACTAATTTGATAGTTAAATATGTGGACAAAACACATTCAACTTTGATAATATTTTATTCATTATATATATATATATATATATATATATATATATATATATTTGATGAAAAGGATAGAGTCGAACGACTCTAGCCCAGACATATATATATAAAAACAAAACAGTACAACAAATTGGAGAGTAATACAAGAAGTAGTACAAGACGCTGAAAACAAAATGTCAACAGCTACGCAGAGAGAACCAGTAAATAAGACATTTACAATAGCACTCAATAATCAGAGAAAGAGACCAACAGACGCAATAACTATCAACAACCAGACAAAGAGAAATAGCGTCCAACGAGGATAGACAATGCTAACGGCCCCGAAATACCAATCGATAAGAGCAGGATCGGCTGGTGGAGACGCAACTAGCTGGGACGAGTGAAAGAAGCATCAGCCGACATAGGCAGAGACACGGCATGAGCCCCACCTGGAAGGAAAAGCAAAGAACACAAAAACCATCCACTAGCAACATGAAAAAACTGCCAAATGCTCAATAAATACGCAAGCTCGACTCGGAATGCACAACGGGCAGACTGAGGAACCCACCAAGAATGACTGAACAGGAGGGACGAGTCTCCCAAAAAGGAGTAACAAAACAAGCAGACGCATGAAATAAGCGTCACTAGCCCCGCTAAATAAACGCCGGAGCAGAATTGGCCAAACAACCAATTACAAAAGAACACACACAACAAATGCAGTAACCAGCTGATAACAACCAACAAAAGGGAATGAATTAGCCAGAGCGGCACACTCCTTTTCTGGCACTCAGGTTACAAAGGGACAACAACCCAATAACACTCAAACCAATACACAAAAAAGCACCAAAACAAAGGAGAGGGATAACATAACAGTGGCCCTCAGCCAACCAAAAGCAATAGATAAAGTACCATAACAACTGGACACATCAAAAGGACCGAAGGTCCAAAAAAAACTCTGCATAAAGCAAAATACAACATCGCTACACAACCAAAAGCAACAGGGAAAGAGCCACAATAACAGTAAACATCCTATGGACCGCTGAAGGTGGTCCAAAGCAAAAACACCTACACACAGGTAGTAGCCGAACCGAAAAAAGGCAATAAGAGAGAGAGCTTAATAGTCTCACACAAAAAACAGCAGAACAATGCAGCAAAAAGATAGAAACATCACAGCAGATCAGCACTGCAAAAAGGAAGCGAAGATCCAAATTAGCCAATACACAAAGCAGCTAAAAGGCAAACCAAAAAAGAATATACCAAACACAGTAAAGATAGGCTAAAAGAGATAAGGTGAAGACAAAGAAAAGTATATAACAAACAATCTAAGGCGGTAGGAAGTTGAATTGATAGAATAAAGAAACCGCAGAGTCAATCTTGTGAAGTTTATGGGAATTAAGCCTATGCGGGGCCAAGGAAGAGGCCCGGTATTTGGGGAAAAAGAGGAGGTCACCGATAAGACCCGTAATCGGGCGTAGGGAATTAACAAAGATACGTAAGTTTCTTTCCTTCCAAATGATCACAATGATGGCCATCATAGTGATATCCCAAGAAGGAAAGAAAGGGTTAGGGACTGCTGAAGCATGCCACGAAGTGAACCAAGTGTCTAAAGCTTCGGGAAGACCAACTACCCCCCAAGCTTGGTGAGCAATCCACCACAACGGCTGGCAAAAGGGGCAAGAAATGAATAAATGAAGAGCATTCTCAGGAACCAGGTGGCATAATACACAATTTTGGCCTACGGCGATGTGTTTTTTGTTTAGGATGTCCACAGTGAGTAATTTATTCTGAATAGCGAGCCAAGCCAAAATTTTGATATTGGGGGGGGGGGGGGGGGGGGGGGGGCAAAAGACTTCCATATAGTGTTGGAAAAAGGGGAAGAAATACCTCCCGAATTAAGAAAGTTATAGAAAGATATAACTGTGAAATTTCCCGAACTATTCCATCTCCAGCGGTAATCATCCTGGGGGTACCAGAAGTAAGCTTGAAGCGACGCCAAGAGGCTGGAAAGTTTGGGGATTAAGTGAGGAGGCAGATTGCAAATGAAAGGAATGAACCAAGACCGAGAGCCATTGTCGTAAATGACATAATCGGCCACAGTCGCGTTTGGATTGGCAGTAAGTTGGAACAACTTTAGAAAAGATGAAGCAATACTGATGTTTCCCAACCATAGATCAGACCAGAACAGAATGCAGGTCCCGAGGCCGCACTCCTTAAGAAGGCTGCATTTAAAAGGAGTCACCGGTTTCCACACACCTTTCCAGAATGAAAAGGTCGCAGAAGGTAAAGGAGAATGAAGTTCCCAAATTTTATGACGAGAGAAATATTTATGACAGATAAGGCGAGTCCAAGTAGAGTCTCCCATTTTAAGGATTCTCCTAATCCATTTACCCAATAATGCAATGTTCTGATTACTAAGGTTAATCACCCCAAGACCACCATCACGTTTAGATATGCAAATAGAGCCCCATTTACGAAGATGTTTGGCCGGTCTGAAGACAGAAGTGCCAGACCAGAAGAAGTTGCATCTAATACGTCGATCTTCACAATAACCTAAGAAGGGATGTAGAAGAAGGACATCATGTAGAGAGGGATGGAGGAGATGACTGAGTTAACAAGGATAAGACGTCCTCCCCTCGAGAGAAGTTTACCCGCCCACACATTGAGTCTGGATTCCACTTTATCAATAAGCAGAGTCCAGCAGATTTGTGGAGCTTACCCTATCTCAAAGGAATGTCGAGGTAAGGAAGAGGAAAAGACGCAATAGCACATTTGAAAAAAAAGTGCAATTTCGATGTTACGGTTCTCAGATCCTCACAGCCAGATAACCGAAGTTTACTGAAATTAATGGATAAACCATAAGCCTTTTCAAAGAGGTAGAGAAGGAGTTTCAAATTACGAAGAGCGATACCGTTTAGTTTCAAGAAGAGGATAGTATCATCGGCATACTGAAGGATAAGAATACCACGAAAACCATTGAAGCCACCCAAACCCTCAATAAGGTTGGAATTCCAAGCTTGCAACAGAAGTTTACTAAAAACATCTGCTACGAGAGAGAATAATAAGGACGAAATTGGATCGCCTTGACGAAGGCCTCGTTTACACATAAACTTATGACCCTCGTTACAATTAATTATAGTCGAAGAAACACCAGAATAGAGACTGGATTTAATCCAGGAAATCCATTTGAGACCGAAGCCGCGGTAAAGTAAGATTTCAAGGAGAAATTTCCAATCGACTTTGTCATAGGCTTTTTCAAAGTCTAATTTCAAAAGGATGCCTTCCGAATTAGAACGGTGACAATTGGAAATGATTTCCTGAGCAGAAGCCACACTATCCAGGATAAATCTATTTTTAATAAAACTATATTGCGCTGGATCAATGAGGGGGGAAATGACCAAGCTCAGGCGATTAGCTAGCACTTTCATAATGATTTTGAATGTTGAGTTTAACAAGCTAATGGGTCAGAAAGCAGACACCCTATTGGCATCAATAATCTTTGAAATGAGCACGATGTTCGCGTAATTAATACGGTCGAATGAAAATTGACCAGAAAAGAGATCTGAGAACAAGGCAAGAAAGTCATCATTCAGAAAATCCCAAAATTTTTGAAAAAAGAAAGTCGGAAAACCATCCGGTCCAGGAGAAGAATCACTCCGCATGGAAAAAACTGCCTCTTTATTTTCTTCCATGGAAAAGGGCAACTCGAGACTAGAAAGATCATGAGACTCAATCCCATAAAGATTGGACCAATCCAGTTGACAAGACGGAGGCTGCGAGGTACCCATCAGAAGTCTGAAGAATTTAAGAAAGGCGGAATGAAGGTCGGAATTAGAGTGTAATTCCACATCATCTTCCAAAATGGAGGAGATATGGTTACATCTTTGACGGTGAGAAGCGAACTTATAAAAGAAGGACGTATTACCATCACCCTCTTTAAGCCACTTAACTTTGGCTCTCTGAGCCCATTTAATATGATCTAAATGAAGAAGAGAAGTGAATTCTCTTTTACATTCGCTTCTTTTTGACCGGTCAGCATGGGAGAGAGCATGGATTTCCTCCGCACGATCAATCTCTTGAATAGTTGAGAGAAGAAAGTTTTTCATAAACATACTCGCGACTTTTTCCTTATGCCAAATTTGACCGCATGGAGTTTTAGAAGAATCCTGCCCAGACCAGAGGATCCAGTGACCGCGGAGAGACACTCTCCAACTAATTTCACAAAAAGCTGGTCTTCAAGCCATAATTTTTCAAAGCGAAACTTAAAGGGTTTGGAGAAGTTGAAAGCCGAGTGTAGTGCGATGGGCACATGGTCTGAGCACGGATTAAGAAGGGCTTGGACAAAAGAGTTATGGAACTTGGAGACCCACTGATGGGAGACTAAGAAGCGGTCGAGCTTAGCCATTGAGGGAGATAATCTCATTTTGGACCAAGTAAAAGAGTGACCGTTGATCGGAAGATCAACAAGTTGAAGGGAACGAATGCAGTCGTTAAACCGGAAAGAGTCAGCAGCGTTGGAAGCATTCCCCAATCTTTCATAGCAGAAACGGGTAACATTAACGTCCCCACAAAAAATCCAAAGCCCATGAATGGAGCCTATGCAGGAAAGAAATTCTTGCCAAAAGAGAGGACGACGTTCATGTGTAGCAGGCCCATAAACAGAAACAACTATCAAAGTACAGTTAAACTCAAACAAATTTAGAGTGACTACAAGGAAAAAGGGAAGGCACTGGATAGCAATCACATCAAAAGAAGAAGCTTTATAGCTAAAAGGATACCGCCTCTAGAATGGACAACGTCCAGTGCGATCCAATCGGAAAGAAGAGATCCCCCTAGCAGACGACCAAGACCATGGGAAAAGGTATTAATCTTGGATTCTTGAATAGAAATGAAGTCACAGTGGAGAGATGAAATGAGGTTATAAATAACTTCTTGTTTAGGGATTGATCCTAGACCGCGAATATTCCAAGAGAGACTAATCATGGCGACAATTGTTCTCGCGAGCTCTCGCTATTTCGAGCGATCTAAGAGAGTTGAGAAGGTTAGAATTGGACGGGTCCATGACAAAGCCCAAGTTAGAGGCTAAATCAAGAAGGTCCGGATCCGATAAAGAGTCGAAGTGAATTTGATAAATGGATCCAAGGCGACCTTGGGCGCAATCAGAAACCCCCATAGAAGGGGGAGGGATTTCCAGATTACGCACTTGCGCAGCCAAAGAAGCTCTATTTGAAGAGGAGCAATTCCTCTGGTTTTGAGCACGAATGCGCGCACTGGATCTAGCCGACTTCGAGTTCAAGAGAGACTTCACTTGAGAAGAAGAATTTTTTAGTTTTTTCACATCAGCACCGGGAAGAAGGGAAGAAGAGGATTGGGTTGGGGTGGAGAATGGCTGTGGTGACTGGATGTCGACAGTCAGTGAATGGGAGCGATCGAGGGTGACCACAGGGTCCACAGTCTGCTGGTCACAAAAAGAAGAAGAAGGAGAACCTTGAGGCAGGGTTAGAAGAGCGGGTTTAGAAGGTTTGGAGGAAATAGCCATAACAGAATTAGTCACCGAGAAGGACAGCGGAACAAAAGCATTCAAAGTAAGATTAATCCAACTGAACATAGAACAGGAAATCATCAAATTACACGGATACAATAAAAAAGAACGACAGGAAAAAACGTCATAAGGGCCAAAAGCCAAATAACGAAAACAAACAGAGGAGGTGGAAAGTAGAACCTTGCAGTCGGAAGTTTTCTTGAGTAACTCCTTCTCTTCTTCAGGAAGAAGATCATCATCATCCATCCATTTGTCAGCGGCGTCACAACCAGCAGAGGTGGATTTGGA
Organism: Hemerocallis citrina; assembly: GCA_017893485.1. Classification (NCBI taxonomy): domain Eukaryota; kingdom Viridiplantae; phylum Streptophyta; class Magnoliopsida; order Asparagales; family Asphodelaceae; genus Hemerocallis; species Hemerocallis citrina. The sequence goes on along the minus strand of CM030364.1, from coordinate 27,000,359 downwards.
AAAGGTAGGAGCTTGGACCGCAGCGGTGAACATGTCCCAATCTGAGGCATAATGGGGATTGATCGACCAGTTGGGCCATTTAGCATCATCGGAGTTGGGTAAAGTAGGCTTTGGCTTCGGAGAAGGCAAAGTAGCTGTAGAAGACTGAACGGGAATATGAGATGGCGGAGACTGAGAGATTGCCTTCGAGGAAGGATTTGAAGGGGTACTGGCAGCAACATCGGGATTGATCCACACTAGGTTGGGTGGTTTGGAGGGAGAGTGAGCAAACGGGGTATACGGAGCCATGGGTTTGCGGTTGGAGTGCAAGAAGCGCACACCCCGATTGCTACCTTTATTAACACTTTTATGAAGCAAACGAGACTTAGAACCTAAGAAAGGAACAGAGGAAGAACCCTCGGTGAATGCCGATTCCTTCTTAGGCTCATAATCGAGAGTCTGTAGCTTAATGTTGTTAGTGACAAAAGGGACCCCAGAGGAGGAAGGATTGATGTCATGGTAACAGACCGAGATGGTGAATGAACAGTCTCCGACCCTAAGGTACTTGGCAATGCGAGACTGAGGGGGGGGCATAAAAATATGGCCTCAATCTGCAAACATCCGAAACCAAAAGAGATGTGGAAGAGGTGCAAATGAGATCACCAATACAAAGAGTCATGTCTGCCACCAACTTAGGGGAATCGCAAAAGGAGGGTAATCCCAAGATAGTAACTTTAGAAGAGATAGTACGCTGCTCCGCCTTATCCACACCTAAACAGGCCCATTTGCGAACCAGCAAAGAACGAGAGGGATTTCATGGAAATCAAATCGTCCAGAACCTTAACAGAAGGGCAATTAATAACCACTTTGCCATTAGGACAAGCGTTCAACGCCCAAGTCCAGTTAGAAATATTGCAGGAGGTGGATAGAAAAGAATTGATGGAAGAGTGGGATATAGAACCTCCGCTGAAAGAGACAGCGCCAATGCATTGCATCTTATCAGTTTTGACTTTAAGTTCTGGTGTGAGAGCACAGAACATAGTGGTGGGAGGTTTGGGCAGTTGAGGTTTGAGAGTCGCAGATTTAGAAGTAGGTGGGATAGGCGGAGTGGAAGATAGGAGATGCGACGCAGGTGGAGTTGGCAGAATAGGTGCCTTCACCGAAAGCTTCGCTTTCTTAGCTTTAGAGGAATTGAGATCCAATAATTTGGAGCGCAGGGCAGGAAAATCAAGCGCAGACAAAACAGGTTCTGAAATGGGTACCCCCATGGGAAGACCCAATAGCTGTTGGAAAGAGAAACATCTACTCCGCCAATGCCCCAACTTCTCATAAAACAAACACTTCATGCTAAAAGAACAAAAAGCTTTAAGGTGACCAATTTGAAGACAGCGGTAGCACCTCAAGGGATGAAGATTAGTAGAAGGAAATGAAGAGAGGGAGGAAGACGAAGAGTTAAGGCGGGAATAAGAAGACGCAGAGCGCCCTAGAACGTTCGGCATCTCGGGCTTATGGGCCGTAGAAAACACTGGAGGAGTGTTTTTTTCCCCTGAATTTTTTTTAACCACTTGAACCCAAGATAGGTCCATGATACAGGCCCAGGCCCAGAAAGAGAAGTGGCTGCAAGGAAAAAATGCAACCAGAAAAGGAGGGAAAACCCCAACGGAAAGAAACGAACATTGTAGCGATCAAGCGCTCCAAAAAAAAAAGAAAAAAAAAAGAAAAAGAAAAAAAAGAAAACACTTACAGTGCGAACTGAGGAACAAACGTAAGCCACGCACCGACGAACGATGAAAACCAGAGGGATCAGAGGACTGACCTCCGACAGGGAAGAACAAGAGTCTACAACGGAGAGCACCACTGAACGGAACCAAACGCGAAGGAGGGTCTGAAGCCAACCACCTGAAGAATGAACACGTAGCCAATGAAGAAAAAGCACACCACTGACGCTAGGAGGGCAAACAGACGATGCTGATGAGAAGGAAACGAAACTAGGGCGAAGGAGGAAGGGACGAGGAAGGACCAAAACATTTGTGGAAAAAATGGGAAAAGGGAAGTGGGTATGAAGAGGAAGAGGGTGGGAGGGAGTTAAATGAGTGGAGGCGGGGGAGAAAGGTAGCGGGGGGACGAATCTGGCAGCAGAAGGGATGTGGGATGGGGGGGGGGGGGGGGGGGGGGGGGGGCACCACGAAGGAGATCCGGGCTTAAAGGGGAGATGGGACTCAAGTTTTTCAAAAAAAGTTTCAAATCAATACTTTTGAGATTTTCGAGTTTCATATGATTTTATATCTCAATACTCCTTTTATATTTTATGATATGTTAAGCACTTTAAATGTATGGATCACCCATTTGAGAGGAAATTTCTTCTTATTTCCTTATGTTTACTCCTTCAACGATATGCTAGTGGAAAAATAGTAATACTCCCAACGAACATAAATGTTAATACTAAGTTTGAAAACAATGTGATATGGAATAAAGAGAGTGGCGCAATCAGGACTCTCAGATCTCCTCAAAACCCGCTTTCCCGCGATCATCAGGTCCAGCATCAGGTTGGGCTTCAACCAGTTCAGGCCCATGGGTAAATGGGTCCAACCCGGCCCAGTAGGGTCTCAGACCCGTTTACCCCTGTCTATAAATACTAGCCCCCCTCCTCACTTCAAGAGGTAATAAACTTTGTCCCACCTGAACCCTAGTTATTGTTGCTTTCTCAGTGACTGACTAGATCGTCGGAGGGCCTGTCGCCAGAACTTCTCCTGGTGTTTCTAGGCAGTGTGCAGGTACACAAGGCCGAGTTGAGCTGCTAAATCCGAGTTGAGCTACTTCACCCAACATCGACAAGTAGATCCGAGCGGAGCACCCAGCCTCTACCTCTCCTCTGCTACTCACGGGCCGGTCTTACACCCTAGGATCGGATTGATGCCAGTACCACAGCTTCCTCTTCACAAATTACAAGAACTCACACCTGCTGCCCCCACACCCTAAAAACAAACAGCATCAGGTTGGCACCATCTGTGGGAAGCACAGGTACTGTCGCCAGTTCGAGCCCAGCCAGGAACGTCCCTTCAAGTCCAAGCTCTTCCATGGCTCCCAAAGCCAGAAGGGCTGTCACCTTGGCACAACACGCGGACCCTCCACATTATAGCCGTGCGGACGCCCAAGGTTCCTACCAACCACGGGTCAACGGCACGGCCAGACACGGCCCGGGTGCTTCCCACTCGAACGCGACTGATTTGCAACGAGTCATCTTGAATCGGCAGGTCAGTTAGACAAGGGAGAGGCCGCTTCCAACTCGGTCTCGAACTATCGTAGACGACCATCCATAGAGCGCAATCCAGGACACAGCCACTCCCCCCGTGGACCTCCACCCCCGCAGGACCCGGTGGGGCAAGCCCCAGTCACAAAGGCTGAGTTCCAAAACTTCCGGGACGAGGTCCTCTAAGCAATTCGAGGTGGCCATGGAACCGAGGTCCGCAATAACTCCGACCCTCGGTCAGGAGCAAGGGGAGGCGAGTCCTACGGATCGACCCGTCCCATGGAACAAGTGGACGTCATCCTCCGGCGCTTACGAGAGATGGAGAACCGACTGGCCCATCTCGGCGGGGGCGGACCAATGCCGGGTCAAGGTCATCGGCCGACCGGACCCCCATTCTCCCCCCAAATCTTGGAAGCCGAAATCCCCCGAAATTTCAGGCCTCCCCAATTCGAGACCAACAACGGCGAGGGTGATCCCGCTGATCACATGGAGGGGTTTAAGACCCTCCTGATGATTCACAGCGCCGCGGATCCCCTCCTATGCCGCGCCTTCCCTGCTACCCTTCGTAGTTCGGCTCGGGAATGGTTCTCAAAGCTCACTCCCGGCGCCCAGTCTTCTTATTCGACCAGTTGCAAGCAAACTTCCTAGCCCACTTCGTGACCAACAGAAAAGTCGAGAAGACGAGCGCATCCCTTCTGGACCTCAGGCAGAAGGAAGGAAAGTCACTCCGCAATTTCGTTCGGAGATTCACCACCAAGGCGAGGTCCGTCTCCTCTCTTGACGCGGGCGTTGCTTCAGCGGCTTTCCGACACAACGTTCGGCATGGTCAGCTGAAGGCTTCATTGGCCAAAAAACCACCCGTCGACTTTCCCGACCTGCTCAACAGGGTTAAGAAGTACATTCGAGCGGAAGAGGCCCTAAATCCGGTGGGTACCAAAGAAGCCACTACCAAGGAAAAGCGGAAGGCCGACGACATCGAGCCCGTCAATAAAACCACGAAAGAGACAGCCAGTCTTAAAAGAGTTCCTCCGGCCCCCCGATTTGAGAGGTATACGCCTCTGACCCATAACGTTTCGGCAATCCTGATGGAGATCGAGGATAAAGGGCTTGTTCGACTCCATCCCCTACCGAGCAACAACAAGAAGCGGGACCAGAGATTCTACTGCCGCTTCCACCGAGACAACGGGCACAAGACGGACAACTGCTGGGCCCTTAAGGATTAGATCGAGGCCCTCATCCAGCGAGAATACTTGAGAGAGTTCACCCGAGATAATCTGAGAGACCAGAGGGATCCGAGGAATCCGAGGCCTTCGCCTCCTCGAACAATCAACCGGCGGCCTGAGCGGGACCCCGAGTCCGAGGAGACCAGAGGGCTGGCTATACTACACTGTGTCCATAAGGGACCCATGGGAGGGAGATCAAATACCTCCCGTAAGGTCTTTGTCTGGGAGGTTAACTCCATTCGGGACCATCCCTCCCCCCAGATTCAGCAGCTACCGGTATCCTTTTCCAGAGAAGACCTAGAGGGAGTCCGGCTCCTACACTGCGATGCCCTCGACATCAGCCTCGTCATGGCAAATTTCGAATTCTGCCAAATTCTCGTGGACAACGGGAGCTCAGTCAATATCCTCTTCTTGAAAGCATTTGAGAACCTCAAGCTCCCCCGAGATAAGCTGAAGCCGGCCGGGTACACCCTACATGGGTTCTCAGGTGTCCCAGTACAAATTGAAAGGATCGTGACGTTAGATGTAACGGCCGGCACGACCCCCATCATACGGACTGAATCAATGGATTTTATGGTAGTCAATGTCAAGGTAGCATACAACGACATCCTCGGTCGACCCAGCCTCTACTCGTTCCAGGTAGTTACCTCGACCTACTACTTAAAGCTGAAATTCCCCATTGACCTCGGTATCGGCGTCGTTAGAGGAAATCAGGAGTCTGCACGATTGTGCTACATGATCACGGTCGGGGGCGGGGTGTTACCCTTCAACGCAGTTGAGCTTCCACCTGAAAGAAGCCAGCCCGAGTCAGAGCCTACGGACGAATTGGAGAAGGTCTCATTCGAAGCGGAAGACAAGTCCAAGTGGTTCCGTGTGAGCCGCACCCTTTCCCCCGACCTGAAGCTAGGTCTGATTGGTTGTTTCTGCCGCAATATCGAACTCTTCGCTTGGACGCCGTCCGACATGCCCGGTATTTTCAAAGATCTAATCATGCACAGGCTAAGCATCGTCCCGAGCTCCAAGCCGATCCATCAGAAACACCGCAAGTTCGCCCCGGAGAGGCAACAGGCAGTGAAAGTGGAGGTGGACAAACTGTTGTCCGCCCAGTTCATTCAAGAAGTCAGCTACCCCGAGTGGCTGGCTAACGCCGTAATAGTGAAGAAGTCCAGCGGGAGCTAGAGGATATGCATAGACTTTACGGACGTTAACAGGCCGTGCCCCAAGGATCATTTCCCCCTCCCGAGCATCGACGCTCTGATCGATGCAACGTCGGGTCACGAGCTCCTGACCTTCATGGACGCCTTTTCAAGCTATAATCATATCCGGATGTTCCCTCTGGATATCGCCAAAATGTCCTTCATTACCGACCAGGGCCTCTACTATTACCGGGTCATGCCCTTCGAGCTCAAGAACGTCGGGGCCACCTACCAAAGACTTGTCAACCGAGTCTTTAAAGATCAGGTCGATCGCAACATGGAAGTATATGTTGACGACATGCTCGTCAAGAGCCGATGGGGGCAGGATCATGTCGCCGACCTCGAGGAAGCTTTTGGCGTCCTCCGGTCCCACAACATGAGGCCCAATCCCGCCAAGTGTGCCTTCGGCATCTCCTCAGGAAAAGTTCTCAGTTTCGTCGTTAGCTAGCGCGGCATAGAGGCCAATCCCGTAAAAATCCAGACCATAATCAACATGGGCCCTCCGAGAAACGTTAAGGAGGTTCAGTGGCTTACGGAAAGACTGGCGGCCATCGGCCGCTTCCTCTCTAAGTAGGGAAAGAAGTCCCTCCCCTTCTTCAAGGACCTGCGGGGTCAAAAGCCTTCGAATGGGGCAACCCCCAGCAAAAGGCCTTCGACCAGTTGAAGTCCTACCTCGCCAACCCCTCGTTCCTGAGCACAAAACTCATCAATTTTTCTGGAAGCACATCATCTGCCGGTTCGGGATCCCGTGGATCCTCATCACAGACAACGGGGCCTAATTCGCAGGCAAGAACTTTTGGAAGTTCTATGAAGACTTCGGTGTCCAGCAGCGCTTTTTATCCATATGTCATCCTCAGTCAAATGGCTAGGCCAAAAATGTGTACCACCAAATCCTTGACGGCCTTAAGAAGTGATTGGACAATTCACCCAAGAGGCAATGGGTCGACAAAGAGAATCCCCACGGGCGAGTCACCGTTCAACCTAACCTACCGCATAGAGGCGGTTATCCCCTTAGAGATTGGCCTCCCTTCGCCCCAGGATCATGGCATTTGACGAGGAAAACAACTCAACAGACCTCAGAGCCAACTTGGATCTAATCGACGTGGTCAGGAAAAAATCCACCGTCCGAAGAAGCATATACCAGCAATGCATAGAGAGATTTTACAACAAGAAGGTACGCCCCACCAACATCAAGCTGGGCGACCTCGTGCTCAGGAAACTATTGGTATCTGACCCCCGCCAAAAGAGAAAGCTGGCCCCCAACTAGGAGGGACCATATAAGGTCTTCAAAGTGGTACACCCTGGTACGTACCGACTCACAGACCTAGAAGGCAGAATAGTGAAGAGTTCGTGGAACGCGGAGCACCTCATCAAGTTCCTCGAAGGGGAGGACTAGTCCGTATGTAACCAACCTCTTGTAATCGGCATTACATGCCACCCCTTTTTGTATGAAAAATAATAAAGTAAATAGCCATATTTCTTTCTGGTTTTCATTTCCAGTTCTCTATATAAACCCACCCACTTTCCACAAACAGAGCGACGCTCTGTGTCGACCCTCAAGCTTCGACACCTCACGGTGATCTCGAGCATGTGGGTAGCTTTCTCAAGCTAAGACGCCTGAGCTCAACGCTTTGTGCCGACCCTCAAGTCCCGATACCTCACGCTGATCTCGAGGACATGGGTAGTTTACTCAAGCCTCGACACCTTACAGTAATCTCGAGCACATAGGTAGCTTACTCAAGCCTCGACACCTCACAGAGATCTTGAGCACATGGGTAGCTTTCTCAAGCTAAGGCACCTGAGCTCGACGCTCTGTGCCGACCCTTAAGCCTCAACATCTCACGGTGATCTCGAGCACATGGGTAGCTTTCTCAAGCTAAGGTAGGGTTGGCATTCAGATCGACCGGACCGGGTCGGATCGGACCCGCCTGGGTTGGAGGTTGACTTGGGCGGGTTCGGGTCGGGTTGGAGGCTTAACCGGGCCGGGTCGAAGAGCTGAAATGGCAACCCGCCTAACCCGTGAACCCTTTCGGGTCCAACCCGGGTCGGTTCGGATCGGGTCACGAGTTGGCCCATTTAGATATGTTTTTTTTTTAACTTAAAAAAATAATAATAATAAACATTAAAAATCATAATAACAATAATATGATTGAAAGAGTGAAATTGCCAAAAAAAATATTGATATATTATTCATATGATTTCAAGTTATACAAGTTTTGCAATTTCAAATAAGAAATAAAGATTTCACAAATTTGTTTTATACACTAACATATTTCTTATATACAATTGCAATTTACTTCAATTTTCCTAATTTGAAATAACAAGCAAAGATTTAATACAATTTTTTATCTATTTACAGTTGTCTTCAATTTGATGGCCTTCAATTTGTTGTTATTGACTTGTTGTTGTTGGTCTTGAATTCTTGATTATGGTTGCTATTGTTGTTGTTGTTGTTGTTCTTCCGGCGAGTTGCTCCCACTTGTGGACGTAGATAATATTTTTCCTTGTATCCAATCTTCAACCTTCAGCCAGTCTTCAGTGCAAACGAGCATCTCTAACGAATTGGGCTTCAAGCGATTCCTGTAATCAGTTAGAACCCTACAACTTGTAAAAAATGCACTTTCAGAAGCAACTGTAGAAACGGGTGGAGTTAATAGATCTTTAGCCATATATTTAAGAATACTATATGTGTGTTCATGGTCTTTCCACCATTGTAAAATATCTAGTGAAGAAGTAGAAGATTCAGAATCTTGTTGGTTATACCAATTTAATTCATTTGGTTGATTAATCCTAGGTTTTTTGGATTGAATTTATGCAAGTAAATTAAATGTTCTATCATCAAACTTACTCTTACCATTACTGTTAGAAGTACCAGAAGAAGAATTAAGTACAGAAGTTGTACTACTAGAAGCAAAACATCTATCATAATAATCAAACAAGTTATTGAATGTAGATTCAAATTTAACTAAAAAGGAAACTCAATCAATTTCTTTTTCTACATCCTCCCCAAGTAATGCCAAAAATATTTCAATCAAACTCTTCGTACCTTCTAATTTGATACGAGAATCCATAATGGTAGCAACACAATACAACATAGGAGGAGGATTAAAATACTTTAAAAATTTTGTGTATGTATGTTTGACAATATCACCAACAAAAGCATCATTTACCATTTCGTAAATGTTTGCATCATAGTAACTATTGAAATAAAAATGCTACTAGAAGTAGATTCATATGATTTTGAAAATTTGAAAGTTGCGGTTTTAAAATGTTCTACAAATTTCAACAAAGATTCGGCATAATACCAATCGGGGAGAGTCATTTAAAAATTTGGCATATTTTTTGCGATACAAAAAATATTTATACATGCATTATATTCGGTAACAACCTGTAATAAATCAAAAGTAGAGTTTCATCAGTGTTTAACATCCTTTGAAAATTTTCTAAAAGGTACATTTTAAATCCTACACCAATTTTTCCATTCTTGAAATACGGTGCCACTTAATGCAATAAAATGTACACAATTTCTAATTTTAAGTATATATGGATCGGCTATTTTTAATGCATCTTGAACACATAAATTTAAAATATGACAAGCACATCTAACATGAAAAATATTGTCAGATGGAGGGTTTAATTCTTTTTTTAAAATACTAATTGATGCATTATCAAAACTAATACACATAATTTTATCGCGAATATGAAAAACATCACAAATTTCTAAAGTACGGTTTACTATTTTAACGCTACTATGGGGATAGGGCAACGCGGCAAGGGATATGATTCTTTTTTGAAGAATCCAACATTGTCGATCCAATGACAGGGTATTCCCATCATTGGAATATTGTTACAACCCGTCCAACAATCCGAAGTTAAACTAACTCTACAAGTTAAACTCCATAAAATTGCAATCAAAGCGTCCCTCATTTTATTATACATTTTAAAATAATCCGATTTGCAAGTATTTCTCGGGATTCTTCTAAAATGAGGGTTTAAGGCCATTTGATTAAAATTTTCCAAATCCCTACTCTCGGGATAGGAAAATGGCAACTCTTCCTTTAATACTAATCGGTCCATTTTCTGATGAACAAGATCGGGATCATAAGGGTGGCTATCAACTAGATCGGTCCTATGATGGATTTTTTGTTGGCCGGGTAGGTCAACAAGAAGGTCTTTATGGACATTTACGAAGTGTCGCTTAATTGTACCCGTGCCATCACCCCTCTTGAATTTGTATTGCTTAGAACATGTTTTACAAACTTTCAAACCAATACCCGGAGTTTCTTCATCCGAGATATAATCGTAAAATTTATGCCAATCACTACTTTCCCCTCTAGTTTTCCTACCACTAGGAGGGTGTGTAACTTGTGTTGTTTCGGTTGGCTGTTGTTTTTATTCTTCTTCTAATTGTATGTCTCCTACAAATTCATCATGTGTACCCCATTATTAGGTAGGAGGAACATGGTACTCTTCGACGGGTTCATTATGTGGGATAATTTGTGACCTACGGGAAGTGCCGGTGCAATCTTGCCCACTTTGGCTACGACCGCTACTGCGTGATCTAAATATGTTTATATGTAGTAGTGTATGTAAAAAAAAAAAACTACACAATGTAGGGACGATAAGTTACAAAAAAAATCTAGAAAACAAAAGGGTTGTGAAAGAGAAGATCAAAAAACCAACAAACAAACAAGATACCAAAAATTATAACTAAAAAATAAATTGAAATTGAAGAAAAGGGATATAAAATTTTGATACCGTTTACCGTGAATACGCGTATATAAAAGAACCCGTGAAAATAAGAATAGAAGTAGAAGTAGAAATCCGGAATTGAAGACTCGAGGAGAGCTTGGAGGAGAGTAGAAGACTTGATCACTTGGAGTTGGAGGAGAGTTGAAGACTTGAAGAACGTTGTTGAATTTTGACTTCGAAACGATCGGAATTTGATCGTGTATATGACTTGCTAGCTTCTTTGTTCAATTGTTCACAAATTCAAATAAATTGAGTAATAATAATAGAGAGAGTAAGAGAGTAAGGTGTGAATTTTTTGTTAGGATTTAAGGAGGTATTTATAGGGTTAAAATAAACAAAAAACCCAAAAAAAACTCAAAAAACCACCAAAAACAGCAACTATAGCCGTTGCCAACGGCTCTGGTGAACAATGCGGTTTTGGGACCGTTCGACCCGCGGGTCAACGGTCGACCCGGAGCAGGTCGAACGGGTCAAACGGTTCGCAACCCGCGGGTCAACCCGCAGGTTGGCGGGCGGGTTGGGAGATTTTTCGCGGGTTAACGGGCCGGGTTAGACGGGTTGGGTTCGCAAATTTATCGACCCAGGTCGACCCGTTAACGTTAACGGGTTCGACCCGAACCCGAACCGGGGTTTCGCCGGCCGGGTTAAATGGGCGGGTCACGGGCGGTTTGCGGGTCGACCCGACCCGTTTGCCAACCCTAAGCTAAGGCACCTGAGCTCAACGCTCTGTGCCGACCCTCAAGCCTCGACACCTCACGGTGATCTCGAGCACATGGGTAGCTTTCTCAAGCTAAGGCACCTGAGCTCGACGCTCTGTGCCGACCCTCAAGTCTCGACAGCTCACGATAATCTCGAGCACACGTGTAGCCTTCTCAAGCTAAGGCACAAGAGCTCGACGCTCTGTACCGATCCTCAAGTCTCAAAACCCCCAGTGATACCAAAATAAAAGATAAAAAATGAATGAATAAAATCGAAATTCGTTTTTATTAAGAAACACCTCGGGAGGCCACGGTACAATAAAGTTATTACAAACGACTATCACCTCGGCCTAAACTATCCTCAGAGCCCCTCCGGGCTAACACGAGCTAACTCAAACCCTGCCGAGCGACTTGGCTCCGCGACCTGGCCGCCAGAACCCATAGGAGCAGCCAAGGTAGACACGCCAGCCACAGAGCTTTAAGCATCGCCCGGCCTCACATTTCCAACTGCCGAATCGGAGACGGCTCGAGGCCCGAGGGGCGCCCATCCCCCGAAGAAACCGACAGCCCCAACATCGTCTTGTAACGTTGAATCTCGATCTCTTTCTCCACAATAACCTCGCGAAGGAGCGACTCCGAGGTAGGCCTTTGAACCGAGGCACTTGATATGGAAAACCCAAGGCCAACACCTCCCAGGTCGCGGTCAACTATCGCCTTCTTTAATTGAGCCGCCTCCACGCTTAGCTCCTTCGACTTGTTTCGGAAGTAGTGGAAAGCTGCATCGTGATCACGAGCCTCCATCCGATATCGATCAAGGCTGGACTCCAATACCTTGATCATGCTTCGAAGCTGTCACCTCGGATCGTCGAGGATTCGACTTAAGGAGGGAGGCCGACATCTGACAGAATTGAAACAGAAAATCATTCCGAAGCCCACAGTCCCTAACTTCTAATCTAAAAATGATACAAGTCAGAAGGGTCGGACAAACAAAGAAGATCATCCCAAAATCAAAGCAAAAGTCGAAGTCAAAACACTTGGCCAAACAAAAACTCCTTGTTATAAATTAGAAGACTTTACAAAATACTGCGGTGGCCAGTCCGCCTTCGGCATATACAATTTCAAAAAAAAAGTAAAAGAAAAAGAAAAAGCAACTACTGCGTATGGCCAACCTCTCCCTCGGCGTCGGCAGCGACGATAGGGTCGACAACTGGCTCGGCTACGACAGCTCCGGCCCTGGTCTCCCCTTCAACTTGAGCGTCACCCCCGGGGGTCCTCGGCGACTCGTTGATCTCCATATCATTATCGAAGCCCGCTAAGTCCAAGGTCGGATAGAAGTGTTTGACATGGCCCAGCGCCCAGTCGTACACCTCGTTCTGGGCCTCGATTACCATGTCTTGGGCTTTCAAGGTGAGCATCCCCCTCTCCACCTCAAATGCCTTCTTCAGCGCGACCTCCTTCCTCAGTCCATCGTCGGCCATTGGGGCCATGTCAGCCTTCAGGGCCTGCTCTCGCTTCTGGGAAGCGTCCAAAGCGAGTTTGAGGTCCATCATCTCGCGCTTAAAGCGGTTGGCCTGGTTCCTCTCGTACTTCAGCTCCTGGTCGTGGAGGCTCATCACCTGAGCACCAGACAGACAAGCCTGCAGCCGCGGTAAAACACTTTATAAGTAAAGTGGAAGCAGATGCATGGAAATAGAAATACATGGCCTCGAAACTTACTTGCACGCTCGCCTGAGCCCACCTCATGCAAGCCGACTCGAAGGTGTCGGCACTCATGCTCTGCCGATCCCGAGGCGTGGCCATCTTGTCCACAAACTCAACGGCAATGGGACCCTTGGTCAGGGTATCCCTCTTTCGGATGGCCCAGTCAGGAGCCCAAGGCTGACCCCTCTTCCCCGACCATGGTCTGGGCATCGACATGGAGAGGGGGGACACCCCCTGCACGACCTCCGTCACTTTCAAGGTGCTGGAGCTCGGAACGACCGCAGTCTCCCGCGTCTAACTAGACCGCACCCTCTTAGTCCTCAGCTCAAGCTGACCTTCGGGAGTTGCTTTGGAAGAGGCCCCCGTCTGCTTCCCCTTCCCGGATTGCTCCGCCTTTTGCCTCTTTAGGGAGAGCCTCCTCTTCTTGATCGATTCGGGGTCCATCTCTGCACGAAAATCCATTAAAAAGTGATGAACACAAAAGAAAATTGCATTAAGGAAAAACGAAAGAAAGACATACGAGACGGGGCGGGGCTTAGTCCGATGCGGGCCATGTGACTCTCTGTCACCTTCGGGCAACTTATGTTGTTACTCTTGCAGAGGCGCTCTACAAAGGCCCACTCCTCGGCCGAAAGTTCGCACTTCTTGGGGCCCTTGAAGTCAGGCTTATAGAAGTTCCAACGTGTCAGAATTTCCCATGGCTCCTCGCTTCTGACGACGAATTACTTCATTTTCCATTCCTTTATCGAGTCGGAGTGGCCATGCACGACATTGCCCCCACTCCGAGGCGATACGTAATAGATTCCCTCAAACTTGCCTGATGAGTTAACACCGAGCATCGCTCGGAAGATGTGCAACCGCAGCGGCACCCTTCTCTCCTCGCACAATAAGACGAAGCTCACCATCTGCTTCCACGAGTACGATGGTACTGCATCGGGCATAACGAGGTCCAATTCAGTACCTCGTGGATGAAGGGGTGGATTGGCAGCCTCAGTCCCAAGGAGAATGCGTCCACAGGAAAGATGCAATACCAGGGCGTCAGAGGGTCGGTAGGCCTAAGACTGGTGTTGGGGACCATCAACTCGAACTCCCTCCCAATGAAGTAGCTCGCGCGAATCACCAACAGGTCATACTCTTTCAAAATAGTGGGGATACCGTCCATCTTGATCTTCACACGACTCGGCGAGGAGGGTTGTACCCCGTAACGAACCAAGTCCCCAACATCGTCCGGGTACTTCCTGATCGACAACGGCTGCGGTAGGAAGGGGACCTCCAGCTTTCGAGGAGCAATCATCTTGTCTGGACTGCTGGGCATGGTCCACTTCATCTTTTTCTTCTGAATCTTGGGAGCCTTCTCAGGCGACGGAGTGGCCAGCGGCTCGAGGAGGAACCCATCCCCTCGGCCCGGTCGCCCTCAACTCTGGCACCTTCGGCGGTACGCACCCCCTCGAATGGTCCCCCCTCGTCATTGACTCCTTTGGCAGATTGAACCTCCTCGTCCTTATCATCGACGACCTCAACAGGATGCTCCTCCTCATCCGAGTCACTGCTTTCCAGCACAACGGCTTGCAAGTGAGAGGCGGTTGCACGACATACACGTTCTCATCCCTTTTCCAAGAAGAGGAATCCGACAAGCCCGTGCGAGTACCACTGCCAGGGGTAGAGGCTAAATAGCCAGAGTGAGCCCTAGACATATTAAAATTACTAACCTGATTGAAGTCTCACTGAAGATCGCCGGAAAACTCATCGATGGTGACGGAAAACTTCTAAAGAGAGAAGCTCTGGAATGTAGAGAGAGAAAGTGAAAGTGAGAAATGAGAAAGGGGGTGAGGGATACGTATATGTAGGAAACTTGTGACTCCTCGATTCTTGCAAAAACAGTTCCTGTAGCGCCTCCTTAATTCTCGCGAAAAACAGTTCCTATAACGCCTCCTCAATTCTTGCGGAAAACGGTTCCTATAACGGCTCCTAGAATTCCCGCCATAACGGTTCCCTCTAAGCCTCGACGCTCGACTGTGATCTCGAGCCCAGAGGTAGCTTTCACAAGCTAAGTCGCTTGGGCTCGTCGCTCCGTGCCAAACCCTTAAGCCTCGATGCTCGGTTGTGATCTCGAGCACAGTGGTAGCTTTCACAAGCTAAGTCGCTTGAGCTCGACGTTCCGTGCTGACCCCTTAAGCCTCGACCCTCGACTGTGATCTCAAGCACAGTGGTAGTTTTCACAAGCTAAGTCGCTTGAGCTCGACGTTCCGTGCCAACCACCTAAGCCTCGACCCTCGACTATGATCTCGAGCACAGGGGTAGCTTTCACAAGCTAAGTCGCTTGAGCTTGATGCTCCGTGCTGACCCCCTAAGCCTCGACGCTCGACTGTGATCTCGAACACAGGGATAGCTTTCACAAGCTAAGTCGCTTGAGCTCGACGCTCCGTGCCGACCCCCTAAGCCCCGACGCTCGACTGTGATTTCGAGCACAGGGGTAGCTTTCACAAGCTAAGTCGCTTGGGCTCGTCGCTCCGTGCCGCCCCCCTAAGCCTCGATGCTCGGCTGTGATCTCAAGCACAGTGGTAGCTTTCACAAGCTAAGTCGCTTAAGCTCGACGCTCTGTGCCGAGCCCCTAAGCCTCGACGCTCGACAGTGATCTCGAGCACAGGGATAGCTTTCACAAGCTAAATCGCTTGAGCTTGACGCTCTGTGCCGACCCCCAAAGCCTCAGCTCTCGGCTGTGATTTTGAGCACAAAGGTAGCTTTCACAAAGCTAAGTCGCTATGGGCTCGACGCTCCGAACCGACCCCCTAAGCCTCAACACTCGACGGTAATTTCGAGCATAGGGGTGGCTTCCACAAAGCTAAGTCGCTATGGGCTCGACGCTCCGAACCGACCCCTTAAGCCTCGACCCTCAATGGTAATGTCGAGCACATGGGTGGCTTCCACCAAGCTAAGTCGCTATGGGCTCGACGCTCCAAACCGACCCCCTAAACCTCGATGCTCGACTGTGATCTTAAGCACAGAGGTAGCTTTCATAAGCTAAGTCGCTTGAGCTCGACGCTCCGTACCGACCCCCTAAGCCTCGACGCTCGACTGTGATCTCGAGCACAGGGGTAGCTTTCACAAGCTAAGTCGCTTGAGCTCAACGCTCCGTGCCGACCCCCTAAGCCTCGATTCTCGACTGTGATCTCGAGCACAGGGGTAGCTTTCACAAGCTAAGTCGCTTGAGCTCGACGCTCCGTGCCGACCCCCTAAGCCTCGACTCTTGGCTGTGATTTCGAGCACAGGGGTAGCTTGCACAAAGCTAAGTCGCTATGGGCTCGACGCTCCGAACCGACCCCCTAAGCCTCGACCCTCGACGGTAATTTCGAGCACAGGGGTGGCTTCCACAAAGCTAAGTCGCCATGGGCTCGACGCTCCGAACCGACCCCCTAAGCCTCGACCCTCGACGGTAATTTCGAGCACAGGGGTGGCTTCCACAAAGCCAAGTCGCTATGGGCTCAACGCTCTGAACCGACCCCTTAAGCCTCGACGCTCGACTGTGATCTCGAGCACAGAGATAGCTTTCACAAGCTAAGTCGCTTAAGCTCGACGCTCCGTGCCGACCCCCTAAGCCTCGACCCTCGACGGTAATTTCGAGCACAGGGGTAGCTTCCACAAAGCTTAGTTTCTATGGGCTCGACGCTCCGAATCGACCACCTAAGCCTCAACCATCGACAGTGATTTCGAGCACAGGAGTAGCTTCCACAAAGCTAAGTCGCTATGGGCTCGACACTCAGAACCAACCCCCTAAGCCTCAGCCCTCGACGGTAATTTCGAGCACAGTGGTAGTTTCCACAAAGCTAAGTCGCTATGGGCTTGACACTCCGAACCGACCCCCTAAGCCTCGACCCTCGATGGTGATTTCGAGCACAAGGGTAGCTGCCCCAAACCAAGGTCTCCTTGGGCTCGACGACCCAAAAACCGATCTTGACGATCTCCAACATCGGCACTCTGAGCCGACCCCCTTGCCTTGATGTCTGGGGGATCATCGGGGCTTAGTCGTCCACACTTGCGGAAGCACCGGCTGCTTGGCCGCCAGGACTCGCCTCGGTTCGGCGTCGACCCTAAGAAGACCCCAGAAAACTCTCTTTGCCACTCTTCTCCGTAGATCCAGACTACTACTCCACAACCATTTTTCACACCGCCCTGCAGGAGTTGGGGGCTTGTGATATGGAATAAAGAGAGTAGCACAATCAGGACCCAACATCGACAAGTAGATCCCGGCTCGGATATAGTAGCTCGGATCTACTTGTCGATGTTGGGTAAAGTAGCTCGGCTCGGATATAGTAGCTCAGCTCGGCCTTGTGTACCTGCACACTGCCTAGAAACACCGAGAAAAGTTCCTGGATAGGCCATCCTACGATCTAGTCAGTCACTGAGAAAGCAACAGTAACTAGGGTTCAGGTGGAAAAAAGTTTATTACCTCTTGAAGTGAGGAGGGGGGCTGGTATTTATAGACAAGGGTAAACGGGTTTGAGACCCTACCGGACTGGGTTTGACCCGTTTATCCATGGGCCTGAACTGGTTGAAGCCCAACCTGATGTTTGACCTGATGATCGCGGGAAAGCAGGTTTTGAGAAAATCTGAGGGTCCTGATTGCGCCGCTCTCTTTATTCCATATCACTGACCACACCCAAACAAGCTATGCTTATGTTAGTTTATTTATTTCCAAATTTATCGAGCTTAAACTTTTGTTCGGCCTTGGTTTATTAAGTTTTTAACAAAAATCCAAATGTGCGTTTACTCTGATACCGAGCCACATTTCGAGCATTTTTTCGAGCTTATCTCAATCCACCAATGTGAGAGGAAGAACGGAAAGACAGGGTCGGCCCTGAGCTTCTGGGGGCCGTCCTCTTCACCATTTACTGATAATGTGTTCTCTCCGAGACTAGATAAGCAAACGCTCTGCATCAAAATAAATATATAATTAAGAACCAATAAAAAGGCCTTGAGTAAACTGCACAAAATTCCCCTCAATCAATAGCCACATAGCCTCCTGCAGCCAACATTCAATCATAACCTGCAAACAAGACGGAACGAGAAGATGCAAAACCTGAGGATGAAACATGTAACTTCAGATGAATTACTTCAGTTACAGAATGAACTGATCAATATACTTGATTCTCACTGCGTGAACCTGTTGGATCCTGAATCCTGATTTAAATCTTCACTGTTGCTGCTAATTCATGTGTGGGAGAAAACAGATATCGTGAATTCTTCTAATGAAAATAATAAAGATCTGACTTTACTCTTCACCGATGTTGACCGCCGTAAACTGCTCTTGACCTTAAGAACGGATGTGATTGCTCCAATTGACATACAAAACATTCTGAAACATCAGAGTTGGCCCCCGGCGACAGACCCTCCAACGCCCAAATGAAGATATGAAGAGTTTTGTGGGCAGAATTTGCAATTACATGGTTTCTGAAGAGGTATATATAGTCGGGTTAGTTTCAAGATATTGGATTTATCTCTACTTCCCAGTGTTTTGATAAAGTTGGTTACCCTCTCTCATGCAAAGAGACCGAGTTAGGACTAAATAAAGAGAGAGTTTTCAAACCCTCTTTTATGCATAGAGAGATAGAAGTAGTTACCTTCTAGAGATATGAGGTTTAAACTAGCTTCTTCGGATGAATCTGGACTCCTTTGCGTTAGGACTGCTTTGGCAGCCCCTTATTACAGGCCGGATCTAGTCAATAAGCCTGAAAGTGCCCCATCTCCTTTTGTCAAGCATGTATCTATTAAAATTTATCATTTTATCCTGAAAGCTTTAGAATTAGTGTCTGATTTGTATCTATTTTTACCCACATCATTCACAATTGCAAACATAAAAGCTTCTAACTTTAAATAACACGCAACAGGAACGAAACAAATTTTCACCAAAATCTAACCGCAAACTTAAAGAATCCTTGAACAATTATAGTAGACTAGGATTATACACGTGCTGTGCACGTGGAAAAAAATTGGGGGAATGAAAATGGCAAAAAAAATTTACCTGCACGTGCGCTGCACGGGTTGTGTTATGGACAAAGGCCTTCTCCCATTATAGTAGTAGAGATGATGAGCAACAGACCAAATGTTCCTATATCCATTTTCTTGTTCTTCCCACATTTTTGAATTAGTAACAATCTACACATCAAACATGAATACTGTACAAAAACTGACTTACAACAACAAACTCCAATCTGATAAAAAAACCAAATGTGCAAAAATTATGTTGAATATACACAAGTATGTGTTATCTACAGATCTGATTCGCTTAGAAATCTTCCGCTGATGCTTCATGGCTATTGGCTAGAGCTGGTACCGAGTCCTATCGGGTCGGGTCCTCCACTATCTGGACCCAGACCCGATACCTCACAGGTTCAAAAATTGAACATGGACCCGAACTTGCAAGAACCGGGTTCGGGTCCGGGTCCTAGTTAAAAAAATCTATCCGTCGGGTCCGGTAGCAGGGAATAAATATTTGCACATAAGTATTTTGCACCCGATATCCTACGGTTCCAACAATTTTTGCACTTAACCATATGAATAAATATTATATTTACACATCTATGTACAACAATTACTATTTACTAGTAATTTCACGTGCGATGAACGTTTTGATAAAAAGTTGGAGTTAAACGTGCGATACATGTAAGACGGTAGTAATCAGCACTAGTGATGAATGACTTAAACTTTAAAAAAAATTGGAGTTGAACGGGCACTGCACGCAAATTTTTAAATTTTTTAAAAGAAAAACCTTGAATTGTACGTACGGTAATGTGTTACGAAATAAATTTGGAGTTGCACGTGCGACGTACGTATTTGCTTTGTGACAAAAAAATTCAAAAATTATTTGTTTGATGAATGAAAAAACTTTGATTTACACGCGTGATGCACGTGTTAATAAATAGAGTTAGAGTTACACGTGCAACGTATGTGTTTCATTTGTGACAAAAAAATATAAAAAAATTGTTTGTTTGGTTACAAATTTAAAGTGACAAAGTGACAAACTCTCCCATTAATAGTAGTAATAGATATGTATACCCCTGTAACACTATTATTCATATCTCATGTTTTTTAAAGTAGTTTTTTACGGATCCGGATCCGGATCCGGATCCGGGTCCGGGTCCGGGTCCGGGTCCGGGTACAGGTTATTTTGAGCGTGGTTTAAGCTTAGCTGTAATTAAGTTGAACGTGGCTATTGGATATTCATCCAAGTATCAAATCATGCATATGTCATTTTAGCCTCATGGTCAGATCTTGTATGATATTTACATCAGCAATAGGATATAAATCTAGTGGTCTAAACTTATCATTGTATCAATCTTCAAGATGCAACTTACTGATAGCTTGTCCTATTAAAAAAAAATATTTGAAATTTTTACAAAAGTAACAAAACTAAAGCCACTAAAAAAGTTTGTCAAAGATTTGACCTACAAATGAAAGGTAAGCAAAGTGAAAAAATTTCAGTAAAAAAATACAGGGATTATATAAGTACAACCAGCTAATGATCAATGTAAGCATTCATAGAAATCACATATGTGTATACAAATACATCTTTGAGAACAGTAATCATTATAGGATAGTATACTTAGGCACATTAAACTTGTCAGTGTTAAAAAAGTGCATTATGGTTGCAAGTTAACAATAATTTGCATAGTTCGAACTAGGATTTACCCTTCTAATAGCGCTTCTTAATTTGGCAAAGGCTTCAACTTACAAAAATTCAGGCAGTACCTGCAGCATTCCCCGATCAGCAATTGTATTTTAATGTTGTCCAGTTAAAAAGCATAATGAGACTCACTTATGTACTTGAGGCAGCATAATTAGATAATCTCTCCATAAGCTGAGATAGTACTGTCTTAATGTCAACATTTGGCTGCATCAAGGGTAAAGTAAAGAACAATGAGAACGAATACCAAAAGGCTTGTATTAGAAAGTCGGGATAAACATGCAAAAATCCACTACTATATCTATTCCAGGAGACTGAATATGAAACACAGCACAGGAATAACGGGGACATTAAATAGGGCTTGTTAAAAAATTCAAGATGGAAGAAAATATAAATACTTGATCCTCAAAATTTGTATAGTTAGATGGAACGAAATATGAGATTGAAGTATTCAGGAATTTCACCAAAATCGATCAAATAAGAAACACCTTGGTAGAAAGAATTGAAGCATGACCAAGAGATACGAGTGCTTTCCAAATATAAAAACATAGGCAATAACACTTAATTAAAGACAGATGTACAGAACTGTGTTCACAATCACCAACCTGTAGCTGTGGGCAAGCACCTAATAATGTTTCAACTGTTTGCAAGTGGTATTCATCAGGGAATACTTGGATTATACAGTCCATCAAGTAGTATTGGGTTAGCTCATCTTTACAATTCACAACCTGTTGATGTAACCCCAAGTATTAAGGGAACACAAATAAAATTGATGTGTGAAACATGCTAGCTAAGATTCACCTGATCCAGTGCTCCAGTACCCTAGGAAGTACAGTTTGTCTGTACATTTCAAGGTGAACACCCTCTATCTGGCTAAGCACATGAAGGTTTTTCCCAACCTAAAAGGACATTTAACCAAAGGTATATATATAAAAAAAAGCTTATGTTCAAAATACTGGATTTCACATTATCTGTACACGAGGGAAGCTAATCAGGCCAGGAAACCAATATTACAAGATCACGAAGCTCACTCCTCTCCTTTTCCTGCTTCTCCCTGCAGACCAGCAAGCCTCATTCCCAGTCTCAACACCTAACAGTATCAATAATTTAAAATCACTACAATACCTGCATGATCACAGCTGCTGATAAGCTACAGAATCATGCCTCTTAGAGGTGTTTTTCTATGTGAAGGTAGCAGAATACCATTCTCACTGACAAGAAAGAATTAAGCATTAACTGATATTTACCTGATGTTGCATCCTGATCGATAGCTTATTCATCTCTATGAAGTTCTGAAGAACAAATTCTACAGCATCTGCAACAGTTTCAGCGTCCCTAAAAGACCAAGTAGAAATTAGACCAAGCATACTAAATGGCTTATTCAAATTTTTGAAACATCACAATAGTTGTCAGCTATCACAGGACTCACCCATACAAAAGAAAATTCCAAGATAAAACCTCTTTTTTGGGGGGATAAAACCTATGAATTTTGAAGTACATTAATATGAATAAATTGAGTTTCAACTTCAAGGCTTAACAACTAAATGATGTAGGCTCACTATTTTCTATTGATCCATCGACATGTAATGCAGAAATTGCGGTCAGATGGATGCTTTCAACACAGCAGACTTATTCAAACAACAAATATTCCTCTCCAGTCCATGCAGATAAATTAGAAAACGTTGCAGTGCACTTGCACATGATCAAGATACGAGGGTATGGATTACATTTCCAAATCAATAAATGGACCTACAAATCTGCTATTAGAACTAGCTTCAATTCATGTTATGTGATTAAATACAGAAAAATTTAACAATAAAATTTATGCAATTAAATAGAAATATTAAAATTAAAAAGAAAAATACTTTAGAAAATTTAAATTTTAGCATTTCAATTATGTTATAAGAAGATTTCCATTTTTTGTTATTAGAGAATTTTTATAATCTCAACAATTTTACACTACCAAAAAGTAAAAAAACCCTTTTGTCATCCAGATAGCAGTTTTGCAACTGTCATTACCACACAGTTTTGACTACTGAAAAAGACTTTCTACTCATAGATTTTGTGCGCCACAGCTCTTTTGGCCCACAACAATGCCAAACAGACCCGCAGTTCACAAGTATGATAAATTAGGTCAGCATGGAGCTTAGATAATTCCAGGTGTCTCAACTTTAAGGGTGAGATTACTTTATCTGAGATAATTCCCCAACACTCCAGTTATCATAGCTTCGCTCCATTCCCAAACACACTGTTAGGTGTGTTCAAAAACAAAGTTAGGCTAACTAAAGTTTTTTTTTAAATGCACGCAGAGGTTTGCTAACTTTACTTATCACACATCTACCAACACTCAAAAAAGTGGACTCCATTTCTTTTTGGTGTTTGGGAAACCATGTGAACTTAACTCTATACTTCAGACTTAGAGAGAAAGAGAACAAAGTTTGGTGAAGTTTAGATAAATTAAGAGACCTTGCTGACTTTACGAAAGGCCAGGCCCGATTATCTAATTTCAAAATCCAACGTTACCAAGGTCTGTCTGGAAACAAAGACCAGGTCTCAACAAAGTAGACACCTAGGGAGTGTGAGTCGAGTAGAGATAACTACAATTATCTGAATTTTTGGGCTTTGAACAGTAGAGATAACTAACTCCAACAAGACTTCCAAACAATGTAAAGTTAGGAAACTAAAGTTTGAGACAGTTGACAAAAGCGAACAACATAGTGCCCTTTACTCATCTACTTCCGAAAGAAATCGAAGAATTTCCCGGGAATTCTACAAGATCAATTCGTTCTTCATATTTGACTCTTGCTGCACAGAGCGATAGAGACTCCATTTCACTTAGGTTGTGATCTAGGTCGGAGGCCAATGGGGATATGTAGTGATAGAACCTCCAAAAAAACAAACACATCTCTTTTACTTCATAATCACATCAAAATTTCCCAATTTTAAACTGGCAGACTAACTCTATCACTGGAATCCGCTCCTTGGCTACTTTACTGATTAACTGAGTTGGAGTTATCCTCCGCTTGGAAGAAGAAATAGGAAAATAAAAAAATATAGCAATAGTTTTATTCTTCATTGCCGTAATTAGGAATATTGAAGATAAAACTCTACAAAATTCTAGTTATACTAACATACCTCCATTCCCAACCATACCCATAATTATTATTTCTCTTTTCCTACCAACATTTATGAAAAACTCAATAAAATTATTAAAAATGCAAGAAAAAGAGCTTACAGCCTACGCAAGATATTCCCAGCATGCTGCACCAGCTCATAAAGATCCATCACCGAGCACCAATCCATCGTCTCCTCCCTAAAGAACATCTTCAACCTCTCAGTGATGGAATTTTATAAACACTTAAGCAACATGCATAAAACATTGATGACAACCTTAATCATGTATCTATAGATCTAGATCTTAATCATGTTACAAAAGTGCTTTAATATAAAATCCTAAATCATGAAACTATAGATCCTTTGCTAAATCAAAAGAAGAGAACATTAAAAGCGGAAGCACTAACCTGAAGCCATTGATGGAGATTGCGCAGAGGGTTTGGATCTTCCTATATAATACGTACTTCTTTGAGAGGTCGTCTCTCTTTTCTCTTCTGTTGATGGGATGACAGATTGAATAAGAAAATACGTATATATAGGGGACCACAACCCTAATGGATAATTATTGATTTTCAATTTTGCCCATCACAAAATTAAAAATTTACTTTACGGTTTTTACACGTAATATCACACTTTAAATTATATGCTTTTAACCCATTACTTAATCTTGATTAGATCACTTTAATTTGGGTTAGACTTTAGAATAGCAATTATATATTTAGTCACATATGTGAGCCCACATAGATTATTTTTCAACAATCTCCCACTTGGGTCACATATGTTACACCTTATAAATGTACATACTTTATGAGCTCAAAATTTTGCTATCATAACCAAAAGCATAGCCAAACAATCTCATCAATTAATCATGCAAATATAGGATCAAAGCAATTTTCGTTACATTTATCGTAACTAAATTCATCAATGGTCACATATATCAACATAATCAAACGACATAGATCAAGTGTGAATGTGTAGCATTTCCATTTCATGCAATGTGATCTATATACATGCCTATTTCCAACTGGTTCTCTTAAAACTTGAGTGAGGTCAGAATCAAAACATGACAAAAGAGTGAGAAAACTAAATACTTTATTTCTAATCAAAAAATAACCAAATGTATAAATGTCTCAGACAAACATAACGCAAATAAAATACAAACTCCCACTAAATCATGATATCCTCAAATAATACAACACCCATATGAGCAGCGTGCTCATGAAAGACCTTGGATGGTAATCCCTTTATGCACAGATCTGCTATCATGGAGTTTGTCCCAATGTGCTCTATGGATATTTATCCACTCTGCACTCTTTCTTTCACAACTAGGAACTTTATGTCAATATGCTTCGATTTTGTTGAGCTCCTGTTGTTGTTGGAATACAACACTGCTGACTTATTGTCACAAAATAACTTGAGTAGTCTTTCTACATTCTCCAAAATACACAGCCCAGTGACAAAATTCCGCAGTCATCTATGATTCGATGCCTTATAGCATGCTACATATTTTGCTGCCAAAAAGGAAGAAGCTACAAGTGTATGTTTGACACTTTTCCAGGATATAGCTCCTCCAGCGAACAGGTAAATATAGCCTGATGTAGACTTTCTGCTATCTTGGCACCCAGCGAAATCAGAATCAGAATATCCTACGACCTCCAAATGATCTGATTTCCTATATGTGAGCATGTAATCTTTTGTTCTCTGAAGATACCTCATAACCCTATTGGCTGCTATCCAATAGTCCATACCAGGTTCACTTAAATACCTGCCTAACATCCCAACAATATATGCAATATCTGAACGCGTACATACTTGAGCATACATCAGACTCCCAATAGCTGATGCATAGGGGATCTTTTGCATTTTCTGAATTTCAATGATACTTTTAGGGCACTGACTGAGACTAAATTTGTCTCCTTTAGCAACAGGGGTATCCTGTGGTCTACAATCTTGCATGCCAAACCTTTTGAGTACTTTATCGATGTATCCTTTTTGTGATAATCCAAGAATACCTCGAGAATGATCTCGGTGTATCTGAATTCCTAATACAAAAGATGCATCCCCAAGATCTTTCATCTCAAAATGCTTGGACAGAAACCTCTTGGTTTCGTGCAACAAGTCCATATCATTAGTGGCAAGCAATATGTCATCGACATACAGAACTAGGAATATATGTTTACTCCCACTGAACTTGTGATATACACAATCATCAACAACATTCATCTTAAAACCGAATGAGATAATTACTTGATAAAACTTGTGCTACCATTGACGAGAAGCCTGCTTGAGTCCATAGATGGATTTCGTCAATTTGCAAACCATATTCTTTAGGTCTCCAGACACAAAGTTTTCTGGTTGCACCATATAAATTGTCACGTCAATGTCTCCATTGAGAAACGCCATCTTGACATCCATCTGATGTAGCTCAAGATCAAGATGAGCAACAAGTGCCATAATTGTCCCGAACGAGGCTTTCGATGACACTGGAGAGAAAGTCTCTGTAAAATCGATGTCTTCTTTCTGAGTATAGCCTTTAGCTCTAAGCAGTTAAAATCCCTGATTACGCCCAATTAATCCCTGATTAATCGCTAATCAGAGGCTAAGCAATTATTTTTTTAGCAATTTATAATATTCCAATAGTTAAAGATTTAATCGGGTATAATCGGCCGATTAGTGATTAATCGACCAATTTTAGATGGCCGATTAATCGATTAAATCCCCTCTAATTTTCATGCTAGTTTGCATTATTTGGGATCAATCCGGTTCAAACTTAAATCCAAATCCAAAATTCAAATTCCTTCTGGTCCTCGCAAACCCAAACCCGACATGTTGTCGCTTTCTTCTTCTTCCTCGCGCAAACCCAAACTCAAACTGATTCTCTTCTGCTTCCTCGAGCAAACTCAAACCCGATCCGCTGTCGCACCCCCTGCACCGTCGCATACTTGATAAGGCCCGCATCTGCTACACCTCCTCTTGCTGCTTACGCTCCTCCCCGATTGATTTTGTTTGATGGAACCGACCAGCAATCCCGACCTAACCCACATCCAGAATCTAACCCAACTCAAACCAAGTACTCTCTTCTTTTTCTCTATAACTATATATTCCTATTTGATAATTTCATAATAATTTATGTTAGGATTTAGGGTTGCTACATAATGAGTATATATATATATATATATATATATATATATATATATATATATAACGATTTTTCCGATTAAATCCCCGATTATTTTCCAATTAAGCGATTAATCACTAATCGTTCCTAGACCGATTAGTTCCAAAAACCGATTTTAACTGCCTAGCTTTAGCAACAAGACGTGCCTTATACCTCTTCACATTACCATTTGCAACCCTCTTGGTCTTAAATATCCATTTACAACCAATTCGTTTTGCACCTTCTGGTAATGGGACAAGTTCCCAAACTTTGTTGTCTTGCATAGACTCCTCATTCATGGCATTCATCCATTTTTGAGAATTATAACCTTTCATGGCCTGATGAAATGTGATAGGATCATCTTCCATCATTCCATTGTCATCCTCATGTTCTTGGAGAAATACAATATAATCATCCGGAATAGTATTCCTCCTTTCTCTTGTGGATCTCCTTAATGGCACAGGTTCTTGAGGTTGTTGAGTTTGTTCTTCTGGAACAATTACCTTATTTTGAATGGAGGGTTGTTTAACATTGTCTTATTGAGGTTCCAGATTCACTTCTTAAGCAATAATAGATGTGAGAACCTGAATATTGTCAAAAGTGATAGTAGGAATTGGATTTGTAATTGAATCAAATTTCTCCTCAAAAGCAACGTCTCTAACCTTATTTCTCTCCCCAAACTCAACTTCCTCAAAAAATGTTGCAGTTCTCGTCTCAAAAATATTCCTAAGTGTGGGATCATAAAACTTATAGTCCATAGATCGTTCAGAATAACCAATAACGTAGCTGCTCACTGTTTTGGAGTCCAATTTTTTTCATGTGGCCTGTAAGGCCTTGCCTCAGCTGAACATCCCCAAATGTGAAAGTACTTTAGACTAGGCTTTCAACCTGTCCAAAGCTCATAAGGTGTTTTTGCAGCTGCTTTAGTTGGTACTCTATTGAAAATGTAAGCTACTGTCTTTAATGCTTCTCCCCAGAGTGACTCAAGGTGGAATGAGCAATCATACTCCTTACCATATCCTTTAAGAGTCCTATTTCGTCTTTCAGCAACACCATTCATGCTAGGTGATCCTAGCATGATGTACTGTGGGACAATACCGCATTCCTCTAGGAATTTAGCAAACGGTCCTGGACGTTGTTCACCTGAGCCATCATATCTACCACAGTACTCACCACCACCATTAGATCTGACAATTTTAATCCCTTTGTTGAGTTGATTCTCAACTTCAGCTTTATAAGCTTTGAACACGTCCAGAGACTAATTTTTCATGAATGAGATATAAGTATCTATAACATGAGTAATCGTCTATGAACGATAGAAAATATTGTTGACCATTCCAAGAAGCCGAAGAGAATGGCCCACAAATATCAGTATGAATCAATTCTAAGAGACCTAATGATCTATTGGCACCTAATCTCTTAGTTTTGATCTGTTTTCCCTTTATGCAGCCTACACAGACATCAAAGTCTGTGAAGTCCAAGGACTCCAAAATGCTATCAGACACAAGACGCTCAACTCTACCTTTTGAGATATGACCTAAGCGTATATGCCATAATGTCGCCGAATTTTCTTTATTTAATTTACATTTAGTACCACGTGACTCTACATGCAAGATTTCATTATAGGATGCAATTGTTTCGAGCAAATAAAGGTTGTCATAAGTATTCAAATAACCAGTTCCAACAACATTCGAATTTAAAGACAAACTAAACTAATTATTTCCAAATGAACAATAATAACCAAATTTGTCCAACAAAGAAACAGAAATTAAATTTCGTCTAAAAGACGGTATAACAAAAGTGTTTCAAATCCAAATAAAAACCAGTTCCTAATAACAACCTAAAATACCCCCAACTATTTTCACTTCTACCGATTTTCCATCGCCCACGAAGATGTGTCTTTCACCATCATTTGGCTTTCGACAGCTCAGACAACCCTACATAGAAACATTTATGTGAGTAGTAGCACCAGAATCTATCCACCAAGTATTTCTAGGTACTGAAGATAAACTAACTTCATAACAGACCAAAGTAAGAAACATACCTTTCTTTACATGCCATGCATGATAGTACATTCCTTTTTCACATGTCCAGACTTGTTACAAAAGAAACAACTCTCTGTATCCTTTTGTTGTTTATTTTGAGCTGAACCCTTACCTTTTCATTCTCAGATTTCCTTTTCTTGTCCCTATCCTTAGAGGCATTGGCCAAATGAGCACTTTCAATCTTATCTTGTTTCAACCTTCTTCCTCTTGCACACAGTGAGAAATGAGCTCATTTAGAGTCCATTTTTCCTTTGACAATTGTAACTGATCTTGAATTGATTGAACTGTGCAGGAAGCGATATCAAAACCATAAGCACAAGCAATTCCTTAGGAAATTCAAGCTTGAGTGCCTTAAGTCTTGAAACAATATGATACATTTCCATAATGTACTCTCTTACAATTTTTCGACCCTTATACTTCATAGACATCAAAGAAGTCAAAAGTGTAGTCATTTCAATCTTATCGTTTTTGGCAAAACGTTTCTCAATTTGATCGATGAAATCTTTGGCCTTAGTAATCTCATCGAATTCTGTGCCCCTAAAGGCTTCTAGAATGCTGTGTTTCATAATCATTAGACTCATGCAATTTGAACGATCCCACCTCTCAAAATCCCTTTTATCATCAGAAGTGCTTTTCGCAGTGAGAGGTGGAGGTTGTTCTTCCCTTGATGGTGGTTTAATTCCATATAGCCAAGAGTTATCAGTAAGGTCACTTTCCAATCCTTGAAATTGGTCCCATTAAGCATGAAAATAGAATTGATGTTAGCAGTTATTGAGGCAGCAGAAGATACACTAGCTGAATATAGAACAAAAACAAACAAAATAAGCTCACATGAGAATCTATATAAAACAATAAATTCAAATAATGGTCAATCCCATCTCAATATACCAGGCACAACATTAATATCAAATCTTTGGACAGTAACATTAACGGTAAGCGGTACTCTTGTTGTAGCAATCAAATATTGACAATAAATTCTGTCAAATAATAAATCATTCTTTGAACTGACATATTGTTCACATGGAATATATCTTATAATTGTCACATATTTATTACCACAGATGTGTATGAAATTTGGCAAAATATCAACTTACCTTTGGGTCAGTTAATAAACGCATGAATTACAAACACACAATCATCTTGATATTTTAAATAAATTAATCTACACAAAAGAGGTCACTTTGGCAACATTCTGTTTCAATTAATCTATTCAAAATATTAGACATTCATAAGAAAATCCAAAACCAAAATTTGGATTTGATTGTTATTCAGAAAGAATACCTTTTTCGTTAACTTTATAATTTTACTTTATTTCAGATGGATAATGTCAAATAATATCTGTTTAAAATGATAACAAAACCATAACAGAAAATGTGATGTATATCTATATGAAATAATAACAAAACCATAACTGAAACCATATCTATCTTCAGTTTTTATAATATCAAATGATAGAATTAAACAGAATATTAACAGAACAGAAAACATAATTAATTAATCCTTCTCTTCTCGCGAGAGAATCACAACAGATACCCCAATAGGAGGGCCCCACTGCCCATGTCAGCAACAGAAGCAGCTGTCGCTGCTTCAATTTACTCAAACCCGGTGGGCCCCCACCTACCTCCACATCAGCAATAGTGACAGCAACAACAGCCAATGCTGCCTCCTTTGAGTACCGGGCCCAACCACCAACACAATTTCATTCTAACTCCATTAATTATCTATGGTAAACTATAATAATTATCTGAAGCCATTACCTGTGGCCCCATCCAACATATAAAATCTCTTGGCCTTATCTCCATTAATTATTCATATCTTAAAAATCTTTATCAAAAAACTGGGTCCCACCGGCATATAAACAACGTATAACCGATATACAAAACTTTATGAATCTTTATAAATCTTTAACATAACTCAAAACCATATTTTAAATCATTACAGATCTTACGGTTTTGATTTATTTTTTTTTTATTAAATCTGAAATTATGAATCTGAATTTCTTAAACAGGAAGATCAAATAGAACCATAAATTTCTTAAGTTTCTTTAAACAAGAAACCCGAAATTTCTTTAAACAAGAAACCTAAATTAAACCTAAAATTCTTCAATTAATTCAGCAAAGATGGCTCTGATACCAATTGATGAAATTTTATAAACACTTAAGCAACATGCATAAAACATTGATAACAACCTTAATCATGTATCTATAGATCTAGATCTTAATCATACATAAGTGCTTTAATATAAAATTCTAAATCATGAAACTATAGATCCTTTGCTAAATCAAAAGAAGAAGAACATTAAAAGTGAAAGCACTAACCTGAAGCTATTGATGGAGATTGCGCAAAGGGTTTGAATTTTCCTCTATGATACATACTTCTTTGAGAGGTCGTCTCTCTTTTCTCTTCTGTTGATGGGATGACATATTGAATAAGAAGATACGTATATATAGGGGACCACAACCCTAATGGATAATTATTGATTTCCAATTTTGCCCATCACAAAAATTAGAAAAATACTTTACGGTTTCTACACGTAATATATCACACTTTAAATTATATGCTTTTAATCCATTACTTAATCTTGATTAGATCACTTTAATTTGGATTAGACTTTAGAATAGCAATTATATATTTAGTCACATATGTGAGCTCACATAGATTATTTTTCAACACTCATCTCATCAAACGCCCTCATATCTTCAAATTCCAATTCAATACAATTCACTCAATCAATTCACCCAAAAAAATATTAAAAGGAGGGATCCTTCAAACATAATTAGACTACAAACAGAGATCGAAGTACTTGTGAGGCGAAAGCCGAGAAGTTCGGAGCTCGGAGAGCATCTGCGCAGAGCACTTGAGCGCAAACCTCAGATCATTCGTTTCCTACGCAAATCGATCAAACGGGATTTTAAATTAATTAGGGTTTGGAAGTTAGGGTTTTTAGGGCTAAGGTTCTAGAGGGGCTTACAA
Organism: Hemerocallis citrina; assembly: GCA_017893485.1. NCBI lineage: Eukaryota > Viridiplantae > Streptophyta > Magnoliopsida > Asparagales > Asphodelaceae > Hemerocallis > Hemerocallis citrina. The sequence goes on along the minus strand of CM030364.1, from coordinate 26,968,590 downwards.
GAGCGCGGTGCATGTAGATGGAGTTTTGCTGGAGTCCGGTAATGGCCTCGGCGAGCCACTTCTCCTCGTCCTCCCCCACCCCTTGCTCGTGCAGCTTGCGTGTGATTAATTACGATTTCCGATCAAAATGCAAAAACAACGGAGATAGATGCGATCTTGGACTGGAAAACGAACAGTTGCAGACTGGTTACAAGTATAAGTCTATAATTCGTCGATGAGTCGGAGAGAGAGAGAGAGGACGATGGTGGACTACGCACGGTGTGATCGCTGCTTTCGCATGAGAAAAGGTAAAATGATTTTGGGTTGGATTGGGTCGGGTAGGACCCAAAGTTGATGAATACTACCGTTTCATAAATCCGACCCGATTCAATATCCCTCTTTTTCAAATACTTACTGGTACAGATATCTCTAATCTCTAATCTCTAAGGGTGCGTTTGGGAACCCAAAAAACTAAGGAAATGAATGGAATACTGTGGATAAACTCATCTTATCCTATTCCACAGCCTGTTTGTTTTGAAAAAGAAAACAAAGTAAACAACTAAATTTTATTCCCTAGAGAAAGATTTCAGCCAATTTCTATTCCAGCTCCACCCCCCTCGGAAAGTTGCGTAAAGGAATGGAAAGAAGATTTGAAGCTCCACCCCCAATTTTTATTCCATTCCACCAGTTGCCAAACACACACAACTTATAAAATTAATTCATTCCTTTCCCTTTCTTTCCATTCCTCTCCATTCATTTTCATTCCATTCATTTCCATTTCCCAACTTCAATGTTTCCAAACAGACGTTGGAGGGGAATGGAGGGAAGGGATTTTTTATTACTTTTCTTGTTTGGTTCAATTTTTAGGAGGGGAGGGGAGGGAAATGGGGGGGTGCAACACCCCTCCTGAGCCAATTTTGGCTCCCCTCCAAAAGTGGGGGGATTTGGAGGGGAGAGAAAATATGGCTAATTTTTTAAAGTGGCATGACTAAATTGCCCTTTAAAAAATTTAAATCCTAATAAACCTCTCTTTCTCCCTACTAGCCGTGACCCTTTCTCTCCCGGTCTCCCGCTCTCTCTTTCTCCCTATCCCGTCCGCCGTCTGCCGCCGTTATCAAAGTACGAGATTGTTCATACACTGTGTGCGCCTTGCTTCGAAAGGAAAAGGTAATATGCTCAAAGTTGACAAAGGTGGGACAGCAGTATTAACATTTAAACTCCTGATGCATATGGAACAATAACAGATGTATAGTGCATGACATAGTGTGGATTTTTCTTCTTTAAGATACCTAGTTCCTCTGGCCCCCTTTGTCATCTTTCATACTATTCATAATCTGCAAAATACTAAATCAGAATGGAATAGTGGCTGATATGTTGAAGAACTTTCCCTGTGTAGTTATGGTGGTGTTAGTTATTTTATATATTATCGATAAAGGGAAACTATTCAATGATTTTTCGTTTATTTTTCAAAATTTCCTCCATCACCTACAAATTAAGGAAGAGATGAGAATACAAACAGAGATTTGCATTTGATAACAGTCAAGTATATATATAATAGATTGCACAGACAAATTCCTGTTTCAGGATGACCAAACAAGGATGTGGTTGTATGAATTTTTTATTATATGCAAAAGGATATAAAAGTAATTTTATTATAAAATCCATTCCCTCCCCTTGTGAACCAAACAAGAAAATTATTATTTTCCCTCCCCTCCCCTCCTTTGAACCAAACACAGTTTTCATTAAATCCCTCCCCTCCCTTTCCCTCCCCTTCCCTCCCCTCCATTAAAATCCCTCCCCTCCCCTCCCCTCTTTTGAACCAAACAGACCCTAAAGAGGCGTTTGGTACGCGGATTGGAGAATTTCCAGGAATTAGTGTATTCCCAGAAATATAAGGGTGGGAATGAAGATTTTCGAGAATGTTGCAATACTGTGTTTGGTAGACGACATTACATGTCTGGAAATACTTTATTACCGTGTTTGGTATAGAACAATTCATTCCCATCAATCCATCTTTATAGTAGACATTACCAAAAATACCCTTTTGGCTTTATTTTAAAATAAATAAATATAAAAGTTATCTAATTTAGTAATTGATGTATATGCATGCATGTGTAAAAGCAATACTGATATATGTCTTATAAAACATTAGTAAATTAATAAATAGATTACTAAAAAAAATTACACTATGATTCAAATATATTTCAACCAGTTAGATGAAGAACATAACAAAAAGGAAAAATGAAATGTAATTATTAACACGAGACGTCACCTAAAGATAGAAGGAACCTGGATGCAACTGGATAGAGGTAGACAACAAGGTTCATATTTTTGTTGTCAATGATACTAATCACCCTGATATGCAAGAAGTGTGTAGTTACCTGGAGATGGTTTGGGCGAAGATGAGGAAGATGGGCTATGTTCCGGATACTAAATATGTGTTGCAAGATGTGGAGGCAGATCACAAAAAGTATGTGTTATCTACTCACAGTGGAAAGTTGGCAGTCAGCTTTGGGCTTCTAAAGTCACCTAAAGGAGCTATAATTACCGTTCTTAAGAACCTGAGAATTTGTGGGGATTTCCACACTGCGATTATGTTCATGTCGAAGGCAGTGGGGAGAGAGATTATTGTCAGAGATGGGAAGAGGTTTCACCATTTCTTGGACGGAGAGTGTAGTTGTAGGAATTACTGGTGAAATTGCAGGTACAGGGGTGCATATGCTTGGTCGAGCTGGTTTTTGAGTAAATTTGTGTACAACTCAAAACTGATCGAGGATTGTGCAGATTTGATTACTCTGGAATGGGTTTACAGGTACCACTCAAAGATACCGATACAACAGTGAATTCAAGAACTTCTGCATCATAAATTTATATTTATATCATTCTTTGTTCATAATGTCAATCAAAGAAATGAATCCCTGATTCGATTACCACAGTTCCCCACTTCCTTGTTCAATCTTCTATATTTTTACATGCTAAGAATAGCTTATGGATTTGCATATGAAAAATTAATAGACAATGCATTAGTTGTTTCTGTGAAGACAAAGCATCAGGGATGTGTTTTTTTTCCTTCTTTCCATTACATCAAAAAGAAGGTTGACACAAAATGCTGACAAATTTTAGGTTATTTCTGTATGCGGAGACTGGATGGGCGGCGGCGGCGCGTCGACTGGTGGTTGACGGCGAGGTCAAAGTAAAGCGGGAACAGGAGCAGCCAAGGGGGGATTTCGATCTGGGTGTTGGGTCGACGGGAGAGGGAGCAAGGGAGGGTCGACGGCCTGGGCGAGGGCGGCACTCGCCAAGGGGAGTCGTCGAAAGGGGTCGCCGGAGGTGGGGGCTCGCCGAGGAAGATGGATGGGGAAAGAACAGAGGATGGGTTCTGTGGATTCCGACGTCGATAGCAGAAGAGGAGAGGTTCGGCCTGGCTGTGGTGGCGGCTGAGCAGCGGGGTTCGAAGACGGATGGCGATGGAGGTGGGAAAGTCGCCGGAGAAGGAGGGTGTTTTGGGTCGAGACAATGTTATATGATAAGCCAAAAATCTGGAGGGTATTTTGGGTATGCAATAATCTCACTCATTTTTTATATGGAGGAATCCACAAATCCCACCTTTCTCAAGGGGAATGTTTATCCTTCCAAACTAATTATTTTGATAACCCTGGGAATTTAAGATTATTTACACAACTATACCAATGTCTTACCAAACCAGGTAATCAAGAAGGTAATCCTAGATTCCCTTATACATTTTCGCGTACCAAACGCCCCCTAATATTATAATGGGACGGCAAAATTTTGGATTAATCCCGATATCTCTGCATCTGCCGTCGCCCTCTTCTGGATGTTTAGCTAGTCATCAACCTCTTATCCTTCCTACTCCTGTTGTTAAAGCTTCTCTCTCAACTGCTCTTTCTTCTGAGGAAGTTCCCCCTATCCCACATCCAATGGACAGTTGGTGCTCTCTGATTCTGATTCCAAATGGCCACGATGGGAGGTTAATCCCAATTTCTCATCGGATTGGGACCGATACATTAAAGGGAGTCAAGGCTCCTCCTCTGCAATGCCAAGTTCTGAACCTACTTCCCAGAAATCTGTTCTCCCTCCTGCTGCGAAGTCAGATGAGTGGACCGACCAAGATGATCTTCTAGCCGTAGAGGTGGCGGAGCTTGCGCAGTTGCCTACCCAACCCAAGGTAACCATGTTTTATTTTACTTTTGTTGGCACTGTCTTTTATTTGCCTAATTTTTCTTCTCCCTGCCAAGGATCATTTAGTTTTTATTTTTTTCTCATCTCCCCCGCTAAATTCGTTCTTAACTTTCGTCTTGCGACCTTTTTGCACTATAAACTTCGCTGTCGATCCACACACGACCTCTGCTACGCTTGCAATCCTCTTCCAAGTTTAGAAGAGGATCACAGATCTTCTTCCTCTACTCTCTCTGCTCCCTCTTTTGCACCTCAGCTGCCATCCTACTCTTCCCTCTCCGATGTTCAAGTGGTGTTACATTCGATTGATCACTCTCAGGCCCAGACTTATCCTTCCTCATTTTCCTTTTCCTCAGATGCCTCTCGCGCTACAAGACTCTGTCTTCTGGATGAGCATGTGAAGGTAGCTAACACCCCATCCTTTAAAGAGCCTAACACCTATTCCCCTAAGCTCTGTTCCACGCCTCATATCCTACATTCGAGTGCTCGCATTCGGGCTAAAAACAATTACCACTTATCTTTCGAGTCGAAGGCATCCCTAGCAGCCTAAATTCGTAACTTGGAAATCCCACCCCTTGCCTTTTATGTGCCTGTTTATTCTTCCTTGGGCTCAGTTTAACAAGTGCATTTTGATTCAATTTCGAACCCATAAATGCTTATGCTTGCGTCTAGTATGGGGTCTGATGCTGACTCTGATCATTTTGCTGAATTTGAGTCCATTCGAAGATGTGAAATTTACAGAGCTTGTGAGGCCAGTCGTGATTATGATTAGCATCTCCTGGAATATTCGGGTACTCCGATGTCAGTCTAAGCAGCAAGCCCTTTTCCATCTTATCTCTTCTTCCCTTTGCGATATGATTTCCATTCAAGAATCTAAACTTGATTCGACGTCCCCTGCTTTCCTTCGAGCTAGTGGTGGTTCTTTAATCACTAACTGGATTCCCCTTAACGCCATTGAAATGCGTGGCAGAATCCTTTTGGTTATAAGGACTCCCGATTCTCCTTAATCTCGGTTCATCGCTTAAGCTTTTTCCTTATTGTTTCTCTTCAGTGGCACGAATTCAATTGTGGCCTCACTGTTATTTCGGTTTATGGTCCTTCTTCCCCCGATCGGCGCAACCTATTCTGGGACGAATTTAATTCTTTCCATAATTATGTTCACAGTTTTTGGCTGTTTTGTGGAGACTTTAACGTTACCAGATTTTCCCATGAAAGATCTGGGAGCGCCTCTTATAGCATGGACTCATCCCGTTTTAATGAGTGCATTCGTTTGCTTCACCTATCCGAGATCCCTCTTAATAGTAGATCATACACTTGGTTTAATATGCATATAACGCCAGCGATGGCTAAACTTGATCTCTTCCTGGTCTCAAACGATTGGATTTTCCTTTTCCATAACACCTTCTCTTGTGCTATGCCAAATCCCTCTTTAGACCACGTTCCCATTGCTCTTCGTTCTAACTATAACTTCTCCAAACCGTTCAAATTCCGTTTTGAAAAATTCTGGCTCCAGGACCAGGTTTTCATGAATCTCGTCTCTGAATGCCTTTCCCTTGTTACGGTGTCCCATGGTTTAGGTCGCATACTGCTTAAGCTTCACGCTATCAAATTTGGTTGTAAGATATGGCGCAAAGAAAGATTTGCTTATGCCAATGATCTCAAGCAAGTCTTCCTTTCCACTATAGAGTCCATTGATAAGCTTGAAGAGAGTGCTCCGATCTCCAATTCTCTTCGTAACGAAAGGAGTTCTTGTAAACGGGAATTTGCAGCCATTCTTCATAATGAGCATATAAAATGGGCACAGCGGGCCAAGGTCCGTTGGCTCAAGGAAGGTGATGGTAGCACAACATTCTTCCACAATTTTGCTTCGTATTGCCAACGTTGCAATTGCATCTCCTCCATTATTCACGATGGAGTAGGGTTTTCCTCTGATTCTGACCTCCATGCATCTTTCCCTCGGTTTTATAAAAACCTTCTCGGGTCTTCCCAACCCCGTTCTATCCATCTTGACAGGAGCCAGCTTTACGGCCAGGATTCACATGATCTGACTAGTCTGGAGGCCCCCTTTTCTCAGGAAGAAATTAAAACAGTTGTTTTCTCCCTTAAAAGCGACTCAACTCCTGGACCGGATGGCTTTCCTTCTTTCTTCTTCCAAGAATTTTGGGACTTTCTTAAAGATGACATCTTTGAGATGTTCGCTGATCTCCACCAAGGCTACTTTTCCTTTGATCACATCAACTACGCTCACATTATTCTCATCCCCAAAATTGTCGGTGCGAATTCGTTTGCCAATTTTCGTCCGATTAGCCTACTCAATTCCACGTTCAAGATCATTATGAAAGTGTTATCTAATCGCCTTAGTCAAGTCATTTCCCCTCTTATCGATTCTGCCCAGACAGGTTTTATCAAGGATCGTTTTATCCTTGATAGTGTGGCTTTGGCTCAAGAAATTATTTCTCATTGTCACAAATCCAACTTTGAGGGCATTATGCTTAAATTAGATTTTGAAAAGGCCTATGATAAAGTGAAATGGGAATTTCTTTTCAATATTCTTTTCCACCGAGGTTTCGGTCCCAAGTGGATTGCTTGGATTCAGTCCAGTCTCTTTGCTAGCACTTCGTCCATTATTATTAATGGTTCAGAAGGTAATAAATTCAAGTGTAAGTGCAGTCTCTGACAGGGGGACCTCATCTCTTCTTTTTTGTTCACTTTGGTTGCGGATGTTTTCAGCAAGCTCCTTAAGAATGCTTGGGATGCCAATGTCATCGAAGGACTTGGCAGCTCCCACAGCTTCCGTGGAGTTCTCAACTTACAATATGCTGACGACACCATCATCTTTGCCAAACCTAATGGCTGTACCCTTCGTAATCTCAAACTTCTTCTTTATATCTTTGAAAGTACGTCAGGTCTTTCTATTAATTTCCACAAATCTTCCGTCCTTTGGCTTGGCGGTTCTAACAACCGTCAATCGGAGATTGCCCAATTCTTCAATTGTACTGTCACTTCCTTTCCGGTTAAGTATCTTGGGATTCCTTTGAGATAGGGCAAGTTGCATAAATCGGACTGGCTACCGATGATAGATAAAGTGGAATCCAGACTTAACGTGTGGACGGGAAGGACTCTTTCCCGAGGTGGTAGACTGATTCTGGTGAATTCCATCCTCTCCTCTATTCCTTTATATATGATGTCCTTTTTCTGCGTTCCCTTCTGGGTTATCAATAGGATTGATCAGATCAGAAGGAACTTTTTCTGGTCAGGCTCAGATATTTATAGAGCTGGTACTCACCTTTGCAACTGGAAGATTGTCTGCACTTCCAAGAAAGTTGGAGGGCTGGGTGTCCTTAATCTCAGAAACTAAAATTTAGCTTTGTTGGATAAATGGTTATGGAGATTGCTCAAGGAGGACCAATTGCCCTGGGCCCGTATGATTTCCCATAACTGCTTTCGTCGGCAGAGGGTTTGGGAGTTTCGCCCCTCACTTTCTTCAAGAGCCTCCTCCTTCTGGAAAGGAGTGTGGAGGGTGGTTGACCCCTTTCAGTGTAGCATTCGTCATATTTGCGCGGATGGCTCTAAGACCAAGTTTTGGTCTGACCTATGGATAGGAGACCTGAAGCTGGCATTAGCCTTTCCGGCACTCTTTCAACTTGCCCTCCACCCTAATGCCACCGTGTCAAATTATCTTTCGACTACCAATAACCTCAGGATCTGGATTATACCCTTCTCTAGTATTCTCCCTCCCTCTCTGGTGCCGGAATTCACGCATCTTCTTGCACTCTTAAATAGCTACGCTAGGCATCCTAAAGACGATTTCAGTTGGTCCTGGAACAGCTCTGGTTCTTTCTCGGTTAAATCCTTTTATAACTTCATTAATCATGGAGGGTTCTACTCCCCATTCACGAACAACATCTGGAGTTCTTGCGCTCCATTGAAGGCTAAGATTCTGTCTTGGCTTGCTCTTAACAACTGACTCCTTGCTATTGAGGTTCTCAATAAGAGGAATCTAGCTATAGGTCAGCTATGCACGTTGTGTCATCATTGTAACGAAGACATTGATCATCTATTCTTACACTGCGCTTTTTCTAGCCCCTTATGGCAGATCTGTCGTTTAGCCTGGCAGGTTCCATCTCTTCCTTCATCCTTCCTAGCTATCTGGAGCACGCAGTTTGTTAGGATGGAGTTTCACAAGTCTTGGTTTCTCTCATCCATGGCCATTATTTGGGTTATTTGGAAGGAAAGAAACAATCACATTTTTAATCTCTCTTCTAAACCTATATACACAGTCATTGATGAGTTTATTTTTTTTCTCAAAGCACTGGCCCTCTTTTCTTCCTTTTCCCAAGGTTCAAATTTTGAACCTACAACGACTTGATGAGGTTGCACTCTTAGTTCGTTCTTTTAACTCTATTAATTCTTAATCAGTTATAGTATGTTCTGAATTCTATGCATCTTCTTATTTTCTTTGCAGGGCTGAGATTGCGGATGATTTGGTTCTCTGTTCATTTTGTTTTTTGGCCAGTTTTTTAGGGAGTTTAGCCTTGATCACCGGGGCCTATACTTGCCGCGGTCGGCCTTGGTGGATGTTGGCTACTGTTCAGGCTCTTTTTGTTGCTTCTCCTCCCTCGGTTTACTGCTCTGATGATACTAACGACTCTATTTTGTGTTGTTTATATATGTTCGTTATCCTATTTTTTTCTTTAACTTCACTTTTACTGGTGCTGTTTTATTCGCTTACCGATTGCGATCGGTTCTTTTGTTCTTGTGTGATTTAGCTTCATTTAAGTCTGATGTTAGTAGTGTTGATCCTTTTCTTGATGTTGCTATGTTCTTTTCCTTGTTGCGCTGTTTGGCTACAAGCATTCCGTGAGCTTGGGCTTGGAACTTTTTGGTCTGGATTGATTGTAGCTGATAGTTTGTGTCCCTTTGTGCTTGGTCCCAGGTGCTAGCAGTGGCCGGGTTTTTCTTTGCCCTCTCCAGCTGTCCTCAGGCACTGTTTTGGCTCCATCCACAGATGGGTCATTTGTAGGTGTTCTCTCCTTTGGTTGTTGTCGTTTGGAGGCTTTGGTTGACTCAGATGGATTTGATTCCTAACTATTTAGGAAGTTGGCTCGGTGAGTCATTTTGTTTTGAGACTTTAGTTTACCTCTACTCGGTCTCCTCGTTCGCTGTAGTGGACTGTTTGTGCATGGGTTTTATTTTGCTTTGGTCTCTTATTCATGTTCTGTGCTTTTCTACTTATGCTTCTGTTTGCGCCCTTTTGGTGTACCCACCTTAGTGGTTTCAGGCTACCGTTTCCAAAAACTTTCGGTTTTCCTCGCCACGGCGAGTCAGGCCCTAGGTCGCGCGAAAGCAGTGAGCATTGAGCTTTTCCTTCGTTCTTCAATCGGTCCCTTTGCCTGCGGTTCTTTTTGCTTTTGGGTCAGGTCATCTATCAGCAATTTGCTTTGGTTTGGTTTGGTCACTGAGATGCCGACTGATTAGGTTCTGCCTGTTGGCCTATCTCCTCTGCTATTTCGGAAAGCAGCTTAATGTGGATCGATCGTGGCTACCTGCTCATTGCTGGAGCGCCCGTGAGTTTCTGCTGCTCCTAGCAGTCGATCTTGTCCCATTCTTTCGTCGCACCTACTCGGTGCTGCTACTTTTTAGGTTGTTTGTGTATTGGTTTGCCAGTTACCTGGTTGTTTTTGGTATCTTGTTGTCACAATGCTTTCCATTGCCTGTAAATTTGTGTTTAGATGTGTTGTTCTTCATCGTTGTCAATTTTACATCGCGTAAAATTTATCTTGTACTTTCTCTTTTTATTTATTTATTTGGCTGGAGTCTTAGGACTCTACTCGCGTTATCAAAAAAAAAAAAATTATAATGGGACAAGGCCTGAGTGTCATTTGTAAATTTGTAAATCTACCAACGCGTGCATTGCACGTACATAACTAATATGAAGGAGATCTCAGGTTCGATTCCTCACTATATTAGATTTTTACTTGATTTTTTTTAATATATTAAATGTGCACAACACATGTAAATTACTATCTATCTATCTATCCATCCATCTATCTATCTATCTATAATATAATATATGATCTCAGCTATTTTAATGGAAGAGTTGGAGTTGTAAATCTACCTCAACTCTCCCATTATCTTTTAAAAATATATAATTATATTTATTAAGACATGCATCGCACGTGTAAATCAGAGTTTTTATATATTTTTTTAAAAAAATTAATACGTGCATCGCGCGTGTATATTACTAGTAAATATGAACTTTTTTTCTGTGTTCTTGCAGTATACTTGAGCAAATGTCAAGCTATGAATCAAAATATGGTCTTTATTACACTTTGATCATCAAACTGGACCGGGGTTTTAAGACTTTTTTTTACCATACTAAGTCGCTTTTTAAATCTATTTACAAAAATAGGATATTTCTCAAACTATTTTCATTTGTGAGATAGTTGTTGCTACTTCAGCTGGGGTCTCTGTCTTTCTAAGGTTGCTAATAGGAATAACGGTCACTTCTATAAAAAAAAATTTGAAATTTTTTTGGAACTCCAACAAAATTTCATTTTTTTTATAGAAGTGGCCGCTATTCTCATTAGCCACCCATTAATGAGAATAACGGCCGTTGCTGACGTGACAACAACTAGCTCACTAATAAAAATAGTTTAAAAATTGCCGTACCTTTTTATAGATTCAAAAAGTGGCTTGGTACGGTAAAAAATTCATAGCTTATTACATGGTGTCTTTATGAATTGGCTTGAGAATGGGGGTAAGGATGAGCATGATAAATTCACTACTGATCTGTTATCGTGTAGCAGATTTGGAAGAAAAGAACAGAAGAAAAAAAAGGTGTGATGTTTTTTTTTTTGCGATGAAAATGTTTGATGCAACACAAGTAGTGATGGCAACCGGATCGGGCTGACTCGCGACCCGCCCATTCTAACCCAGCCCGCAATGAAGCTGTTCGGGTCCGGGTTGAACCCGTGAGTCGATCTGGGTCGTCAAATTTGTAACACAACCCACTCGATCTGACCCGCGAAGCCATTGACCAAGTCGAACCCGTCCGCCAACCCACGGGTCGACCCGCGAGTTTTGATCTATTGAATTTTTTGAATTTGACCCGTGGGTTTGACCCGTTTGGATTTTTTTGATTTTTTTTAATACAAAATATATGTATATATACTGCAAATATATATGTATATATGTATATATATATACTTTAAAATATTTCAAAATTTTATTAAAATGAGTGTAAACATCAAATTTTATTGATTATTATTCACTACTCAATTAGACAACCCCTACCCTAGCTATTTATAGCCAACTCCATATCCTCATTTCTCTCATCTCACCAATGTGAGACTAAAAATTTTCAAAGTTTAAAATCCAAATATATTTAGTCATTCATTAGTGAGATGAGAGAAGTGAGGATGTGAGATTGCTGTAAATAGCTAGAGTGGGGTGGGCTAATTGAGTAGTGGGCAGTGAGCAATTAATTTTGTTGTTCACACCCATTTCATATAAAATTTAAAATATTAACCAACTCATTAAATAAATAAAAACCCAACTCGGGCCAACCCGCGACCCAGCCTAATCCGAAACGGGTTCGACCCTAACGGGTTCACAGGTCGGCCGGGTCAAGATTTCGATATTTGAACCCGGCCCGGCGTGGTTAAGCTTTCGTGTAGCGCCCCGAATTCCAAATAAATGAAATTCGAAATACATTGCACAAATTCTCAGCGTCAACTTCAATTGCAATTATAAACATAGTATAAACACATGAGAATTTTAAAACTTTTATTACATATTTTGTTTTATAAAGCACAGCGGAAATTAAACACCTTGAATTTCAATTTTCTCTTCACAATCAGTCTCTTTACAAAATATGCATAACATTTACTATTCTACCATATGCTCTCAACTCCATGCTAAAGGTACTTACCTGTAAAAAATGAGGCTAGAGATAATCCTAACCCCCAAAACTACAGGGGTCAGCCATAACGGTGTGAGTGATATTCAAAAGAAATACAACTTAAATGAAACATAAAGAACAAAATCATAGTCAACATATTAACATGGTAATAACAAATGAAATATGAAATAACAATAAATGAAACATAAATCATCGAGTGAAACTAGGCTAAGTGTCAAGTGTAAGGAAAACAAAGAAAACGTGTATAAATCAAGTCAAGGAAATCACAAATGCATATGATGAAAACTAATGCACACTTGTCGGATTCTATGCAACCCATACTACATAGGTCCGGTGCAAGCCCTTGATAGGGTTCAATCCCACGTCATGCAACTATCCTACTACAATGACTACAACAAGATTTAGACATTTTGCAAGTATCGGCTCTTGCCCGTGGAAAACTGAAGACCAATCCCCTCCGTGGATCATTTTGTGGCCTGTTTCATTCATCGTCCCAGAATATTGGAGAATGTCTCACTCCGCAGGTCATCCTGGAACCCTCATTGTATAAATATTCCATGAGCATCGCTCTCGTCCTTGGAATACTGGAGACCAATCCCCACCGTGGATCATTCTGTGGCCTATTTCATCCATCGTCCCGGAATATTGGAGAATGTCTCACTCCGCGAATCATCCTGGAGTCCATAACTCATGTTTACTCTTATTTCGTCATGTCACCATCTAGTGTATGTCCTTATATTTATTTAGTTCATTTAATTAATCACAATTTCCCTGGAGTTGGTGTACCCTATCGGACTTAACTCAAACTAATCAACATCGAGGCTCCAACTGGCCATAACCACCAAAATCTCATCTGCCAGCAGCATAAAAATGAAGTCTAAGCTGTAATGTTGAAAGATGGCACGGATTGACTTGGTTGATGAAGGGTACGTGTAATCATACCGAAGTCGCACCTCCAGGCGCCTCCCTAAAGCTCACTTCCTTCTTGGAGACCACGACTTTGACGATGTGTATAATGCATAGGGTCCCACCCAACCTCTAGAGTCTCAAATATCCCAAGGTTATCACAACAACTCTTATCTTTCGAATTCATTTAATAAGTTAAGAGAATTTCGAAAAAAACCCAACAGTCAAAACCAAGCACCTCCACTTGCAACCATAACCATATAATTTGCTCAATAATGCTGAAACTATCTCAATCAAAACTGAAGCAAATAGTGGAAGATAACTCGTAATAGAATACTCTTCAAATTCGAAAACATATATTTTTTTAAAACCAGAAAAGTAGAATTTAAATACTTAATAAAATTGTGAACACATACTCTCTGGAAATAACAAGTAATCTGAATCTAAACACTCTGGAAAACAGAGATTTAACATTTATAAAAGTCGAATAAACAATCGTTCAAGAAACGAAAAATTTACAGCAAACAAAAAAAATCAAGCCATGTCAGTCGACCGACAGCCATAGTGTAAAACTACTGCGGTCGACTGTCATCGTTCAAAAGAGCAATAAACCCCCAAATTGTGACAGTCGACTGACAAGCGCGGTATAAATCACTGCGGTCGACCATCATCGTTAAAAGGCGACAGACTAGGCATGACAGTCGACTGCCACTTCGTGTTCAAATGCGTTGTGGTCGACTGACATGTCAAGTCTGCTACAGCCAAAATTTTTCGACTATTCAAAACTGATATATGTTTATATATGAATAAATATGTGGTTTTGTATGATGAAATCTACAACATAATAGGCACAATCTTGGCCAAATCTATCTCAGTTCATACATCAATCATATCTTCTCATAAACTTCACAAAAATTTCAATTTCCAATTCACAGCATTGAACAAAAGTTATAAAGAAGACTTTTTCATAAGGTTCTTGAAAACATCGTAAATGTCTAAAAGAATTCATCATATATGAGATGTATGTTGATCGATCCATCTCAGTCCCAGTACAAATCAAATTCATTGGAAACTTCGCAAAAATCCAAAATGTTCAAGTTCGGTCTGCAGTATACAAAACCGAAAATTTAAATCGCAACCTCTACATATAACACTTGATCTTCCCCTCAAAATCCACTCTTATTTGATTATCAAATTCAACGCATTTATTGTTAAGTCAATTGCTCCTACTTCTTTGTCTCTAATCCAATCAATAGTCAAGTTTTCCCCAATTCAAAAATCAACCAAAGCATATCAAAAGAAAACAGTGAATACACATGCATACTAAATTTGCATAAATCTTGATGAACAATAAATCTTCATACGATTAAACAAGTACAGAGCAAATTCTCAGGGTATTACCAAGTCTTAAATCATTCTTAATCAATTCTTTCACATACAATCATTCCCCACTTCATATTCTTGATCTTTATCGACTAGATGTCAGTTCATATACATCCCACATCAATTCATACATGATCAATCAAGCATGGCATAAGAAAATTAGGATCTTTGTGAAAGGATAATTTTCCAACCACCTATGCATGAAAGTTCATACATCGATTACATTTTTGTTCACGAAGATCTTCTATTAACTATTCATTCCTCCAATTTGTTTACTACATCAAACATACAATCTCCTAGAATGCATCCTACTAGACAAGCCATCATACTCAACAAATATAGAACAAAATAAAAGTATCACTCACCTTTAAAGAAGATTAACTTGAAGAAACAAAAGTAATAAGAAAGCCCTCTCCTCCTCCTTTTCCAAAGCTTTAAGATCAAACACCAAGGAAAAATAATAAAGGATAAAGTTTGGGTTCTCAACAGTGGGGGACGGCTGCTGAGTTCTCTAATAGGCCGGAATACTCTTTTAGGGTTTTTGAGAAGATTTTATAAAATATTCTTTTAAGAAATATCTTTACATATGTAAACTTATCATATTAGGTAGTTAAATAAACCAAATGAGGTAGGATTTAAATCCCTCAAATCCCTCCAGATCTGGCCGGCCTCAATTGCAGCCCAGAATAATCGACCCTTTTGAAAATTTGTCTCCAAGTGGCACTTTTTGCACAAAGACCCCTTCATTTAGCAATATTTGCAAAAATATCAATAGTGATTTATAAAAATCTAGAAAATTTGAAATTATTATTCACCAACAATTATTATGTCCTCCAAAAAATTTCTTGACTTTGTGTTTCCTTAAAAAAAATATTTGCGCGTGTTTTGCACGTGCCAAAAGGTAAATTTCAGAAAAATATTTATTAAATCACCAAAGTTCACATTAATTCATTTATTAATTTTCAAAAAATTATTTAAAAATTCTAGGGTGTTACATTTTGACCAGGCCCGAACCCGCCCAAAGTTGGTTCAACCCGCACAGGTCAGACCCGACCCGGGCCAGTTGACTCGATGCCATCACTTAGAGCATTTGTAGTCGTTGTTTAAAATTGGAAATTTTGGAAATTTTGGAGAAAAAAATTGCTGTCGTCGTTCCCTATATTTGAAAAAAATGGAATTTGAGAAACAGTAGCGCCCTATATCTGAGAAGAGATTTGAGAATTCTCTAAATATAGGAATCGAAAGATCATCTGTCGTCCGTTCTAAATTTTTTTGAACGGACGAAAGATGATATTTCGTTTGATAAAAAAAAGAAAATTAAAATAGGTGTCGGACGTAAAATGATCTTGCTCATCTCAAAATGATCTTGCTCATCCTGCGTTCATTCTTTAAAAAGAATTTTTTTTTAAAAAAGGTGTCGGTTTCCAGAAAATATTTCGTCCGATCAAAAAAAAAAGGAACAGACGAAAGATGTTCTTCCATGCTTGAACTTTCCCCCTCCAATTTCTCCTTTTATTTCTATGGAATGGTATGCATAGGATTATTATGCATATGAATAAGTTTGAGATTGATCCAAATTGTTTGATTAAGGGTTGTGATAAAATCTACATATAGTAATTGTTATATATAACTTGCGGACATTTTTTTTTAATCCTGTATGTGTTGGACTCAAAAAATATATTTAATCAATGGCTGAGATTTAACTCATCCACCGTTCGACCAAAATTTGGGTTTCAACTGATGGAATTTTATATACACTTAAGAACATGCATAAAACATTAATAACAACCTAAAACATGTTTCTATGAATCTAGATCTTAATCATGTTGCAAAAGTGCTTTAATATAAAATCCTAAATCATGAAACTATAGATCTTTGCTAAATTAAAAGAAGAAGAACATTAAAAGCGGAAGCACTAACCTGAAGCCATTGATGGAGATTGCGCAGAGGGTTTGGATCATCCTATATGATACGCACTTCTTTGAGATGCCATCTCGCTATTCTTCTGTTGATGGGATGACAATATAATAAGAAGATACGTATATATAGGGGACCATAACCCTAATTGATAATTATCGATTTCCAATTTTGCCCATCACAAAATAAGAAATTTACTTTACGGTCTCTACACGTATTATATCACACTTTAAATTATATGCTTTTAACCCATTACTTAATCTTGATTAGGTCACTTTAATTTGGGTTAGACTTTAGAATAGCAATTATATATTTAGTCACATATGTGAGCCTACATAGATTATTTTCTAACAATCTCCCACTTGGGCCACATATGTTACTCCTTATAAATGTACATACTTTATGAGCTCAAAATTTTGCTATCATAACCAAAAATATAGCCAAACAATCTCGTCGATTAATCATGTAAATATAGGATCAAAGCAATTTTCGTTACATTTATCGTAACTAAATTCATCAATGGTCACATATATCAACATAATCAAACGACATAGATCAAGTGTGAATGTGTAGCATGGAAATTTCATGCAATGTGATCTATACACATGCCTATTTCCAACTGGTCCTCTTTAAAACTTAAGTGAGGTCAGAAACAAACATGACAAATGAGTGAGAAAACTGAATTCGTTATTTTTTATCAGAAAATAATCAAATGTATAAATGTCTCACACAAACATAATGCAAATAAAATACAAACTCCCACTAAATCATGCTATTCTCAAATAATACAACACTCATATGAGCAGTATGCTCATAAAAGACCTTGAGTGGTAATCCCTTTGTGAGCGGATCTGCTATAATGGATTTTGTCCCAATGTGCTCTATGGACATCTGTCCACTTTGCACTCTTTCTTTCACAACTAGGATGTAACCTCCGTTTTTCATTTTATGTATTCTGGAGTGTATTTTTTATTTTTGTGTATTTTATATCTCTTGTATTTTTCGGAACCGTATATTGGATTTATTTTCAATATATATTCTTTTTCTTTTCATTTGAGCTCCTTGTGTTGTTTGTTCGTCGTTTTGGTTCGTTTTTGCCATTTTGGGTTCTTTTCTTCATTTTTGGCCTCATTATCTTCATTATATTTTTCACTTGGTGATGTAATGGATTTTTGGTGGTGAATTTCTCAAACTATGATTTTTAACCCCTAAGAAGATTTTTTAGAGCCATAGAATTCACTATAAATTGTATCCCCAATTGAAACCTACCCAATACCCATTACCCATTTGTATACCTATTACTACATTATTATACCCACAACCCATTAACCCACAATTATCCCCTATATAAATACCCTAATCTCCTAATAAACCCTAACCCTAATCATTATCTCTCTCCCTCCTATTATCAATCCCGGCCTCCCTCTCCTAAAACTTGCTCCCGGCCCCCATCCTCCCAAAAACCGACCAGCACTCATCCATCCATTGCAACCCCCTTCCACCATACAAACTTCATACTTCCTACACATACATCAAATCCATCCAAACCCTCACCCTCCTTCCTTTGGACTTCCGATTACCACAAACAACACCACCACCATCAAAATCATCACAAACCCCTCTTCTTTTGGTGTTCCTTGAAGTGGGTATTCTCCACTTCGCGCGTCGCATTAAGGAGATCGTTTGTAAGGCATTTTTGTTTGTGGGTTTGCTTGGAATCGCGTTGGAAGGGACTTCGTTTGTAGGTTTTGCACTTATGACTATTTGCATCGTGTTTCACTCCATAATAAGGCAAGTAACTTGTACTAAAATTCATTAGGTTGATACAAGTCAAAAAGTTCACACCTAGAGTAGTTGGGTCTAGAGACAACCAAAATTTGTGATTTTCTTGATGGGTTTTGTCTCTATTGTGATTATTTGGCCATAGGTGACTTATGACATGAAACTTGATAGGTTAATGCCCTAGGGTTACCTAAAACTTGATTTTGTTCGTGTATGTGATTAATTGCATGATATGTGTTTGATTGATTGCCCATGTGAAAATAATAGGCTTGGATATGTTAGAATCCCTTAGAAATGATGTTTAGATGTTGGGTAGGTTGTATTTCAAGTTTGGTTGAGTTAGGATCAATATTATGAAAGTTATGATGTTTTTAATTAGAGGTGTAAAATCTGTATTTGCGGTTTGTTCTGTATTGGTTGCTGTTTTCACCCATGCTACAATCCGAATCTTAATTCCAAAATTAAAATTGAATTTTAGATAATTTTGTCTATTTTCAAACCCCACTGGTTTTACTTGATTTGGAATTCGTATGACTGAGATATGATAGTTTTGGTACAGGTGTGTCGATAGTTTTCCAGATTTTGTTTTGAGTAATATTGTTAACAAATTATTTTCAAGAACTAATCTAGACATAATATCTTGGTATAATATTTTTCTCAGTGTTTTCTTATGATACTAGGGACTATCCAGATTTTTGGTGTATTTTAAAGATAAGTTTATTATAGTGTTTCATGTTCTTTTCTAAATTCACCTTATGCTGTAATATGCGTGCTGTTCAGTAAGAAACCCAATTTTCACTCTAATTCCTTATGTTTTATGAAAATTATTTGTGAGATATGAAAGTTGAAAAAATCTATCTATTTTCACGTTGTTTTGGCGGAATTGGATTTCGATTTGCTCATTGCGAGATATCCTTGTTTTCGTACAGCAGTGTTGACAAATTCCAGATTCGTCAAACCATATTTTTGTGTTGCTTCTTATTTTTGATGACGTATCTATACTTACTGGAATATTATGAAACTTGTTATTTTGAGACTATACCTATAGGGAATTACCCCAAATTTTTCGTGGAATTATTTGATGTATTTTCATGCTATTTTTATGCTTTTGAAGTTGTTCCCCTGTTTTCTGGCTGAACCAAAAATCTGTGTTCAATTCAGTTTTGAGTTGAGATGTTGTGAACTAGTATATGACTTTATTATACTCGTTGGATGCGTGTGGATGTCTACTTTCCAGATCCATCGACGGATCGTGATTTGCATGCCTGTAGCTCTTAGAATCACTGTTTTAGTACTGCTTGGTCTTACTGTCCTGATTATGAACCTAAACTATTTTGCTCGGATATGTGAATATATATCATCCATGCTTGTATATTTTTTTGAACCTAAACCTGATTATACCATGTTGGTTTGACTCTGATCCATGCTTATACCTGCCTGTTTGAGAATAATAATAAATAATCAAGCTGTGGTTTTAATGGGACAGATTTAGTAGTGGATAGTGCAGAAACGTGTACTCGGAAGGAGACTAGTGTTTCCTGTATGACATGTTACCGACCAAGTTTACCGATCAAGTTATCGATCAAGTTTACCGACCAAGTTATCGATCAAGTTTACCGATCAAGTTACCGACCAAGTTCTGTAATTCTGTG
Source organism: Hemerocallis citrina (assembly GCA_017893485.1). Classification (NCBI taxonomy): domain Eukaryota; kingdom Viridiplantae; phylum Streptophyta; class Magnoliopsida; order Asparagales; family Asphodelaceae; genus Hemerocallis; species Hemerocallis citrina. The sequence continues at coordinate 26,948,850 of CM030364.1, read as the reverse complement.
AATACCTGAGTACACTGCCCTGCATGGTCCCCTATGAAATCTAAAGCGAAACTGTTGTGTTGTAGCAACCATGTGGTGTGGGCGGCATATTGTGCTACCGAGATAGTAATCACACAAGACTTGAACTTAATACTCGAACATGATACTTGAAAAAGATACTTGAACATGATACCTGCTTGCTTGATACTTGACTACATGATTACATGAGACTTGAAACATGATGCTTGATACATGATTACACGACACTTGACACTTGCTGCATGTTTATAAGATACTTGTTTACTTGACACTTGATTTATGCCGTGTACACTTGACACTTTTACCATGCTAGTTTGTCTAGGTTGACATCATGCTTATACCAGGTGCTAGTTAGTTTTTCCATTCCATGTGCCTGTATCCTACTCTATTTGTGACCCGCGACTTGCAATTGACGGGTACTTGTGTTTTCTCTTTTTCTCTTTCCTGCATTTGTTGTATTGCAGATTTTGGAGAACTGGTTCCAGACGGGATTGGTGACATGATGTACTAGATGCTAGAATTTTGCTATTATTATTCTTGTTTCTTATTTTGACAATAATGTATTCATGTATTTGGATTTATTCTTGTATTTGGGCGATGTGACCCAAGATTATTTGTGTATTTCAGATCATGACTATTTGAGAATAATATATTTTATTTCAAGTATTCTTGTTGGTATTTGGTTCATATGTGCATGTGGTTGACTTTTCTGGCTTCCGACTCTGATTATATTGTGATATGTTGCACAGATTTCTGAAACAGCTTATGGATGATGAAAATCATTCGCTGAGCTTTTGTTACGTAGTCGTATTCCGTATTTTTGGGAAGCGGGGCGTGACATAGGAACTTTATGTCAATATGTTTCGACTTTGTCGAACTCCTGTTGTTGTTGGAATACATCACTGCTGACTTATTGTCACAAAATAACTTGAGTGGTCTTTCTATATTCTCCAAAATGCGCAGCCTAGTGATAAAATTCCGCAGCCATATTCCATGATTCTATGCCTCATAGCATGGTACATACTCCGCTGCCATAGTGGAAGAAGCTATAAGTGTCTGTTTGACACTTTTCCAGGATATAGCTCCTCCAGCTAACAGGTAAATATAGCTTGATGTAGACTTTTTGCTATCTTGGCTCCTTAGTGAAATCAGAATCAGAATACCTTACGACCTCCAAATGATCTGATTCCTATATGTGAGCATGTAGTCTTTTGTTCTTTGAAGATACCTCATGACCCTCTTGGCTGCTATCCAATGGTCCATACCAGGTTTTCTTAAATACCTGCCTAACATCCTAATAATGTACGCAATATCCGGACGCGTATATACTTGATCATACATTAGACTCCCAATAGCTGATGTATAAGGGATCTTTTGTATTTCCTGAATTTCAAGGTTACTTTTAGGACACTGATTGAGACTAAATTTGTCTCCTTTAGTAACAGGGGTATTCCCTGGTCTACAATCTTGCATGCCAAACTTTTTGAGTACTTTATCGATGTATCCCTTTTGTGATAATCCTAGAATACCTCGAGAATGATCTCGGTGTATCTGAATCCCTAATACAAAAGAGGCATCCCCAAGATCCTTCATCTCAAAATGCTTGGACAGAAACCTTTCAGTTTCATGCAATAAATCTATATCATTAGTGGCAAGCAATATATCATCGACATATAAAACTAGGAATATATGCTTACTCCCACTGAACTTGTGATACACACAATCATCAACTACATTCTTCTCCAAACCAAATGAGATAATTACTTGATGAAACTTGTGGTACCATTGACGAGGAGCTTGCTTGAGTCCATAGATGGATTTTGTCAATTTGCAAATCATATTCTTAAGCTAGGATATAATAAACCGGTTTGAATACTTATTTCTTCATTAAAATCATTGGTCATTTCATAAATATCTGATTAATACTACCCCTTTTTTATCTGAGCCCGAACTGATTTAAATTAATTTATGGTTATTGAATTCAATACTTGAGTGATATTTGTTTCTGTAACTGTATACGCTACCAGTAATCAAATTAGAATATCATTTGCTTCTACATCCACTAGATAGCTCTCTCATGTTTACACATTAAAGGAAAGGAACTTACGAAAGGCAGGCAAATATATATACCTTGATTTATTGTCAAAAATATGATCAGAATGCTATATTTAACTCCAAACTGGAACTAAACTTTAGAACAGAGAATGCAACACCCTAAGAACATATTCTGAATTGTGGAGATCATGACTAAGCTTTCTCGAAGTAAATAACATATGTGTTCATAACACCTAACATTAAGAATATTGTCACATAATCTCTTAGTTTTGATCTGTTTTCCCTTTATGCAGTCTATACAGACATCAAAGTCTTGTGAAGTCCTGGGATTCCAAAATGTCACCAGACACAAGACGCTCAACTCTACCTTTTGAGACATGACCTAAGTACTTATGCCATAATGACGCCGAATTTTCTTTATTTAATTTATGTTTAGTACCACGTAACTCTACATGCAAGGTTTCATTATAGGATGTAATTGTTTCAAACAAATAATGGTTTTCATAAATATTCAAATAACCAGTTCCAACACCATTCGAATTTAAAGACAAACTAAACTGATTGTTTCCAAATGAACAATAATAACTAAATTTGTCCAACAAAGAAACATAAATTAAATTTTGTCTAAAAGACGGAACAACAAAAGTGTCTTTCAAATCCAAATAAGAAACCAGTTCCTAATAACAACCTAAAATGCCCAACTGCTTCCACTTCTACCGATTATCGCCCACGAAGATGTGTCTTTCACCATCATTTGGCTTCCGACAGCTCGGGCAACCCTGCATAGAAACACTTATGTGAGTAGTAGTACCTGAATCTATCCACCAAGTGTTTCTAGGTACTGAAGATAAATTAACTTCAGAACAGACCAAAGTAATAAACATACATTTCTTTGCATGCCATGCGTGATATTTAGTACATTTCTTCTTCATATGTCCAGGCTTGTTACAAAAGAAACAACTCTCTGTATCCTTATGTTGTTTCTTTTGAGTTGGATCCTTAGCTTTTTCATCCTTAGATTTCTTCTTCTTGCCCTTATCCTTAGAGGTTTTGGCCAAATGAGCACTTTCAGTCTTATCTTGTTTCAACCTTTCTTCCTCTTGCACACAGTGAGAAATGAGCTCATTTAGAGTCCATTTTTTCTTTTGACAGTTGTAACTGATCTTGAATTGATTAAACTGTGCAGGAAGTGATACCAAAACCATAAGCACAAGCAAGTCCTCAGGAAATTCAAGCTAGAGTGCCTTAAGTCGTGAAACAATATGATACATTTTCATAATGTACTCCCTTACATTTCCTCGACCCTTATACTTCATAGACATCAAAGAAGTAAAAAGTGAAGTCATTTCAACCTTATCGTTTTTAGCAAAACGTTTCTCAATTTGATCAAGGAAATTTTTAGCCTTAGTAATCATATCGGATTCTGTGCCCCTAAAGGCTTCTGGAATGCCGTGTTTCATAATCATTAGACTCATGCGATTTGAACGATCCCACTTCTTAAATACCTTTTTATCATCAGGAGGGCTTTCCGCAGTGAGAGGTGCAGGTTGTTCTTCTCTTAATGCATGGTCTAATTCCATACAGCCAAGAGTTATCAGTAAGGTCCCTTTTCAATCCTGAAATTTGTCCTATTAAGCATGGGAATGGAATTGATGTTAGCAGTTATTGAGGCAGCAGAAGATACACTAGCTGAATACAGAACAAAAATAAACAAAATAAACTCAGATGAGAATCCATATAAAACAATAAATTCAAATAATGGTTAATCCCATCTCAAGATACCAGACACAACATTAATATCAAGTCTTTGGACAGTAATATTAACTATAAGCGGTACTCTTGTTGTAGCAATCAAATATTGACAATAAATTATGTCAAATAATAAGTCATTCTTTGGACTGACTTATTGTTCACATGGAATACCTTATAATTGTCACATATTTATTACCACAGATGTATGAAAATTGGCCAAATATCAACTTACCTTTCGGTCAATTAATAAATGCATGAATTACAAACACAAAATCATCTTGATATTTTAAATAAATTAATCTACACAAAAGAGGTCACTTTGGCAACATTTTGTTTTAATTGATCTATTCAAAAATATTAGACATTCATAAGAAAACCAAAACCATAATTTGAATTTAATTGTTTCCCAAAATTATATCTTTTCCTTAATATTATAATTTTACTTTATTTGTAGATGGATAATGTCAAGATAATAACTAAAAATGATAACAAAACTATAACTGAACCATATCTATCTACTGATTTGATAATATCAAATTAACTAAAACCATAACAAATAATTGAACAACATCAAAATCCTAACCAAAAAAATATATATATAACAAAAAAGAATAGCAGACCCGCAGGCCCATTGTCCTCCATGTCAGCCAGAGCCACAGGGCTCACCCCTTGCACCCAGGCCCACCATGACGTCGGCCACGTCAGCAGTGTGACAACGCAAGCAGCAGCAACAATGTGCTGCCTTCCATCCCGCGGGCCCTTTTTACCGAAATCATTTTAAAACCACAAACAAGCCCCATAGGAATCCTATAGGGTACCTATCTATTAATTGTTAAACCTTAACAGAGAACCCATCAAATCACAGGTTTTTAGTGGGATATTGTAAAGATGAGAATTTATAATATACTGTTAACAACCAATTATAACCAAAAAACCAGAATATCAACATCCAGAACATTAATTTTTTTTTTTTCAAAATCCAAAACCCTAACTAAGCAACATGCTTACGATTTTTACTTATTTATTTAAGATCTGTACAATAATTGATCCAATTCTTCTTTCAATTAAATTTATTAAATGAATTTCTTAAGTAGGAAGATCAAATACCAAGAAAAATAAGATCAAAAGAAACCCTAAATTTCTTAATTAAATAGGAAACTCTCTTAAACAAAATCATCAGTTCTTCAATTAATTTAGCAAGGATGGCTCTGATACCAATTGATGGAATTTTATATACACTTAAGAACATGCATAAAACATTAATAACAACCTAAAACATGTTTCTATGAATCTAGATCTTAATCATGTTGCAAAAGGGCTTTAATATAAAATCCTAAATTATGAAACTATAGATCTTTGCTAAATTAAAAGAAGAAGAACATTAAAAGCGGAACCACTAACCTAAAGCCATTGATGGAGATTGCGCAGAGGGTTTGGATCTTCCTATATAATACGCACTTCTTTGAGAGGCTGTGTCGCTATTCTTCTGTTGATGGGATGACAGATGGAATAAGAAGATACATATATATAGGGGACCATAACCCTAATTGATAATTATTGGTTTCCAATTTTGCCCGTCACAAAATAAGAAATTTACTTTACGGTCTCTACACGTGTTATATCACACTTTAAATTATATGCTTTTAACCCATTACTTAATCTTGATTAGATCACTTTAATTTGGGTGAGACTTTAGAATAGCAATTATACATTTAGTCACATATGTGAGCCCACATAGATTATTTTCCAACATCAACGACTACACGCCCAACTCAAAATTCCTATTTCTAAACTCCAAATATAGAAATTTTGAGTCTTTAATGACCACAGATGCTCTTACACAAGTAATTTGTGAAGCCCTTGCTAGTCCTGCTCACCCACCAACTGCTTGTGGAAATGCCAAGCAGAAATTACAAGAAAGATCAACAATCTGCTACGCATGAAATGCTCCAGCTCAAAGGCATTTTAGAAATTAATGCTGATGTTGTTGTCACGTTTTTTGAGTCAACCTCAGTTCTTTCAGCCAAAAATTGGGAAGGAGAGGTTATATGCATTGATTATATTTGTGTGGAAGATACGAATTTTGAACTCGTTGAAGCAAATGCATTCAGGTACGGAATTATACTTTCTCTAAATTTCCATGCACTCCAATTTGTCGTGTTTTGTGTGTGTGTGTGTGTGCATGCGCGCGCACGTGTGTGTGTGAAATAAAAGGCAAGAGAATTGCCCATGATTCTCATAAATAAACTCAGCCATTACATGGATAAGTCTCATTACACCAAAAGCAATGCATGAACTAATCATACAAAAAAGCCTCACATACGACTACTAAATCATACTAACACACTACAAAAGAAAGTAGCTTTCCCGGCGCTTTTTTCCGTCTATACCGGCGTTTTTTTACGCCGGGGAAACTTTCACCGGCGTTTACAATAACGCCGGTCCAACTGCCGCCGAAGCGGGCGTCGCTGAAACGAAGGGGCCTACACCGGCATTTTTGGTGGACGCCGGTAAATATTAGGACTACACCGGCGGTCATAAAACGCCGGTGTATATCGGTTTCTGGGTGCCGTTCTTGTGTGCCTATATACATACACCGGCGGTCGTAAACCGCCGGTATTTATCCATTCACCAGCGTAAATAAAAATGCCGGTGTAGATCGAAAGTATACCGGCGGTCAAGAAACGCCGGTGTATGTCCGTTTATGAGCGCCTGCTTTTCCCTGTTTACGAACACCGGCGCGACCAAAAAACGCCGGTGTAGTTATATACGCCGGCGTTTATAAAACGCCGGTGTATGCCTGTGCCGTTACAGCTGAAAACTTTCACCGGCGTGCGTTGAAACGCCGGTGTATCACACACTCCAACAATTAAATTATATACACCGCCGTTTTTTAAAACGCCGTTCTGGCTATGCCCGTTTATTTTCGATACTCCGCTTTTCCGTTCGATTTCAATTCACAGTTTCATTTACAAAACCTGTAAACTAATTCTCACAACTGATTCAATCAATTTCGTTGCATACTACTACGCAAACCACAACCAAACATAAGAATAATTAAAGATAATCAAGTTTCACACGTGTCATATCAACGTCCAAATTCATTGATTAATTAACAATGTCATAATTAACAAATTAATATAGAGACTAACATCCAAAATATCCAAACAAACCAGTCTAACAAATATCCAAAATATCCCAAATTCAAAGTATGACATAACTCTCATAAAAAAAACCAGTCTGACATAACAACAGCAAGGAGGAGGACATAAGAACAACAACCATACAGCAAGGAGGACATAAGAACAGCAAGGAGGACCGCAGATTCATACCCCTCGAGTAGCTTCAGCTCTGATCATCTGCATTTCCTTCATCTTGACGACCGCTCTGTGAATAAAAAACAATAGTTTAATTGAACAGTAGATCACAATACAGAATATACATATTTTTTGAACTTGCAAAAAGAACTACCTGTGTCTCGAATTATAAGATGAAAGTGCCAACTGCAAATGGAATTGTTAATGATATATACAGAGGTAAAATAATTACATTGCAATGCTAAAAATTCCGTACTTAATTTTGTTTTTAAATATATCTAAAATAACAAAACAAATGAAAATTCAGTATCTAACTTGAAACCTTTATATTCTCCTCTGATTGGGAATATCCACTATCTAAAACAATAAAACAAATGAAAATTCAGTATCTAAGCATGTCCTTCATGGATTGTTCAGACAATCCATGAAACTGTCATCGTGGACGGAAACCAAATATAAGAAAAATAAGAAAAATAAGATAGAGCTCATATCAAGTGTATTTTTAGGAAATTGTCATCGTGGAAGGAAACCAAATATATATAGAAGCCAGAAATGGAAACAGAAAGAAGAAAGGTAGAGACTTTGGATACACTAGGCTACCATAGCAGCATTTTCCTCATCTCTCTCTCATCCCTTATTTCCCTTCAGCACACGAACAGAAAGAGACATCAGCAACCACCTTAAGAGCGACAAGAACAACAATAATAATAAATTATTATGAACAAGATGTCTCTATATGGGTTTCCAGTTCTCCACTCGAGCCCACTCTTTCTAATCACAGCCCAATTAAGAACATAGACCACATCCACTAAACAATCCAATCATAGCCCAGTCAAAATTTGCCATCCTGGATCTTAATGAAATACGCTTCATTAACAGTGAAAGAAAATGAGGATGCTAGCAACATACTTAGTTTGGAAGTGAACCCATTTTTTGTTAAAAAATCATGCCAAAGATGGCAATTAGCTTCATTAACACTATCTGAAAATGAAAATTTCCATTAACTGAGCTTATATGTTGTTCTACTAATTCACTGTGCCCAACTAAATCTAAAACCCAATTGTTGTGCGTATCCGGAGGATTTTGGCATACGTACCTATAGCATCCTCAGTTCACAGTAAACCCGTTTTGGTCAAAAAAACATGCCAAGATCACAATCAGATGCATGAAAATAAGCTTCACTATCAACAAAAGAAGAACTGAGGATGCTATGCAGCATACTTAGTTTGGAAGTGAACCCATTTTGTGTTAAACAATCAGGTTACATTGACAGTATCCGAAAATGAAAATTTCTCCATTATCTGAGCTTATATGTTGCTCTACTACTTTTTCAGCCCAACTATATCGCAAAACCCAAGTGTGGTGCATATCCGGCCGGAGAATTTTGGCATACGTACCTATACAATATCCTCAGTTCACAGTGAACCCATTTTTGGTATAAAAACATACATGCCAAGAAGACAATCAGGTGCCAGAAATCAGCTTCACTAACAGTTAGTGAAAATGGGACCATAGAATAGCTTAAGAAGACCATCAGGTTTGTGAAGTAAGCTTCACTAACAGTGATAGAAACTGGGGATGCTATGCAGCATACTCATTTTGGAAGTGAACCCATTTTGTGTTAAAAAAACCATGCCAAAGATTGCAATCAGGTTACATTGACAATATCCGAAAATGAAAATTTCTCCATTATCTGAGCTTATATGTTGCTCTACTACTTTTTTAGCCCAACTATATCGCAAAACCCAAGTGTGGTGCATATCCGGCCGGAGAATTTTGGCATACGTACCTATACAATATCCTCAGTTCACAGTGAACCCATTTTTGGTATAAAAACATACATGCCAAGAAGACAATCAGGTGCTTGAAATGAACTTCACTAACAGTTAGTGAAAATGGGACCATAAAATAGCTTAAGAAGACCATCAGGTTTGTGAAGTAAGCTTCACTAACAGTGATAGAAACTGGGGATGCTATGCAGCATACTCATTTTGGAAGTGAACCCATTGTGTTAAAAAAACCATGCCGAAGATTGCAATCAGGTTACATTGACAGTGCCCGAAAAAGAAAATTTCTCCATTATCTAAGCTTATATGTTGCTCTACTACTTTTTTAGCCCAACTATATCGCAAAACCTAAGTGTGGTGCATATCCGGCCGGAGAATTTTGGCATACGTACCTATACAATATCCTCAGTTCACAGTGAACCCATTTTCGGTATAAAAACATACATGCCAAGAAGACAATCAGGTGCTTGAAATGAGCTTCACTAACAGTTAGTGAAAATGGGACCATAAAATAGCTTAAGAAGACCATCAGGTTTGTGAAGTAAGCTTCACTAACAGTGAAAGAAACTGGGGATGCTATGCAGCATAATCATTTTGGAAGTGAACCCATTTTGTGTTAAAAAAACCGGTTACATTGACAGTATTTGAAAATGAAAATTTCTCCATCATCTGATGACCACAGTGAACCCATTTTTGGTATAAAAACATACATGCCAAGAAGACAATCAGGTGCTTGAAATCAGCTTCACTAACAGTTAGTGAAAATGGGACCATAAAATAGCTTAAGAAGACCATCAGGTTTGTGAAATAAGCTTCACTAACAGTGAAAGAAACTGGGGATGCTATGCAGCATACTCATTTTGGAAGTGAACCCATTTTGTGTTAAAAAAACCATGCCAAAGATTGCAATCAGGTTACATTGACAGTGCCCGAAAAAGAAAATTTCTCCATTATCTAAGCTTATATGTTGCTCTACTACTTTTTTAGCCCAACTATATCGCAAAACCCAAGTGTGGTGCATATCCGGCCGGAGAATTTTGGCATACGTACCTATACAATATCCTCAGTTCACAGTGAACCCATTTTCGGTATAAAAACATACATGCCAAGAAGACAATCAGGTGCTTGAAATGAGCTTCACTAACAGTTAGTGAAAATGGGACCATAAAATAGCTTAAGAAGACCATCAGGTTTGTGAAGTAAGCTTCACTAACAGTGAAAGAAACTGGGGATGCTATGCAGCATAATCATTTTGGAAGTGAACCCATTTGGTGTTAAAAAAACCGGTTACATTGACAGTATTTGAAAATGAAAATTTCTCCATCATCTGATGACCACAGTGAACCCATTTTTGGTATAAAAACATACATGCCAAGAAGACAATCAGGTGCTTGAAATCAGCTTCACTAACAGTTAGTGAAAATGGGACCATAAAATAGCTTAAGAAGACCATCAGGTTTGTGAAATAAGCTTCACTAACAGTGAAAGAAACTGGGGATGCTATGCAGCATACTCATTTTGGAAGTGAACCCATTTTGGCTTAAAAAAACCATGCCAGAGATTGCAATCAGGTTACATTGACAGTATCTGAAAATGAAAATTTCTCCATTATCTGAGCTTATATGTTGCTCTACTACTTTTTTAGCCCAACTATACCGCAAAACCCAAGTGTGGTGCATATCCGGCCGGAGGATTTTGGCATACGTACCTATATACCATCCTCAGTTCATGGAAGAAAAATACGAATAGGGCTCATAGCAAGTGTAGTTTTAACTGGAATTGTCATCGTGGAAGGAAACCAAATATAGAAGCCAGAAAGAGGAATGGTAGAGAATGAGGATACACCAGGCTAACATAGCGGCATTTTCCTCATCTCTTTCTCACCCCTTCTTTCCCTTCTCCACTCCAACTCGTCTCTTTCTAATCACAGCCCAATTAAGAACAATTGTTCACAGTCACTGTTAAAGAAACATATATGCTCAGATTATGAAAAATTTATATGCTCAGATTATGGAAATTTTCAGTCACTGTTAAAGAAACTAAGTAGGCTGCATAGCATCCCCAGTTTCCTTCACTGTTAGTGAAGCTTGTTTGGAAAATTGTTCACTCAAACATGCCCCTTGTTTTTGAACTCAAACATGACATTAATAAACATCTTTTCTAATAATGGCTACACTTGTGGAAGCTCTCTCTAAGCCTCAATTCTTCAAGGTTTTGTTGCCTACTTCTTTACAGAAGTTGGTACTCCATTCTCCTCTCTTTAAAGAAGAATAGAGTACCAGCTTCTGTAAAGAAGTAGGCAACAAAACCTTGAAGAATTAAGACTTAGAGAGAGCTTCCACAATTGTAGCCATTATCAGAAAAGATGTTTATTAATGTGATGTTTGAGTTCAGATACAAGGGGCATGTTTGAGTGAACAATTGGGTTTTGAATGGAGATTGTAGTCATAGATCAATTCTTCATGGAAGAAAAATACGAATAGGGCTCATAGCAAGTGTAGTTTTAACTGGAATTGTCATCGTGGAAGGAAACCAAATATAGAAGCCAGAAAGAGGAATGGTAGAGAATGAGGATACACCAGGCTAACATAGCGGCATTTTCCTCATCTCTCTCATCCCTTCTTTCCCTTCAGCACACGAACACATAGAGACATCAGCAACAACAGCAAGAGCGACAAGAACAACAACAATAATAAATTATTATGAACAAGATGTCTCTATATGGGTTTCCAGATCTCCACTCCAACTCGTCTCTTTCTAATCACAGCCCAATTAAGAACAATTGTTCACAGTCACTGTTAAAGAAACATATATGCTCAGATTATGAAAAATTTTCATTTTCAGATACTGTTAAAGAAGCTGATTTCATGCATCTGATTGCAATCTTTGGCATGGTTTTTTTAACACAAAATGGGACTACTTCCAAACTAAGTATGCTGCATAGCATCCCCAGTTTCTTTCACTGTTAGTGAAGCTTATTTCACAAACCTGATGGTCTTCTTAAGCTATTTTATGGTCCCATTTTCACCTCCTCCAAATCAGTACAATGTCATCTATACCAGGTTATGTGCCAAAATGGGGTTGGGCATACGATGCAAGGCCGACAAGTATTAGTTGTTTGTGAGTATGCAATAGGATGCAGCTATGAACATGGGCTCATATCAAGTGTAGTATTACGGACTGTCATCATGGAAGGAAACCAATTTAATATAGAAGCCATATATGGAGCCAGAAAGAGGGATGGTAAAGAATGAGGATACACCAGGCTAACATAGCGGCATTTTCCTCATCTCTCTCTCATCCCTTCATTCTCTTCAACACACGCACACAAAGAGACATCAGCAACAACAGCAAGAGGGGGTTGGTCCAACAATAAGTGTAGATTATAATAAACAAGATGTCTCTATTTTGGGTTTCCAGATCTCCACTCCAGCCCTTTCTTTCTAATCACAGCCCACTTAAGAAACATAGACGAAATGCTTATAGACGACAGCCACAATGCAGACTCACAAACACTAGTACGTGTCTTTCATGCATTCAAGTAACATAATCTCTTTAAAAATACCAATTTTAAGACTTACCGATGTTTTTTGACAGTGGGCGGCGTGCTACCCTCACTCTCATATGTTTGCCTGCCACTATTATTTAGTGGCTGCTCATCCCCATGGCTCTCGTTGCCATCATTTATATTTACCCTCTTTCCACGCCTCGGCATGTTGTACCTGTCAAGGATCCGATAACTTGGTTCAAATGATAGTTTGGTTCAAATGACACTAAGCATAGTTTAATGTAAATAATACCAAGCAGTACAAAATAGAAAGACAATTAAACCAGTGTATTAAATTCATAATGAACATATTCGAAATTACAGACATAATATTACAACAAGATTTAAGACATAAAATTACAGACATATAATAAACTTGCATAAAAAATCATGTAAACTACAATACGACATCTTCCAGTACATCGCCCTCTTCTCCATCCTTGCGGAGCCAAGTCCCGCAAATTCCAAGATCGGTTGTGTTTACATCAAACACAGGAAACTCAGAAGCAATGTAACTGTTCATGTCTTCACCGTCTTCATCGTCTGAAGTATCGCCCAGTTGGAATACATCTCTTGGTTGCATAGGGATAGCCACATACGATTTTGGCAGGGTTGGATCTGCAATGTAGAACACTTGTTGCACTTGGGATGGAAACACAAATGGCTCATGGCTAATGTGTGTACCGATGTGAATCAATTTTGAGAAGTTTACAACTGTGAAGCCAAGCTTGTCCTTGTTGTTAGCAAAATTCCTATCAAACTCAGCCCAATCCCCACGAAATAAGACAACACGGAAATGGCCAAAATAATTCAACTCAATGATATCCGTGAGCACTCCATAGTAGTCGAGATCCCCATCTACAGGCCTCGTGTCCGATTTGGAAGCATAACTTCTAGTCTTAGACGTCACTACCATTCCACTATTTTGAGACTTCAAATTAGATTCACGATCCTTAGTACGAAATCTAAAACCATTGAATATGTATCCTCCGTATCTTTTGGCCATCTGATAGGGACCTTTGGCAAGTACTTGTATTTCAGATGACGCACCTTCAGGACCCAAAGAATGTACCTATTAATTTTGCACAAATCGTATCAACACCATAGAAAATGTAGATATAATAAAGATTAACTTGCATAACTGTAATTCACCTACATGAGATTCAAACCACTTATGAAATTTTTCATTCATCAGCTTGTTTTGTTCACGTGGTGGTAGTCTTCTTGGTCTAGCCCTTCGTTTGATGTCCCTGACAAATTCGCTAAAAAACAAGCAATTGAAATTAGGAATAACAAAAGTATCAAAAATATCGAACTCCGCGGTTTTCACTGTATTCGATTTACATTTAAAAGCAACTTACTTTCGAAATGGTTCCACTGATGCATGATGGTCTAGCACATATCGATGTGCCTGTTCCCACGCTAAGCTATCGAGCTCAAATGCATCAACTTTACCAACAGTGGTGCCAGCGGTATCAAAAAGATATTGTGCACCATCAAGGTTGGAAATGTCTGGATTTCTACGTGGTCTACTGGAAGATGTCTCCACACCAGGCAAATACCTGGAAAAAAAATGTGAGCACTCCTCTGATAGATATCCCTGGGCTATTGACCCTTCAGGATATGCTCTATTTTTCACATAACCCTTTAGTCGGTATAGGTACCTGAACATGTACAATTAATAAACTAGAGCGGATTAGGGGATTAAAAGAAATGAGCTTTTGAAAATTCAATTTCGTAAGATGAACGAATTATTTTACCTCTCAATGGGGTACATCCACCGATAGTGAACAGGACCACCGATTCTGGCTTCACCAGCAAGGTGGATTATCAAGTGAATCATAATAGTGAAAAACGATGGAGGAAATATCATTTCCATTTTACTAAGTGTCAATGCCGCCTGCTGCTCCAATTGGTCCAGATCTTCAACACGAAGCATTCTTGAGCAAATACCTTTATATATGCTACAGAGATCTTTCAGGACAGTAGTGACTTGCTCACACATTGAAGACCTTAGGGCCACAGGAAGGAGATCCTGCATTAGGATGTGGTAGTCGTGTGACTTTAGCCCCTGAAGCCTCTTCTCTTTAAAGTTGACACATTTTGCCATGTTAGAAGAATAGCTATCGGGGACTTTCAGTTCAAGTAGTACTTTGCAAAACAACTCCAACTCCGATTTTGACATTGAATAGATTGCAGGAGGTAGGAGCACTTTCCCGTTCGGCAATTCTTCTGGGTGCAACTCATGTCGGATGCCCATTGACTTCAAATCAAGTCGGCTCTTCAGATTGTCCTTTGTCTTCCGATCATCTCCCATAACTGTTCCTATACAATTCTCACCTATATTTTTGCCGATATGCATCACATCTAAATTATGTCTCAGTAAGTTGAATTCCCAATACGGCAACTTGAAGAAAATACTCTTCTTCTTCCATGCACCTAAACTCGTCAAGTTTTGATCCTCATCCTCGCCATATAGATCGGTCTCCTCATCTTGCTCCGGCCTTGCCCTTTTCTTGCCCTTTGTCCTGACTTCTGGTTCCTTTCCATATTTGAATTGATGACCATCTACCCGCCTCAAAATATCTGAACCAGAGGAAGACCCAGGAGCATGTTCCCACTCGTCGGTGCCATCAAATGTCGCTGCCTCTGCCCGAAATATATGTGTGTCAGGCAACCATCTCCTATGACCCATATAGCAAAACTTTCTGCCATTGTACAACCACCTTGAACTAGTTTGGTCAGCACAACATGGACATGCATAACGTCCTTTAGTACTATATCCAGATAAATTTGCATATGCTGGAAAATCATTGATTGTCCAAGACAACACGGCACGAAGAGAAAATGTTTCTTTAGCCACAGCATCATAGGTTGGAACACCCACCCACAACTTCTGAAGTTCATCTATTAACGGTTGTAGGTACACATCTATATCATTTCCAGGACCTTTCGGTCCAGGAACTATCATGGACAAAATAAATGAGGACTGCTTCATGCATTTCCAAGGCGGCAAATTGTATGGTATCAACACAACCGGCCATATGCTGTATGTACTACTCATTTGCCTGAAAGGGTTGAAACCATCACTAGCTAGTCCAAGTCTCACATTTCGAGGATCTTCCGCAAAATTAGGATATCTTTCATCAAATCTTTTCCAAGATTGAGAATCAGCAGGATGTCTAAGAATCCCATCATTAGTGCGGCCTTCAGCATGCCATTTCATATCAGAAGAAGTTTTCGTGGACATAAACAACCTTTGTAACCTAGGGATCAGAGGAAAGTAACGCAATGTTTTGGCAGGCTTCTTTTTCCTACTTCGCTTAGTAGATCCACTGGCTCCCTCGTCTTGATTTGGTCTTTCTTTCCATTTCGAAGAACCACACACTTCGCAATTCTCCAGACTTTCCTTACCACTCGTGAAAAGCATACAGTCATTTGGACATGCTGCTATCTTCTCATATCCTAGATCGAGAGAACTTAGGAATTTTTTGATTTTATAGGCTGAGTTTGGAATACAGATTTCAGGAAATGCTTCATTCAACAATTCAAGTAGCATAGTGAAGGACTTAGCAGACCACCCGTTTAAACATTTAATTTGAAATAGTCTGACAATGAATGAGAACTTAGAAAATTTGGTGCAGTCGCGGTACAACGGGATACTAGCATCTTCAAGTAACTTAGCGAAGGATTCTTGCTGCTTATTATTTTCATGGGTGGGGCCAGACATTTCCTCGTCCACCCCACCACCAATCTGGTTTGTTTCTATTGACTCATTGTGAACTTCGGTTGTTGGGTCATTGGTGTGGAAAGGAACATTATGATTCCCCATGGCATCTTGTAACAAAGCATGCATCTCATCGGGAATGCTTAAGTCTTCGTTCACTAAGGGCTCAGCCTCATTTTCTAATACAACCGGACGAACAGGAGCTGCCGTATGATCCTCTCCATGACAAAACCACCTTGTGTACCCTTGAAGAAAACCGTTGACAGCCAAGTGTGTATGTACTACGTCACATGTCCTCAGCATACAATTTGTACAGCGAAGGCATGGACAAAGGATTAGGTTGGGATCACGGGAATGTCGTTTGGCAAAGATAATAAAATCTTTAATACCATCACGGTACTCCTTGGATAATCGTGGTTTACTAATCCAACTTCTATCCATTATATCAATAGCACACAGTCTGAAATTAAAATTTGATATATTAAATAGTAATAACAGTAAAAGGCATTTTGTATATTAAATTTCACCTATTTGAAAACCATTCCTAGCTGCAAATAAATAAACGATATAATCTTTAACTGTAAAATAAAGAAATTGTGGCTCCAAAAAATGTACAAAAAAAAACTACTTCTTAACACAATCTACTCTATTCACCAAACCCTAAACGACCTTTTGTGGAAATGATCACAACCACCTTAGACGGTATTTTATCACACACCCTGTGTTCGAGCATAAAAAAAAATCGACTATAGTCTCCCCTGTATTTGGCTTTCCGTTCAAGGAGATGATGATGGTAAAGGGTATTTTGCTGATGAAGAGGAATCGGCCGAATAATGAGTGCGTCGTGCTGTAACTACGGTAACAAGAAGATCTGATGAATCATGAACTATTCTGTTCATGACTACTAATAATCACTTATCTCATAATAATAATAATAATAATAATAATAATAATAATAATAATACTACTAAACAAAAGAAACAGTAAAAGAAAAATTAAAATGTCTAGTATGTAAGCATATATTTTGCAGACTGAACCAATTGTTGTACATAGCCGGAGAATTTTGGCATAGAGCTATAGCATCCTCAGTTCACAGTGAACCCAGTTTGGTCAAAAAAACATGCCAAAATGACAATCAGATGCATGGGATAAGCTTCAATTAATTAACAGTGAAAGAAACTGGGGATGCTATGCAGCATACTTAGTTACGAAGTGAACCCATTTTGTTAAAAAACCATGCCAAGGATTCCAGTCAGGTTACTTTAACAGTATCTGAAAATGAAAAATTTCCCATTATCTGAGCTTATATGTTGCTCTACTACTTCTTCATCCCAACTAAATCTAAAACCCAATTGTAGCCGCATATCCGGCCGGAGGATTTTGGCATACGTACCTATACCATCCTCAGTTCACAGTGAACCCATTTTGGTAAAAAAAACATGCCAAGATGACAATCAGATGCATGAAAATAAGCTTCACTAACAACAAAAAAAGAAAATGGGGATGCTAGCAGCATACTTAGATTGGAAGTTAACCCATTTTCGTATAAAAAACCATGCCAAAGATTGACAATCAGGTTACTTTAACAGTATTTGAAAATGATAAATTTTCCATTATCAGAGCTTATATGTTGCTATACTACTTCTTCAACCCAACTAAATCTAAAACCCAATTGTTGTGCGTATCCGAAGGATTTTGGCATACGTACCTATAGCATCCTCAGTTCACTTAGTCTGGAAGTGAACCTATACAAACTGGGGATGCTATGCATGCAGCATACTTAGTTTGGAAGTGAACCCATTTTGTGTTAAAAAACCATGCCAAAGATTGCAATCAGGTTACTTTAACGGTATCTGAAAATGAAAATTTCCCATTATCTGAGCTTATATGTTGCTCTACTACTTCTTTAGCCCAACTAAATCTAAAATCCAATTGTTGTGCATATCCGGCCGGAGGATTTTGACATACGTACCTATAGCATCCTCAGTTCACAGTGAACCCATTTTGGGTAAAAAAACATGCATGCCAAGAAGACAATCAGATGCATGAAATCAGCTTCATTAACAGTGAAAGAAAACGGGTATGCTATGCAGCATACTTAGTTTGGAAGTGAACCCATTTTGTGTTAAAAAACCATGCCAAAGATTGCAATCAGGTTACTTTAATAGTATCTGAAAATGAAAATTTCCCATTAACTGAGCTTATATGTTGCTCTACTAATTCACTGTGTCCAACTAAATCTAAAACCCAAGTGTGGTGCATATCCGGCCAGAGAATTTTGGCATACGTACCTATACAATATCCTCAGTTCACAGTGAACCCATTTTGGGTAAAAAAACAAACATGCCATGAAGACAATCAGATGCATGAAATCAGCTTCATTAACAGTAAAAGAAGATGAAAATTTCCATTATCTAAGCATATATTTTTCTATTAATTCTTCATCTCAACTAAACCGTTCATGCTAAGGAAATCGAAATGAATAAACTGAAAAAAGCTGCCTTTTTTGGAAAATAAGGGAAATCAAGAGATCATACCGAAGAGAGAGGGAGGGAGCGGGGCGACGAGGGCGGGGGCGTAGGAGAGAGAGAGAGAGGGGGCGACCGCCGATTCACCTCCAGATCGAGAGAGGGAAGAACGAAATCGAAAAGGACGAAGGGAATAAGGGACGATTTCGAATGGTCGAAGGCCGTCGAAGAGGACGAAGCGGCGGAGGCAAACGCGCGGGAAATAGAGCGGGGAAGGAGGGAAACGAAGCGCCTTTCCCCCCCCCCCCCCTTTTTTTTGGGTAATGGGTAATTGGCGAGCGAACGATTAGGGTTCGTGGGTTTTATTCCCAGTTATTCACCGGCGTTTTAATTGGAAACGCCGGTGAATGTGCCCGTATATTCGCCGGCTTTTATAATAAAAAACGCCGGTGTATAATAAACTTCACCGGCGTGTTTAGGTAAAACGCCGGTGAATACTAACATTCACCGGCGTTTTAAATCGACCGCCGGTGTATGACCATCCCATCTGGCGCCTAATTCCTACTCGCTCCCTACCCCGGCGCTACTAGTAAAACGCCGGGGAATAATCGCCGGTAAAAGCAGTATCTTTTGTAGTGACAGCATAATTACTAAAAAAAACTATTATCAAAATTCTTTATAAAGTTTCTTTTACAATAAATTCAATTGATTGAGAGGCACAGAAAAAAGAGAAGAGAATAGGAGAGGAAGAAAATCCAATCTAAAATTAAATAAATAACAACTTACAAATAAACCAAATAATATGTAACAAGGTAGAGCAGTCGAGGCTTGTGTATCACACAATGTCCTTAAAACAGATTTTGTGTCTTCTGGTTGCTGGATTGTGCGAAGGCGTATGTCTCCTAGGATGCAACGACTAGAGTGTTCACGTAGGCACCACGTAACACTCTCGAACTGACCAACAGCGTGAGAACTCTATCACCGACTTACCAAATAGCAGGGCCGAGGAATGGAACAGAGCAAAATTAAAAAGAAAAGAAAGAAGATGATTTTTGGTGCAGGAAAGAAAGAGAGAGGGGTTTCTATATATAGAGTCAGGGTTAGAGCTTGTAACGGCAGACAATGTATTGAATACATACACTGTAACGGTAGACAAAATATTTAATACTGCAGACAAAACCGTTTCTGCATTTATAACAGCTGTTTACAAAAGGAAAAAATCAAAACTGCAGCAAAAGGTGGCTTTGCACGGGGTGGGGTTATGTTGGTCCGGCATTCGTATCCACAGGACGTGCGTGCGCACACAAGTCACATGTAATCTGGTCCGAGATTTGCCCCCCCCCCCCCCCCCCCCCCCCCCCCCCCCCCCCCCCCCCCCGGGCACGGGCGAGAGAGCCTCTCTTCTACCTATCTTACAATGCTTAGAAGAAGGTTACTATATATCCTCTTCTAATTTCCTTGATTTTTCCGATGTGGGACTAGGTGCCCTCAACCCTTTTTCACGAATGAAAACGTCTAAATTTGAAAGACAATTTCTCATTCATCCCTCAATCGTTTTTAGCAAATTAATATATGATTTTGATCTACTCTCGAATGAGAACACAAATCAATCAAGATCTCTCAATAATTCATTGAGGATCTTACTCAAAAAATTGCTCAAAAATTGGTTCATAAATGGTGTATAAAACACCAATTTTCTAACATTCCCCACATGAATTTTACTAACTAAACAGTAGACGCGATGTCTTTGAACTGTTCTGTCATTTGTGTAAACGATGACATATCTCAGACAGAAATCTTCCTAACGCATTTTCAGTTCTCACTGTTATGTTCATTTGCCATGAACATACGCCTGGTTCTGCAAGAGTTTAACAGGAATATTGTCCTATTTTATTCCCTTGGAAGCGGCCCTTCTTCCTTCTTACATAGGTGATTTCTTACTTAAGAGTAACCCGCATTACTCTGCTCGGATATCTAACGCATAAGAATCATTAAAAGCCTAGCTTAACCTGTTACCTTACGAGCATCACTGTTTCATCATGGGAATGGACATGGGAAAATTCCCACAGTGATCCAACTTGATCTTTACAATTTAGTTGTCCCTTTGAATCTAGATCTTGGGATCTCTAGTCAGCTAGGTTGGGTGTCCGTTGTATCGACTTATTCTTTCATGGGCCTTAGTTCCATTCCCCTCGATGATTTATCAACTAACTCTCTGTTTAACCCTTTGGTTAGAAGATCTGCAATATTATCCTTTGACTTTACATAGTCCACAGAGATAACCCTAGTAGAGAGTAGTAGAGAGATAACCCCAGTAGAGATAACCCCATAACATGGTATTATGTCTTCGGCGAATATGTCTAGATTTACCATTATACATATTGCTCTGTGCTCTACAAATTGCAGATTGACTATCTGAATGTATGCAGATTGGAGGCACAGGCTTCGTCCACCTTGGAATATCTTCAAGGAAGTGGCATAACCATTCAGCCTCCTCCCCACATTTGTTCAGTGCGATAAGTTCAAATTCTATTGTGAATTTAGCGATCACTGTTTATTTCGAGGATTTCCAAGAAACTACTGCACTACCTAGTGTAAACACATAGCCACTAGTGGATTTTGAATTATCACTAGATATCCAGTTCGCATCACTGTATCCTTCAAGTACAGTCGGGTATCTTGTATAGTGCAGCCCATAGTTACGAGTAAAATGCAAGTACTTCAGTACTCTTGTAATTTCTTGCCAATGCTCGCTTCCAAGTTTACTCATATATCTACTTAGTTTACTCACTGCATAGGCTATATCTGGTCTTGTACAACTCATCAAGTACATTAGACTGCCTATGATTCTAGGGTATTCTACTTGAGAAATACTCTCACCTTTATTCTTGGATAAATGTAAAGTTAGATCTATTAGAGTTCTGGCAATTCCAGAATTATCTTTATCAAATTTTCCAAGAATATTGTCAACATAATGTAATTGACTTAAAATAAGCTCGTCTGATGTTCTTGTGATTGTAATTCCTAATATAACATCAGCTAGTCTCATGTCTTTCATGTCAAACCTCGTGTTCAACATGTTTTTAACAGATTTAATTATCTGATCATTACTTCCAATAATAACCATGTCGTCTGCATACAAACATATAATGACATATCTATCTTCTGTGTCTTTGACATATACACATTTGTCACATTCATTGATCTTGAAGCCATTTGTCATCATGACATTGTCAAATTTCTCATGCCACTATTTTGAAACTTGTTTCAAGCCATATAATGACTTCACCAGTTTACACACTTTCTTTTCATGTCCTGGAGCTGAAAAGCCCTCAGGTTATTCCATGTAGATTTCTTCATCTAAATCTCCTTTAAGAAAAACTGTTTTTACATCCATTTGATATACCTTAAGATTGCGCAGAGCTGCTACTGTAAGTACCATCTGGAATTTATTCTCGTCACAGGAGAATATGTATCAAAGTAATCTAGACCTTCCTTTTGTTTATAACCTTTAATTACAAGTCTTGCCTTGTATTTATCAATTGATCCATCAAGTTTCATTTTTCTCTTGAAGATCCACTTAGAAGCTAAAGGTTTACTACCTGGTGGAAGATCCACTAGTTCCCAAGTATGATTTTGCAAGCAATTTTGTAACACCCCGTAGTTTTCAAAATACATACATACATACATACATACATACATACATATATATACATACATACATACATACATACATACATACATACATATATATATATATATATATATATATATATATATATATATATATGTATATATATATATATATATCTAGAGAGAGAGAGAGAGAGAGAGAGAGAGAGAGAGAAAAGTCAGCCTCATATAGAGTATGAGGAAATTTTCCTCATACAAAGTGATTATACTCGCTTGGTGAGGCCGTTATGGAAGATCCACTCCGTCCATCATGTTTATCATACTAATGGATGTATGTGTAGAAAAAATCAAGTGGTTTGGAGGTCATTCACCCATGCATCATGTGGTTGAAAAATAAACGATTTCAACAGTAATACATATCGAACTACAAATTGGACCCACATGATGCATGGGTGAATGACCTCCAAACCACTTGTATCTATTAGCATGATAAAAATGATGGACGGACTGGATCTTCTATAAGGGTCCCACCAAGCGAGTATAATCACTTTGTATGAGGAAAATTTCCTCATACAAATACGAGGCTCACATTACTCATATATATATATATATATATATATATATATATATATATATATATAAAGTTGGTTTAAAAGTGGCTGTTTATAAAATAAAGTTGGTTTAAAAGTGGTTGTTTATAAACTTTGGTAAATAAATGGATTTGATGGTAATATGTTGGTATGGTATTGCAGGGCTCATATATATATATATATATATATATATATATATAAAAAGTTGGTTTAAAAGTGGCTGTTTATAAAATAAAGTTGGTTTAAAAGTGATGTTGGTATGGTATTGCAAGGGGGGGGGGGGGGGCACGGCAAGAGAATGAAACAGCCAAAAAGGCTTTGGCTGGTGTTAACTATGGTAAAAAAAAAAAGATGACGTGGCGGTTACCATGAGGGCCCATCTCCGTATGCTATTACTTACTGTTCTCGGAAGAGAGAAACAATGAATATGTAAATGAGTTTAATCCCATATCGGGATTTGAATAGTATAAAATAATATTAAAATATAATAGCCTATGATCAAGAGTCACCAATCCGGTTAACCACCTTTTGAAAGGCGTCTGTGGTGGGCAGTTGTACTACATAGTATCTGCACTAGATTGTGCATGCCCGTCCTCAGCGAGAACCCTAATTTCTGAAGGGGGTGTGAATATGTAAATGAGTTTAATCCCATATCGGAATTTGAATAGTATAAAATAATATTAAAATATAATAGCCTATGTAAATGAGTTCTTTTACTGCGTTGAGGTTCCTCCTCAACTTCTTCATCTTGGTCTTTACTTTCACTAATAGTCTCGTGTGTTCGTTTGGAGGAACTTGGTTCCTCCTTTGACTTACATGGAAATACATCTTCAAAGAACGATGCATTTTTAGACTCCATTATCGTGTTGTTTGATATATCAGTAATATTGAAGTAATATTGAATTCGTACACCAAGAACCGATTGGCACTACTGTTAAGTGCATAGACAATGAAAATGCAATCAACCGTTTTGGTCCTATTTTCACTTTTTTAGGTGGATGTACTTCCACCTTGGCAAGATATCCCCACATTCGCAAGTAATTGTAGGATGACTTTCTTCCTTTGCATAATTCATATGGAGTTTTCTTTTCTTTCTTTTTGGGCACCTTATTCAAAAGGTGGTTAGCTGAAAGAATAGCTTCTCCCCATAAGTTTGGTGGCAAACTAGAACTTCTTAACATTGCATTCATCATTTCTTTCAATGTACGATTCTTTCTCTCAGCAACACCGTTGGACTGAGGAGAATAAGGAGCTGTCGTTTCATGTATAATCCCATGCTTAGCACACGTATCAGCAAATGGCGATTCATACTCTCCACCTCGGTCGCTTCTTAGCACCTTAATTTTCTTGTTGAGTTGGTTCTCAACTTTATTTTTATAGAGAACAAATTTCTCTATAGCTCCATCCTTGTTTTTAAGCAAATATACATAACAGTATTTTGTACTATGATCAATGAAGGTAATAAAATATTTATTAACACCTCTTGTTTGTATCATTTTCAAATCACAAATATCAGGGTGAATTAGATCAAGAGGTTCAGTGTTTCTTTCTATACTTTTAAACGATGATCTTGTTAGTTTTGCCTCAATACAAGTTTCACACTTGTGTTTAGAATCAATTTGGAATGTTGGTATGCGATTCAAGTTAATTAATCTACGAAAAGTGTCATAATTAAGATGTCCTAGTCTGCCATGTCATAAACTGGAAGACTCAAGCATATGACTAGAAGAGCTAGCTTTATTAATATTCTTGACCATGGTCATTACATTGAGTTTGAACATTCCACCACTCATGTATTCTCTACCAACATACATTCCACTCTTCGAAAAAACAAATTTGTTCGACTCGAACACTAAACGAAAACTGTCGTTATTATGCAACGAACCAGATACCAAGTTCTTACGGATTTCAGAAATATATGCAACATTGTTCAGCGTCAGTTCCTTTCCAGAAGTCATCTTCAAGATCACCTTGCCTTGGCCCTTGATTTCTGAAGTAGCCGAGTTCCCTATAAACATTTTCTTCCCATTCTCTAATGGTTCGAAACTGGAGAATATACTTCTGTTGGAGCACATATGTCGAGTAGCTCCAGTGTCAATCCACCATTCTTTCGGATTTGAACCTATCATATTCACCTATGAGATCACAACTGAGAGGTTGATATCGGAAACATCTTGAGCAATGTCTTGAATCAAGTTTGCTTCTCTGTTCCTGTTCTTCTTGGGAAGTCTGCATTTAGTAGATTTGTGACCCATCTTGTCACAATTGAAGCACTTGCCTTGGAAACTTCGGCTTTTTGGAGATTCCTCTCTTAGGCCCCAATTTGGGACCCTTGTTGTTGTGCTTGTTGGAACGTTGTTTATGTTCCATTACATTTGCCTTGGCTGCATGACTGATGAGTCCAACCTTTTCAGATCCTCTATTGTCTTCCTCAATACGAAACTTGACAATGAGATCTTCAATGCCCATTTCTTTTCACTTATGCTTTAGGTAATTCTTAAAGTCTTTCCAACCTGGTGGTAATTTTTCAATTATACATGCTACTTGGAAACTTTCACTTAAGTTCATACCTTCAGCATGAATCTCATGCAAGATCAGTTGTATTTCTTGAACTTGACTGATTACTGTTTTAGAATCTACCATTTTATAGTTCAGGAAGCGGCCCACAATGAATTTCTTGGCGCCGACATCCTCTATTTTATACTTATGGTCTAGTGATTCCCAAAGTTCTTTAGTAGTTCTTTTGTCAATGTATACATTATACAAAGAATCGGCTAATCCGTTCATTATCTAATTCCTACATAAGTAACCAGCATTTTTCCAAGCATCTACAGCGGCAATGACTTGGTTATCTTGCTCATCTTTCTTAAGATTTGGAGCTTCTTCGTTTAAGAATCTTGCAAGATTCAATGTGGTCAGATAGAACATCATCTTTTGTTGCCACATTTTGAAATTCTGCCCGTTGAACTTCTCAGATTTCTCCCCATGGGAGACTAAGACAGGTACAACGGTTGGCATTGGCACTCGTGCCGCAGTAGCAGTCGATACTTGCATTGTATCAGCAACCGGCACGTGGACCATTTCAGACACAACAACATTTTTCGATGCAGTAGTCATTTCGATTCTGAAAATTACACAACACGAGTGTAAGTTTTCCAGATTAAAGAAAAAGAAAAGAAGTGCCTCAAAATCAGAAATCAAGAAAATCAAAAACTCTGTTTTAAGTTTGTCATCAAAATTCTTTATAAAGTTTTTTTTACAATAAACTCAATTGATTGAGAGGCACAGAAAACATAGAAGAGAATAGGAGAGGAAGAAAATCCAACAAGAAAATAAAATTAAATAAATAACAACTTACAAATAAACCAAATAATATGCAACAAGGTAGAGCAGTCGAGGCTTGTGTACTTGTGTATCACACAATGTCCTTAAAACAAATTTTGCCTCTTCCGGTTGCTGGATTGTGCGAAGGTGTCTGTCTCCCAGGATGCAACGACTAGAGTGTTCACGTAGGCACCACGTAACACCCTCGAACCCATCGACAGCGTGAAAACTCTATCACCGACTTACCAAACAGCAGGACCTAGGAACCGAACAGAGCAAAATTAAACAGAAAAGAAAGAGAGAGGGGGGCTATACATATAGAGTCAGGGTTAGAGCCACTACAAGACTAACAGTTTTTACCGGCATTTTTTTGCACATTTACCGGCGTTTCTAAACCCCGCTGTAGATACCACCGGCATTTTATAAATCGCCGGTGCAAGTGTCGCTGAATCGTGTGTCGCTGTAGCTTAGGGACATTTACCGGCATTTTTTACGACCGCCGGTGTAGGTTAAAACTATACCGGCGGTCGTAAAAACGCCGGGGAATGTGTGGTTTCGTTTGGAAGTGCTGTTTTTGGCCATCACCTACACCGACGTTTTTAAAACGTCGGTATATACCGCCAGTTTTTTGCTGGAAGCTACACCGGCGCTTGTAAAAATGCCGGTGCAGCTATATTTTTAAATTTTTTTTTTAAAAATTAAAAAAAAAAAAAACTTCAGCACTCTTATTAATCAAAACCAGTTGCAAAACTAGAAGACCCATTATAATATATATTAATGAAGCATAATAGTATAATATCAACAAATTGTAATCTCATAAACATAATAATATGATCTCACCACATTCATAACCAAAATATGGAGTTCAAAATATTGAGTTACAAAGAGTGAAAAGGATTATTTTCACTGTCAAGATACTAACCGAGATGAAACTTATACTTTTATAATACTCATGAGATAACTGTCAATTGAAACCACAACATAAGTTCAAACAGGATTATTTCATCACTGGTCACTCCTCTGTAAATCATAGTATGCAACTTCAGTTACATAATCCATCTCATCATCACTTAAAACCAACGCGAAAGAACAATCTCATTTTCAAACCCAAGCAACAAGCATGAACATTATCTTAGAAACTGATACTCATCTAGACATCATGATATAATTGTATATAAAGTTAAGATATAAAAAATTCCATCACTAGTCACTCCTATATAAAAAAATCATAGTGTGCACTTCAGATACATTATCCATCTCATCTCCAAATTCAGACAAAAAAGCAACTGAGTAACTCAGACAAAAATTTATTAGGTAACAAGTTTCAGATTGCATACCCCAGACATCATCCAATTTGATGAACACTTCATTTAAGAAAGGAGATAGTGGAGGGTCGATCACCCTTACACTGATACAGTACTCAGTATCTCAGAAGACAATTAAATTCAAGCAACTTCAAAACCACAACTAGAAAGCTTTTCAATTTGTGGGTGGACACTAAGTGGAAAAAACAAGTTTTGAAACAAAATTAGATACCACCACAAGAGTTAATAGCATCAAGTGCTACCCCTTCAGTCATGAAATTACCCCCTAGAGCTGTTTATATAGAAGAGGAAAATGAGGACATTTTAAATTCTTGAATGGAAATAATATCACATTTATGAGAATTGATAAGATCATATATAGCTTCTTTTTTGTGTAAGCTACCAACACCTTCATGTCCTAACAACATACTTACTGGCTTTTGTTCCACATTTCTAAAAAATCTCATTAGATGTCATCTGCTACTTCAATTTCCCGGATTCCTAACCACTCTTTTAGTGTGTATTTATACTCATCCAACCCTATCTTTTGATGTTGTGTTACTTGCCCATCATAACATTCTCATTTGAACTACACTCATTTTTTCACGCATCTTTCGTAATAGCCTAGGATTCTGACTCTTTACATAGTTGTTTTATACAAAAGCTTCTTCAACATCAAGGACATTTTACAATCACATAATGCTCCCAATGCACTTTTTCATTGTAACTATCCCATTCAGTATCCACTTATTGACAACTTTAAGTCTCACCAAAATCATGAATTATTCTGAAAATTGTCACTCTTAAGGTATTTCTTTGTTGTGAATCTTGCTAAAGTTATATTTTACATTGTTTTTGTGTATTACAATCTAAAGGCATAGCCCAAAGCAATGTGAGATCCTTGTCAATAAGCCTACAGTAACAGAGATTTGAATCTAACTTCCCTCACAATAAATACTACATTATGTACAGTATCATTCAATATATCTGATCGATATTTTTTTAATATCTAAAACTCACCACATAATATTTCTAAAACATTATCAGTAATATTCTCTACATCAATGAAAAATATATGCGCCTCTAAATCTATTCATTCTTTCTTACCAGTGATCATCATAACAGGTGATTAACTTTTGTCCACCCTCCCTAGAATTAGAAAATAGAATATTTATTAGATACAATTGCTTCTCATTCTAGTTCAACTACTTCATTCAAATGTTTCATAATATGATCCTTGAGCTTCAACCCATTCAACCAAAAAAGCCAGTAAGTATCCTCTTCACCAAGTAATCATAAATGTACACATCCAACCTGTTCCAAACCCATTCAACCAAAAACCCATCAAAAGGATTGCCTTTTTTTCCCTTTCCAACTCAAACAACCTCATCCCATTCAAAGAAACCCATCAAAAATATCACTTTTTGCCCATTTGAGCTCAAACAACTTCATCTAAAAACCATACTAACTCCTAAAAAACTACAAACAACAAAAGCATGACCAGAATCAAATCCGGTTAGTACGATAAATCAAGAACCGATCAAAACCCTAACCCTAATCCTAATCAAGAACCGATCATTAATTAACCTATTCTCATATTTTCAAATTCATACTAGAATAAACTTTAGGGTTTGAAATTCCTTACTTGAGTTGATTGGGGGAGGGGCGACGACGATTTTTGAGAGGGAGAGAGAGATTGGGAGAAGGGGGACGGCGGGGGGCCGCGATGGAGGACGGGGGGTGGGCGAAGGGGGCAGGTGCGGTGATGGGGGAAGGGGCGACGACGGGGGAGGGGGAAAATGACGACGGCAGGAGAGGGGGACGTCGATGGGGAAAGGAGAGAAATAAAAAATTTGGAGAAAGTATACGTATAGGGTTTGGGGAAATTGGGGAAAGCAGGAGAGCGCGAGAGAGGGGAAAAAATTGAGGGTTTTTTTTTGGGATCGAATGAGGAAATGGTATAGGGTTTGGGGGAAATTTATTCCAAGACCCTATACCGGCGTTTTAACTAAAAGCGCCGGTGAATGGGAGAAGATTTTTTGGTACACTTTATCTGTATACTTTCACCGGCGTGTTTTATTAAAACGCCGGTGAATATGGCCTTTACCGGCGTTATAATAAAAAAAGCCGGTGAATATCATAATTCCCCGGCATTTTATAGAGGCCGCCAATGTATAACCATCCTGTTTGACGCCCCATTCCTGGTCTCTTCCTACCCCGGCGTTTCTGGTAAAACGCCGGGGAATATACGCCGGTAAATCCATCGTGTGTTGTAGTGAGCTTGTAACGGCAGACAAAGATATAAATACCTACAGTGTAACGGCAGATAATGTATTGAATGCATACACTGTAACAACAGACAAAATGTTTAATAATGCACTGAAATGGCAGACAAAACCGTTTCTGTATTTATAACAGCCATTTACAAAAGGAAAAAATTAAAACTGCAGCAAAAGGTGGCTCTACACGGGGTGGGGTTATGTCGGTCCGGTATTCGTGTCCGGCAGGACGTGCGGGCGCACACAAGTCGCATGTAATCTGGTCCGAGATTTGCACCCCCCTGTGTGCGAGAGAGAGAGCCTCTCTTCTAGCTATCTTACAATGCTTAGAAGAATGTTACTATATATCCTCTTCTAATTTCCTTGATTTTTCTGATGTGGGACTATGTCCCCTCAACCCTTTTTCAAGAATGAAAACGTCGAACTTTGAGAGACAATTTCTCATTCATCCCTTAACTGTTTTTAGCAAATTAATATATGATTTTGATCTAATCTCTAAGGAGAACACAAATCAATCAAGATATCTCAATAATTCATTGAGGATCTTACTCAAAAAAATTGCTCAAAAACTGGTTCGTAAATGGTGTATAAAACACCCATTTTCTAACAAAAGCCAACAGATCCCACCCAGTCCCTGCACCACAATCCACCACCACTCGGCCTCCAGCCTTGGGTAAGTTGTGGAAAAATGATCCCATCAGTAGTTGCCGAAGCCAGGCCCCACATCAGTGGAAGAGAAAAGATGACCTGTGCGTGCTCTCTTCCTTGACCCTGGGATGGACAACCAAGAAGATGTGAGAAAGAGAATTTTATATATCATTTGAACAAAATTACAAGAATGATTTCTAAAGCAGACATCGTTCCTATCAATCCAAATGACCCATAAACAAGCAGCTACTAAGCAATCCCACTCCCTTCGACGTCCCCAAACTAACTCCAAATCTCTAAACTCATCCCACAGATAAGACATACATACGGGAAAACCGGACAAACCAAAGCCTAAGAGAAGAAAATCCCAATTACTTTTACTATGCACACATTCGAGAAAAATGTGACTAATATTCTCAGTCCCGCTCCCGCATCTCGGACAAGAGACCAAGGTGAATAACCCTCTCTTAGCAAGATTTTCTCTAGTTAAGATCGCTTCCTTGGATACCAACCACCGGAAGGCCCGGACTTTGTGTGGAGCATACGTATTTCAAATGACTTTATTCGCAGCACATCTAATCCCCCCGTCACCGAGAGCCGAATACATTGCTCTGACAAAAAAATTGCTGTTTGACTCTGTGCGCCAACCCCTTTTATCCTGTTGGTTACCCAAAAGAGTATGGTTATTCCCAAGCCAGTATAGATTGGAAAAAGACTGGTATAGGCGTTGGCGTTACTCAACGGTAATAGCCTAATATGCCATGAGGATCGAACCCAGTAGTCTGCCACCAATGCAGAATGACTCCCGTAACCTAGTGAAGTGGGTGAACGATATTAATTTTACCTTGCTTTGGAAGATCTGACATTTTTTTCTCAACTGCCTTGAATGTCTTGATTAATATTTTGTATGCTTCATTATGTTAATATCTGAACTAATATAATGAAGTTGTGAATTTGGTTGGGGCTCATAATCATAAACAAGACCAAATCCAAGTAGGTGATAATTGAGAAACTTGTGAAAGAAGACAGCATTGTTTATTATCTCTCATCTTTAACAAATTCTTCTTCTAGAGTCAAATCTTCCAATGGAAGAAAGAGATGAAGTGAACCACTAAAAGATATCCTTAGAAGAGGTCATAATATGTGTTGAAGTCTCGAGTTGTTATAAATATATCCCCCATAACCTTAACAAAGATGCACATCCACCTCTTTCAAGAGCTAAAACAAACCATGACACAAGCCTTTGATTTTCCTGTTTCCACTCTTCAATCCTTCAACTCCCTCTCAGTTTCTCCCACTACTATTGACTTTGGCAAAGATTTTGCAGCCAACAAAACTCCTGAACAGTTTCTCTCTGCTGCTAACCAGTTTCTTCAGCTTCACAGCAGCAGCCACAAAGTCGAAAAGTTCAATCTCTGTTTCTATCCATTAGCAAAATTCCTACCTGATATAGAAAGTTTGCTAGCATATGCAGTCAGAAGGGGAGTTGAAGAGGTCAATCTAGACTTTTCAATGAAAATAGATGAAACCATCAACGACGAATTGTTGTTCTTTCCAGTTCCTACTAATCTTTCTGACTGCACAACACTGACCAAATTGAGTTTGAGTGGCTGCGATTTCATGTCGTTTCCTGATTTTGCTGGGATTATATCGAATTGTGTTGTCCTTGATAGCTTGTTCATTACAGACTGCTCAGCTGGTTATACTGTTGTGTTCTCATCAAAGAGCCTTCAGAAACTAACAATAGTAAATCCAAATTTTGGGATCTATTATATCGCGATTAATGCTCCCAAGCTTGAATCATTCATATACTATGGGGGTCATGTTTTTGGACATAGATATGGAGACCACCCTGATGCATTCATCGACATCTCCTCACTGTCGGATGCCTTTATCTGCGCAGTAGATTCATGTGAGGCAGAGCATGACTTTATTAAAGTCGTATATGATCTCAAGCAAGTGAAGATTCTCACTGTCTGCATGTATACTTTATGGGTACTCATCTAACACATTCAAATACTACTTTTTTGCATGAAAAATACTCTTAGCTTTGTATCCTATCTAATTCCTTGGGTTCTTTCAGTGTGTGGGGTTTTGGGACGATGACGGAAAGTTTCCAATTTTACTGCAAAATCTGAAAGAACTTCAGCTGCTTATATCAGGTGGGGATCTCAGTTACATCTATTCTTTCTTTCGGAACTGCCCTTCTCCGTTCATTGAGAAACTCTTCATTCAAGTAAGTTTACCTTCAATATTTCTAATTTAGAATTTTCAGTGTCAGGAAAACAATTTAAGCACATGTTTTAATTAATGTTTGCGGCTCTCCTCGTATTCTGGAAATCTTGAACAACCATATGTTGAAGAAAAGGTCGAAGACCTACCGGACATTAACTTCAACTATCTCAAAGTGATTAAGCTGAGCAACTTCAAAGGGAATACGGGCGAGATGAGATTAGTACGTTCTCTCCTACAAAAGGCCGTGAATTTAGAGTATATGGTATTAGTTGCACCTCCTAATTCTGCCACTGAAAGCATGGAAATCGAGCAGAGTAATATACCTGAAAGTGAATCATTAAAGATAAATGATCTGATGAGTCTGCGTTCACAACTATCTCTATTTCCGAAGGCATCTCCTCGAACCAGAGTAGTGCTCTGTGAACATTCTGAAGATGACATGTCTGTGGTTCCAACACATACTGAATACTTTGGAGAGTACTAATTAATATTCCAAACTTCTAGTGCTCAGCAAAAAAACCTAAATGTTGAAGTTAAAATAGATTTATTGAGATCGTTTCACACACATGAATTTATGACATATAAATGATGATGGATGATGAATGATATAAAACGTCTATAAAGTGTGCTCTATCAGGGTAATATAATGGCTCTGTATGTAGTATCCATCTCACATCAATATATTTGGCTCACTTTTTTCATACGAGTTATCTGCATACGTGCGATGCACGTCCTAACAAATTATTATTTAAAAGTAAAGCTTACGATTGTTAAAAAAAATAAAAAATAAAAAATAAAAAAAGGAAAAAAAAGGAAAAAGGAACGAGAAAGTATACATATATCCACACAAAACTCAATTAAGTTTCCTCTCACATTCCCGTCTACGTTGGATCCCTGACCAATTTCACAAAAGCAATGAATGACCGAACGGAACTTTTCTCCATCCTCATCATGACCAATATCACACTCCTAATATGTAAATTTTATCTATTAATTAATAATGAAATTTAATTTTGACATATAGTGCATATGGTCCTAAAGTTATGCAATCAGTGAATAATTGCAGCAACAGAGAAGGATGATTGAGGGAGGGGTTGGACCTAAGAAGTCACGCTTTTGACACCAATCCTCCTGACTTTCTTCACACCAACATCTAGGTTGTATTCCTGACGAATATATATAACTGAAAGGAAATAAGGAATGAATGACAGAAAAGAAGTTCTTTTCATCATAATCTTAGCCATTATCAAATTCTTAATATTGTAAATGAATCAATTAATAATGCAATTCAATTTTGATATACATTTCAAATTTAACAATAAATTACCAAGTTTTTTTAAAATACTTTTGTCATCTTCTCTCTCTCCTCTGTATATCTTCAGTTTCTTCTTCCTAGTGCCTTCTCTATCTCTCAGGGAAAAGAACAGCAATAAAAGAGCAATGGCAACAATATAAAGTTAGCAACCGATAAAGTTATAAATGGATCCGGCCCCGATAAAGTTAGCAACCTAAAAAGAGTTTCTCTCTCTAGAAAAGTCTAGAGAGAGAAACTAACCCCAAATCCCACTAAAAGCAAACCCTAGATCTAAGAAAAGTCTAGGGCGGCGGCTAGGGCCCGTCGCCGCCGCCCTGTCGTCCCTCCTCTCCACTCGTTCTCCTCCCCACGGTGATTCTTCGTCAGCGCTGCTCCCCCCCCACCCCCCGAAGCGATTCATCGCTTTGAGCCCCCTCCCGTCGCTGGCCACCTCTGGAGCTTTTTCCCCTTCATCGAGCGTCCCTGTCGAGCGGCGCGCCGCTCCAGACCCGTCGTCCCTGTCGGCGTGTCAGGTGGACGAGTCCTAGCGTCGGCCTGGGTTCAGTTTGTGGCAGTGTGTGGAGATGGGGCTCACACTCACACTTAGAGATGGAGGTGGATTGGTGATGCTGTGGTCTTGGCTGAGACGTCAGCGGGAGGTATTTTAGTGAGGGGGTTGGAGGAGCTGCCTGGGTTGGTTGTGTCCTTTGTCTTACGGTTCCTTCGCCGTCACCACCATGTCCACACTCTCGGGGCCGATTACGGTGTTCTGCAGCCATGATTTCGGTCTCCAGGGTTGGTGTAGTCGGGGTTTGTGTTGATGAAAATGCCAAAGTTAGCGGGTGGAGCTTGTTCCCCGTTATGCGGGAGTTAGTTTGCCAGTAAGAGACGGTGGTTGGGTTTGTTGTCCTGGAGATCGCGTGGGGATAGATGGAGGGAGTTTCTGGGTGGAGAGTTTGTTTGATGGAGTTTGAATTTCAATTTAGAGTTTTGAAACTCAAATTACATTTGGGAGGTGATGAGCATGTGCGGGGGCTTTCATCTGGGCTCGTGTGTGGGGGCTTTTATTTTGTCCTTCATTGAATGATCGATGGTGATGTTACTAATTCTCACCGATGCGGTGTCCGATTTGCTCAACATCGTTGGGAAGATGTGCGAGTCGTCGATATGGTGGATGATGTATGAGCTGTGACAGTTGTGATAGATGTGCAAGCTGGCGCCGATATGGTTGATGTGCGAGTCGTCGCTAGTTTGGGAGGTTGAGCGAGGTTGTCGCTGTGGTGAGAGTGATGTGAGTCGTTGCAGGTCTCCTGGTGGTCAAGTCGTCACATAGACGGTGTTCGGGCTACCCATCAGCGACGTCGCGAACGGAACGTCGGCCACCATGGTGGTGAAGGAGTTGAGCATTTTCAGACTAGAGAAGTGGCAAGTCGTCAATGAATAGGCGGAGTGGCAAGTCGTTATTAGAATTGTGACTGGGCAAGTCGTTTCCGATATGTTGTTCTGATTAGATGTCACCGAATGGGGTAGAGAAGTCGTTGCTGGAGTGGTGTTCAAGTTAGACGTCGCCTGAAGGTGCATGGGCAAGTCGTCACTAGGGTTGGTGCTCGATGAGTCGGTATCTGATTGCTCAATAAAAATCAGCATGCGTCACATTTGATAGGGGGGAGAACAGAGTACAGGTGGCAGCGTCTATTAGTTTAGCTAGGAGAGGGAATAGTTAATGTTGTACGCTTAACTGTGTTATTGTTCTTTGTGGTTCTGTTCTAGGAACAGATAGAGGTTATCTTTTTTGTAATACTTGTTTCGTTAATATTTTATTAATGAAGCGGTGACGCGGTCACCTTTTTCTCAAAAAAAAAAATGGCAACAATATAAACGCATGGATATGGAGACCACACCCTGATGCATTCATCGACATCTCTCACTGTCGGATGCAATTTAATTTTTATATATACTTAGAATTTAGCAATAAACTACCAAGTTTGTTTTATACTTCTATCATCTTCTCTCTCTCTCTCTCTTCATTATATGATTTTATTTTCTAAAATGATCCAATTCTTGAAAATAAATACCAAACTAATCCACTATCTAAACTATTTACCAAACTGACATTATTTGAAAATAAGGTCGATGTTTAAAACATCGAGTGTAGTTGTGGGAACTTCTCCAATTGTTGGAGAAATATCGTGAAGCCCTAAAATAGAAGAGTCAAACTCGCTATTTTCAATAACGAGCCCAGTTGATCTAGACTCGCTGTTTGAAACATCGAGTTTGGTTTGGTGTTTTTTCTCTAAAACGAACTCTCTTTCTCTCACTTATTCACTTCATATCTCTCCATCCTCTCTCCACTCCCACTCCTAACTCCGAAACTCAAAACTCGAGCTCCCAAATTTGACTTGTCACCCACAAAATTGTTAGGGTTTTGGCCTCAAATACACGTAGGCATTGAGTACTTGAAGTTGGAGAAGATGAGGAGGAGACAAAGACAGCAAGAGAAGACAACAAAAAGTAGAAAAAGTGTAGTCTGGAGAGTTGCAGTTGACCGACCTGGGAGTGCGGTCGACCGATCCTAGCTGGTGAGAGTTCTTCGAGTGTACAGGTCCAACAGAGGAGGTGACGGTCGGCCGTGCAGTCGACCGGTCGAGTCTCGGGTCTGACTCTACACGTTGCGGTCGACCAACCTTGGGGATGCGGTCGACCGACTTCGATGCTGATTATTTTTGGGCTTACGAGTCTAAGGCCCAATTGCTAGATTTGTGTTTATCTTTTAGGGTTTACTTGGGGGCTATATATATGGCTGTAGACTCTAGGATTTAGATATCTAAATAGATCCAAGTAGAGAGATTCGGTGAGCCGTAATCATTGTTCAACTTCAAGATGGAATTGTGCCGAGTGTTTCAAAGGTGAGAGAGAGATTGAGAGTTGGGCACTCAAGATTGGTGTATTGATTCGGGAGCTTCTTTTCATTGCACTTCGAGGAGAGAGGTGTTTGATGACTACAAGGAGGGTTCTTTTGAAGATGTGATGGTAGAGAACGGTCACCGGTGTTCTGTGTGTGGGGTTGGTACTGTTCACGTGAAAGTCAATGATGATCAAAGTGTTGTCTTGCGGGAGACAAGACATATTTCAGACTTGAACGAAAATTTTATCTCGATTTGAAGGCTAGAAAAAGAGGGGTTGTCTACTACTATTGGTAGTGAGTAGTGGTGTAGAGTTGCAGGTTCAAGGGTGATTGCAAAAGGGAAGCGTGGGGGAACGCTGTATTTGCTTAGAGGCGTGAGGGGAGTTTTTTCTGTAGTTGACTCTCGGCCAAAATCGAGTAGTAGGTTTGTGTGGGGTGCAACTGAGTTCTTTCAGTTGTGGAGGGGAGATTACTAATTTAGTGGGAGCTGCTGGCCATGGAAGTGATCCTAGAGGGAAAGACGTTGCTGCGGTGAGGGTACTTTGCAAATTGGCAGTTGAAGCTTCAAATCGCTCTTGTGTGATAGAGAGCACTGGTACCGATATGCGGGGTGATGTCGATGAGGGTAACTGAATTGGAACTGTAGAGGTTGAACAGTCTGCAGATATTGTGGAGGTGTCATCCACAGAGACTTCTAATGTAGATGGTGCATTGAGAGGTTCTGAACCATGTCCGGTGTTGATGGAGATTCTGCAAGTTGGGGGAGTCTTATAACACAGAATCCGACACGGGAGATTGTTTCTTCGGTATTCGTGCTCTATGCGATTGGTGGAGCACATCCTTCACGAGGCGATGAGGGGTGGTTTGTGCACTCCACGTGGTGGAGTGGCGGAGGTGCTCTTCATGACAGTAGGGAGTACTAAGTCTTCCATGAATGTAGGATATTGGCATAGATAATGCGAGGTAAAGATTGTAATAACTTATAAGCGTTGTGTATTTGGTCAAAGTGGGAGATTGTTAGGGTTTTGACCTCAAATACACGTAGGCACTGAGTAATTGAAGTTAGAGAAGAAGTGGAGGAGACAAAGACAGCAAGAGAAGACAACAACAAGTTGAAGAAGTATAGTCTGGAGAGTTGCGGTCGACCGACCTGGGGGTGCGGTCGACCGGTCCAAGCTAATGAGAGTTCTTTGAGTGTACAGGTCCAACAGAGAAGGGGATGGTCTACCATGCAGTCGACCGGTCGAGTCTCGGGTCTGACTCTACACGTTGCGGTTGACCGACCTTGGGGGTGCGGATGACCGACTTCGACGCTGATTATTTTTGGGCTTACGAGTTTAAGGTCCAATTGCTAGATTTGTGTTTATCTTTTACGGTTTACTTGGAGGCTATATATATTGCTGTAGACTCTAAAGTTTAGATATCTGAATAGACCCAAATAGAGAGATTTGGTGAGTCGTTATCATTGTTCAACTTCAAGAGGGGATTGTGCCGAGTGTTTCAAAGGTGAGAGAGAGATTGAGAGTTGTAATCTCTTTGTAATCTTTGTATTTCTTGGAGAATAAGAAGTATTGGTTATCTCTATATATTGATTGTGTTCTTGTGAGATTTTGCATATATTGTGGTTGCTTGTTCTTGGTTCATCTAAGTCTTGGGAGTTTCTATTACTTGTGGTGTGTTTCCACTATTAGCACTACGAGTTGTGGGGTAGATTCTTCAACAAAAATCCCTCCAAAGTCTCTTACAATTCACTTCATCTCTCCCAACCCTCTCTCCTCCCACTCTTAAAACCGAAAACCCATCTTGCAAAACACCAAATTTCTTGATTTCAAGAAATGTAAAGAGGAATCTCCAACATCAAGTGCATTCACCCTACCACATCTCCTATATCATCATGGTCAGTACATCCTGCAACACTCATTTATTGTATGGTATATCTTCATTCGTTTGCATTTTAATTAGGAATAATTTTGAGAATTCGTATGCTGCTTGTAATTTTGATAAATGGTGTTGTTGGCTTGAGATTTTTGGATTGGTGTAGTCGGAATGGGGTGGTTGGATTGGGTATGTGGGATGAATGAGGTGTTCACTGTACTGTTTCTAATTCAGTTTCTAGAATGTAATGTTGATAAATGGGCTTGTTTGATCAATGGGTTGTTGGATTGCGCTTCTGCGATCAATGGATTGTTGATAATTCTTCATTCTTGATTCAATTGTTGGTAATGAGTTGTTGTTTATCTAGCTCTAGTTTGTTAAGTGGTGTGGAATGTTTTGATTTGTTGGTCAACTAATATTGAATTTATTGATAATGATATGTGCTTGTTCAACTTCTTAAACTATATGTATATGTTATATTTGTATTTTGTTGTACATCATTTCGCAATTGTTATTTTAAAGTATTGAAATATACTATACTGAAACATAATCACATTTGTAGTGTACCAAACGTTATTACATATGGCATGAACGCAGGGTAATCTTCAAGAAGGATCGGCTAGTAGACCACAGGTTCGTGTTATTCATTTAGTTATTTCATGAATACGTTGTTTGTCATGCAATTAAAAAATAATAATTAATTTTGAAAAACACGACGAATGAAGGAGTCGGCACAAGTGTCCGAGGCTGGGGAACACGAACTCGCGGTGGATGACCTCCGGTTAGTAGTGGTTGTGGTGGTGGAACCGGACGTACAAATGTAAGATTTAATTATCTTTCTTCGATCATTTTGAGTTTGCACATTACAACGATTCTTGTTAAATTTATGCTGATTGTGTCTTGTTGGTGTAAGTATTACCTAACCCGTCTCTTTCACCAAATGAGTCAAGCCCGTCTTCATCGTCTTCTGTTCCACCTAAAGGTCCCGGTCCTCTCGACCCAAGACTCTTGACCTTGCAAGTGCAACACTGTTCAAAATCCATGTGGGACAGACTATCGAAGGAGTACTTTTCGGGGGCACACCACCTTGCCTATGCATCCACGTATTCATGAGTTGTTGCGGGATTGCAACTTGTATGATATTGGTTTGGTGAGTTCAATTAAGCTCGATCGTCCTTTCCTAACCGCTCTTCTCGAGAGATGGCATCCAGAAATGAACTCTTTCCACTTGCCAGTATGTCACGCCCCGCTTCCCAAAAGAATACAGAATACGGTATGTGACTAAGCCCAGCGAATAGTTTTCACCACCCATAAGCTGTACGGATCTTCCTGACTCATCATAACAGTAAATACAACAATATACTCCAACCAGGCATGCAAAACATTAATAGTTCAACGGTATTTATTGCAATAATAATAATAATAATAATATCCCAATAATACAAGATCCGAAATCAAACAATAATCCTGGGACAATAAGCCCAAATACAAATCTCAATACAATTCATGAAATAAATAGTTCATCAAAACAATAAGCAGTAATTTCCATTAGCGCAACTCAACTTTTGCTCACCAACTCTAGGAGGCAAATGGTCAGCAAAACCTGCTCATATGGCAATTACAAGGAAAATAGGGAAAACAAAAAAATATATCGCCCGTTAGATGCAAGTTCCGGGACGCAAGTAATACAAGTAGGAAAATGAAAGGAAAACTAAACTAAACAGGTAATACTAGCATGGATAAGGTAGAAAATATAACAGTGTACAGATGACAGTAAACAGTGTAGTGATAACAGTGAGAGTATAACAGTAACAACAACAGTAACAGTAATCAACAGTAACAATGAATCAACAGTAACAGTAGCAGTAATAGGATGTGACAGTGTAAACAGTTATGCTTATGTCTAATGTTCATTACTAACTATGTAGCACTTAATGCGTACCAGGTTTTACCACATGATTGCTACAACAAACAATTTCGTTTTAAGATTTTGTAGTGGAACTTCTATAGGGCAGTATATTCAGATAAACAGTAACAGTAACAGTAATAACAAACAGTGTCATGGATCATTCCCTCATGCATCCAGAGATAAACAGTAGCTGCCATGGTAAACAGTGGGGAAAACAAGTTCCCTCCGAATATGCATTTCTATATTGTCCACAACTCGATCTTTTCCCTTAAAAATCACGGCTTGATTAGTTTTCATTATTAACAATAGGTGTGAACGGACATAAACAGGCTAAAGACATGGCAAGAACAAAGGGTAAGTATAATATGAAATTGGAATACAAACGGTTGACAAAATAACTCATAACAGTCAAAATAACAAAATTTTCAGTTATGGACAACAAGACACTACTATACCAAATCTGAGATTTCCGATGCTACAGAATAGAAAATTCAGATCCGTAAGAAAATTCAGAAACTAGACACTTTTTCAATTCTAGTACATATATATAAGTCACATATCAGCCACAGAATCAGGGTCGAAACAATATTTAATACAGAAGTTATGTTCAGCCAAAAAATGCAAAATCTTGTTTATAAGCATGAAAGAGTTTAAAATCATCATAATTAAATTTAAGAAAAATCTGGAAGATTACCTAACATATATAGTTTCAAAATATAAAATATCATGAATTTATATTACAGATAGTATAGTCAAAAAAATTGGGAAAACAGAGTAATGCAACAAAATCTCAATTTTGAAAGTCCAGACATAGAAATACCAAAACAGAGATAATTCATAAAATAAAATTCGAAATCCAGATCCATCGAAAGGATGATAAAATAGACAAATAAGGCTACAGTTCATATTCACAAAATTTTCATCAAAAATGAATAGAATCAGGTCGAAAATATAGTTCTATACTGAACAGCATACAGTTTGGAAAATATATCGATTATTTCATAAGTACGAAAAGAGATATAAATATCAGTAAATAATTCCACAAAAATTAGGGACTGATCCGAATCATGTCTAAACATACACAGCAAAAAATAGAGTTCAAATTTTACTTTTAATATCATTTTAAAAATAATATTTCAAACAGAATACATATAATTCAGAATCTGGAATATACGATATGACTGCAGTAAAACAACAATAACTCGTG
This sequence comes from Hemerocallis citrina, assembly GCA_017893485.1. Classification (NCBI taxonomy): domain Eukaryota; kingdom Viridiplantae; phylum Streptophyta; class Magnoliopsida; order Asparagales; family Asphodelaceae; genus Hemerocallis; species Hemerocallis citrina. The sequence goes on along the minus strand of CM030364.1, from coordinate 26,906,976 downwards.
CATCAAAACTCGGAATTCAGATCCGGCGAAATTTCTAGAAACTAGAAAACATAGGCTACAATTCATGTTCACAAACTTATTTATTTTACTGATGTAAACTGGGTCGAAATTACTGTACAAAAATAGGACAACAGTAGACAAAAGTTCTTTTTAGGCATTTTATCAAACAATTTAACTACAAACGGTCCAATCTAAGGTGTCATACAAAGCATGGTATATGTGGGTTACTCAAATCAGCATGGAATGTGAACAAATAGTCTATAATGAGATAATACATCCAACGACATCTATGTAACAGTCATCTACAACATACGGTGTGTCACAAACAACATACAATCAAGATGTCCACTAATCTAATTGTTTTCATGTAATGGGTGTCAATTGTTGTAACTACTCATAATCAAGAGATGATGTCAACGGTTAAACTAATAAATAGGATCATCATGAGAGTAGAAACATTTTCATACTAGATTACTTACGGTATTTAACTTGTATGACAAAAAGAACACATACAAGCTACTTTCCTGTAATGAAGAAGACGAAGAATAGAATAACAGGAACGGATCCTGAACAACGAACACAAACAAGAAAGAGAGATGAGAACTCCAATCGTAACACGTGAAAAGAACGCACGTGCACTCAACACCAGCACAAAGAGACAGCAGCACACCAACAGCAAAAGCGGCAGCAACCAAGGGGATGGCGACGACGTCGACCACGAGTGGCGACGATGGCACGGCAGGGTGGTCGCGGCTGCAACTCGAGCAAGTTGACGACAGCAGGAGGCGCTCGGCTTGGGGGTTACGTCGCGATCAGCAAGGAGGAAGAGAGGAGAGGTGTGATGGGGGTTGTGTGGCGTCGCGGTGGCCAGAGACAACGACGCAGACGGGGTCGGGGGTCGGGGTTAGGTCGGGGGTAGGGAGAGAGAGGGTGACGGCTAGGAGAGAGAGAATAGGTATTAGGTTTTTGTAATTAAAGTTAGGTTTCAATTTGGGTGTATAAAAAGGGGCAATATGGGTTTAGATGAACTGGGTAGTATCCCATAAGGAAAGGGACCCAATAAGAGACAATTAGGCCAAAAATAGGTTTAAACAATAGACAAGATCAAGAACAAGTTATAGATCAAATAAATGAGAAAATAAAGGCTGAATCCAACGAAAACGAATCACAAGGAGAATAACAACAACATGCAATATACACAACCAAAAATAAAATAATTCAGAATTTTATTATTAAAAAAATAATTAAAATACAAAAGTGAGCAACAAGGGTTACATAGTAGGGGAGATATCCGTCACACTATAGGATGTTGCAGTCATCACAAGTCTTCCCATCAAAGGACAGACCGTCAATAGGGCGACGAACTTCGATCCAAAGTTTTTAGTCCCAAAATATTTCGGTGTTTAGCTACATCCTAGTGCAATGATCGGGAATTCCATTCGGCTAAAATGGTTAAGGAGACTTTCAAAGACAAGTCGAATGATGATTCCACTGAGTTAGAAGTTGAGTGCTACTGTAGGGTGTACATAAAGTCATTGTTTGGCGGTGTCATGTTCCCGAACTTGACTGGCCACTCCGTGCCACTAATGTACTTGCATTTGATCGCAGATCTTTGGAAAGTCGGGATGTACAGTTGGGGTTGTGCGGCATTGACTATTTTAAAACATTTTATTACAACAATTCTTTCTTACATTTGCACAACGGAAAATTTAATTACATTTATTACAACACAACCCAACAATTAAACTTTAATCATCTCAAATCCAAGCTTCTACTTTACTTGGGCAACTCACTTGCAAATCCTACAAAATAACTGAGTGGGGACGTCAGTTGAAGGCAGCTGACGCAATACTATAGTAATAGCAACTTTCTAAAGTCTCACAATCACAAACTCGATGCATATTAAGATAACAATAATAAATGATGCATAAACAATAATAAATAGAACATGGAACAACAATAAGTGGAGCACAAAACAACAAGTGAAGCTAGACTAAGTGTCAAGTGTATGAGATGAAAACAGAAAGCAAGCATGCATAAAACAAGTCAAGAAACACAAATACTTTGATGATTTCTAATGCATACTTATTGGAATCTATGCATCTCATACTATATAGGTCCGGTGCAAGCCCTTATCATTCTCCACTTTATAGGGTTCAATCCCTCGTTATGAAACTAACCTACCACGGTGATTACTTTAAGATTTAGAGGATTCTGTGAGTATCTAGTGCCATGCCCCGGTAATCCCTGAGAATCAACTTCCCATCATCCGAGATTTTGGGTACACACCCTCACGCCCTGATAATTTCGAAAATTTAAACCCACACCGTCCGCCAATGGTACCTCATCATACAATTATCCCATGAGCGTCGCCCCGACCCCCAGTAATCTCGAAGATACATCCCACACCATTCGTGATCACACCCCGGTAATTCCTGAGATTATCTTCCACCGTCCGGTCATATGAGCCCCCCTTACCCATGTTTGCTCTTATTGCATCACAACTCCAACCAGTGCCTGTCCTTAGGTTTATTATTATTAGTTAAGTCACAACCCCCCTAGAGTTGGTGTACCATGCTGGACTTAACTCAACTATATCAACAATAAGGCCCCATTGGCCAATATCCACAAAAGTCTCATCTGCTAGCATGCTAGGGTCCCACCCAACCTCTAGAGTCTTATAACTCAAAATCCGTAACAATCTTTCTAGGGTTCACATCATAACCCTAAGCATCAAATCAAAACCCAACTTAGTTCAATTATACAAAATGCTCTTCATTAATCACATTCCTGTAAATCAACTAATACTGCCAAAACTCTCACTTCCATATATGGAAACATATCCAATTTACGAAAATATAGATTTTCACAAAAATCGAAAAGTTATATGATTTTGTTTTTCAAAACAGTACACTCCAAATTAATATTAAATTCAAGAAAAATTATATTAAATCCAGCACATATCACAGAACTCACCATAAAAATCTGGACTCAAAAAAATTAATTTAAAAGGTTAAATTCAACAAGTTCTGAAAACTATATTTTATCCAAAAATCCGAAAGTTATACATTCGTATCTTTAAGAACCGTCCATTCAAAAATAAATATTAAATTTTGGAAAAATCAGCACATATCAAAGGACTCACTATTAAAATCTGGACTCAAACAAATTAATTTAAAGGGGTTAAATTCAACAAATTCTGAAAACTAACTTTTATCCAAAAATTTGAAAGTTATATCTACTTATCTTTAAGAACAGTCCATCCAAAAATAAATATTAAATTTTGGAAAAAAATAATTTAAATCCAGCACATATCAAAGAACTCACCATAAAAATCTGGACTTATCTTTAAGGGCAGTCCATTTAGAAGTGAATATTCAATTCTGGAAATTTTAATTTATATGCACTCCATAAACATAGAATATGTTGCCAAATTTATAATCTATTCGTACAAAAATAGAAGCCCCATATCATCAGTAAACTAAAACTCATACTTTCCCAAAAATTAAAACTTGCCTCTTTTAGAATTTGAAATATTCCCCTGTAGAACTCAAGTTTTCGTATCTAAAAACTGAAGTAAATAGTCCCTTTAAACTGAGAATTTAATCTCACAAAATGTAGATTTATTTCTCTCAAAATATTTTTTAAATTTATCAAAATTTTATCTTTTAATTATTCAAAACATGTTCTTTAATCATACATATAGATCTACACATTTACAACAACATATAGATTTATCAGATCTAATTTTACAAACTAAATTGGATCTTTCATGCATAGAAAATGTTTACTATTCAAGAGCAACTTATTTTGATCTTCCTTAAAAAAACACGAATATTTATATTGTATGACAACTCTAATCATCCACAATAATACATGGGTTCAAATAAATTTTACAAATAAAGTATGATCTTTCATACATCAAATATTCATTATCCAAAGGAGAATCAATATAAGATTATCATGCCATCAAGGATAAAAATTTATCATACTAATAGACAATTTTTATCTAAATTTTTATCATACTAATGTTGAACTCGTTGAAGCAAATGCATTGAGGCGAGGAATTATACTTTCTCTACATTTCCATGCATTCCAATTTGCTGTTTCAAATTACTTTAGTAACATAGTGAAGTGGGCGAACGATATTCATTTTACCATGCCTTGGAAGATCTGACATTATATATCTTCATATTTTCTCTATATGTCTCTATCTGTCTGTATATATGATGGGAGAGTTGGAGTTGTAATTTTTCAACAAACAAACCCGTGCGTTGCACGTGCAACTCTGACTCTCCCATTTTTTTAATTGACACGTGCAGTGCATGTAAAGCATATATATATATATATATATATATATATATATATATATATATATATATATATATATATATATGATAGAAAACGGTGGGCACTAGTCCCCCCCGCACTTCAGTAAAGAGATTTTAACTAAACAAACAAGCAAGTGAAATGATATTCATGCATCCCAACAGTGGGCCATGATACTCATTCCCCTACAAAATAGAGCACCCATCCATTACAGAAAAGTCCCCTCCCAAAAAATAAAATAATTATACATGAAACAAGTAGTTCCGAAGACTGGACCATCCCCAAAAAGTGTAAGCTCCTCCACTCCTTCCTCGGATCATTCCCTACCTGTGGTCCCTCCTTCCTCCTCAAGCATATATATTTTTTACTTAAAATTTTTAAATTAACACGTACACCGCGCGTTTACATCAGAGTTTTTACTTTAAATTTTTTATTAACACGTAATTCGCACGTCACGTCCAACTCTTAACACGTGCCTTGCACATGCTATATTATGTTACTTTTTAAAATATATTTATTAAAATGTGCAGTGCACATGCTAAATACTAGTATTATACTAATTGGAGAGAGAATCTACACAATCTCTTATTCCTTTATTTTAAAATAGAGAAAGAAGAGGAAAAAAAGGAATTCCCATATATTTACACGTGCAACACGCACATTTTCATTAAAAAAAATCAAAGCCCCAAACCCCTCCAAGCCAGTCACGGTCCCATTCTCTCCCACTTTCAAAAACCATATCCTCCATTCCTCCCCATGCTCCCCTCCTCCCATGTTGCACGCTGTCGTCGCAGGCTACTTCCGTACACACGCCGAACCACACCATCGCTTTCATAGATCCATCTCACTTTAGGAGGGGAGGGGGTTGTCGAGCCATGGCCTCATTTGGGCAGGGCAATACTAGAGGCAGAGAAAGTGGCGGCGGTAAGGCCAGAGGTGGGAGGAGCCGGCGATGCCGGGATGACATGGCGGAAGGAGGGGGTATGACGACAAAGGATGTGCCCGCTTTAACAGAGGTGGGATGGTGTAGGGAATGACAGCGACTTTGTGGGATTGGAGAGTGAAGAAATTTGAGGAGGAGATAAGGGAGAGCCAGGAGAAGGAGTAGGCGAGGAGGACGATGGCGGAGGAAGTGGTGGCACAACAGTGGTAGCGGGAGGAAGTGGTGGTGCAGCAGTGTTAGCGGAAGGAGAGGCGGCGGGTGGGGTAGGGGTTAGGGATTGAGATGGTGGAGTGTTACTGTTTTGAGATTGGTGATGACATTGGAGAATGGAGGATTAGTTGACGAGAGTCGAGGGAGAGAATGAGAGAGGGAGATTGAAAGGTGTTTGATGATATTCTCATATGGAATTTGTGTATCACGAAAGGTGTTTGATGGAATGTCTCAATGAGACGTGGTTGTTTTGGTACTTTGATTTGATGGGTCTGCATTTTTTTGCGTGGAAGGCTAATGGATGATGTTTAAAGTTTTGTTGAGTTTGTCCAAATGATAATATTGGCAGACTATGTAGACCAGAGCGACAATATGCTATTAAAGTCTTCAAAATTTTTAGGTGACAATGATACAAATATCTATCTTTAAATTCGAATAAAACAATTATACTTATTGTTTGATAAACTACACACAACAAAATTAAACATGCATGCTCAATTGTTGATATTAGTAATTCTTATATTTGCCCTCGACATTTTGTAGTCAACTTTGTTAGTTCAGATGAAAATTGGAACTCGATTAGTCAGATATTTTAATGTATTCAATATCTATATTAGTCATATTATAGTTAGATAATTTAGTTTAGCTATATCAGTAGATATTTATACAATATATATGATTTAGTTTTAAATATATAATTTGAACAATTTATGGATTTGTTGAATGTTGACATGCTTGATGTTTTTGGCATTTAGAAATATTAGTATATTACAAGATATATATAGATGGAAAAAAAGGAAAGGTGAGATTCTACCAAAATTTTTTAAAAAATGTTAATTGCGTTTAAACTTTCGATTACCATTTTTATTTTAAGGATAACCGTTATGCATATATTTTTTGAAAAAAAAGTATGTGAATTAACATGTTCCAAGGAAATGTATCGTTTTTATTTAACATGTTTCAAGGAAATGTATCTTTTTTATTAAAAGATCGGTGCAAAATTGCACAGGTTATACTAGTTTTATTCTCAACTGCCTTATAAGGGTGTATTGGATTGGAATTTGAAAAGAATTGAAAAGAAATGAGAATCCCAGTATTTAAGGAATTTGTGGCAAATTCACCTAAAACTTTGACTGGGATTTATAAGGATTTAAAAATAATTTGATGGAATTCTTATTATGAATTTGATGGAATTCGAAAGAATTTTTATGCGATAGGAAGTAGCGAAGCAATTAGCATTTCATTGATGCTGAGCATGATTCACTAAAAAAAGAATCACCATTCCAGACAATGGATGGCATCACTTTTGTCAATAACTTACAGGTGCACAATATATCTTAGATTCCATACATTACACTATTTAGTAGCTGAGAAGTAATAGGATGAGTACATAATTCTGACAACCAAAACTATGCCTTAACAATGATGCTATCAGTGAGTAATTGCAACAAAAGAGACTCTTGTCAAACAACATATACATTTAAAACACATTTCACTAGTGGCATACTAAACTGCACTGCAAAGTGCAACCAAGGAATAGATAGATAATCAATTCATAAACTCCACATCATTGATGCATATGAGCAAATACCATGTTCGCATTTTTTTGGAGCAAAAACAATGTTTGCAATTACCCAACATGGAGGGTACTAAGGTGTGAGCAATTCTTTATATCACTTGATCATAACAGCTGAAAATATCAAAATTGACCATTCAACAAAATACGCCACTCCAGTGTCCACAGAACCATCATCCGTCAGAAAAAGTATGCGAATAGCCCAATAACCAAACCAAGCTCCAGCAAGGCCAAGGCATACAAGAAGAAAAATGCCCAGCTGCGGGTGACATTTATTAGTAAATGATGATAGAACATCAATCATATTGCAATTAGTAGATAAACAAACATATGTGCAATGAGCAACGACGAGCAATATTTGTGAAATTTGCTCAGTGAAATGTCAAGACAGGTTGAAAAAATGGTAGGACAGTGTGAATGGAAAATTTCGTCATTTGAATTTCGGAGACAGTGATGGGTGGCTAGGGGGGATTTCAGCGACGGGGCAGATGGTTTGGGATTTCGAAGAGGATGGTTTTGAGAAGAGGATGGTAGGGATGTTGAAGGAGAAGAAGATAAATAGTAGACTTGAAAGTTTCTACGGAGAAGGTGAGAATTGCAAAGACTTTTGGTATTTATACCTCAAACCTAGATTCCATCTAAATCCTCCAAATTCTCAATTCTACCCAAATCAATAACTTTTTGAATACACCGAGAATTGAATGGGGTCATTTAAAATCTCAAATGAATACACCGAGAATTGAATAGAATTATTTAAAGTCTCAATTGAATACACTGTGATTTTTATAAACTTCTTTAAAATCCTAATGGAATACACTAGGATTTTTATATTTTTTTAAATTCTTTCTAAATTCCAATCCAATACACCCCTCTTAAATTCCTCAAACACTGTAAAAACATCTCGACCATCCAAATAAATGTGCTCTCAATTTAGCAATTCAGTAGTATTGCTAGGATATCAGTAGTGCACTCTACCGATTTTTAAAATCTTTTTAAGGGTGAGAATTGTGTATGCTTTATCTGATTTGTTTAAAGACTTGCTACTGCCCTAACATCAGGAAGGGAAAAAAATTATATGGGAAAAATTATATGAACTAATATAATGAAGTTGTAAATTTGGTTGTGGCCCATAGTCATAAACAAGACCAAATCCAAGTAGGTGATAATTGAGAAACTTGTGAAAGAAGACAGCATTGTTTATTTTATTTTTATTTTATCATAAAAGGCTAGTCTATGCCTCCCGGTTTCATTAAAAAGTTTTTAATAAAACAGATAAACCAGCAACTGACAATGATGTTCATGTTCCCACATTCGGGCCATGATACTCATTGTCCCACCAAAAACAAAATGGTTCCCCTTCATAGATCTCTGCTGACCCATGAAACCCACCAAAATACAAACAAGGAAACCGACGACCCCAAAATACATCAAAGTAATGCCCTCAAACTAAAAAACAAAGAAGCCATGAAACCATAAACATCCCCATAGGTCTCCCGGGTGCATTTTCCACCCTTCTCGCTCCATGTAATCAATCCTCATCTGTTGTGCCTTCCCCTTCCTGTAATCCGGTCTGACTGGCGGCAATGTCCTTGTAAATGTCCTTGATCTTCTTCATCTGTTCGTCACCTGCCGTTAGACCAGAACATGACATTAGCAATAATCTTGAACAGCAATTGATGATGCATGATGTGTCTGTGTGTGCTTCTAAAGATTCTATTGTTCCTTTCCAGCCATATGCCCCAACATATAGTAGCCACCCCAATGTCCCAAATACAGCAATTGCTCCTTTGAATGTGTCCCTCTCTCCACCCCTCCTCCCCCCCACCCGGCATCAAGTACCGTATCTGGACCTGGCCCGACGATATCGAATCTGTTTAGGAGGTCCCCCCAAATAGGCCTCGCAAAGCTGCACGTTACCAGTAAGTGGTCAGTCGTTTCATCATCCTGATTGCACATTACACAATTTACCGGTCCTTAACACTGTCTCCTAACCAAGTTATCCCGTGTTAGGATGGCATTTCTACATGCCAGCCAGTTAAATGTCTAAACTTTAATTGGGGCTTGTGCCTTCCGGACAGCATTGTTTATTATCTCTCATCTTTAACAAATTCTTCATCTAGAGTCAAATCTTCCAATGGAAGAAAGAGATGAAGTCAACCACTAAAAGATATCCTTAGAAGATGTCATAATATGTGTTGAAGTCTCAAGTTGTTATAAATATATCACCCATACCTTAACAAAGATGCACATCCACCTCTTTCAAGAGCTAAAACAAACCATGACACAAGCCTTTGATTTTCCTGTTTCCACTCTTCAATCCTTCAACTCCCTCTCAGTTTCTCCCACTACTATTGACTTTGGCAAAGATTTTGCTGCCAACAAAACTCCTGAACAGTTTCTCTCTGCTGCTAACCAGTTTCTTCAGCTTCACAGCCGCAGCAACAAAGTCGAAAAGTTCAATCTCTGTTTCTATCCATTAGCAAAATTCCTACATGATACAGAAAGTTTGCTAGCATATGAAGTCAGAAGGGGAGTTGAAGAGGTCAATCTAGACGTTTCAGTTGTTTCAATGTAAATAGATGAAAACATCAACGACGAATTGTTGTTCTTTCAGTTCCTACTAATCTTTCTGACTGCACAACACTGACCAAATTGAGTTTGAGTGGCTGCGATTTCGTGTCGTTTCCTGATTCTGCTGGGATTATATCGAATTGTGTTGTCCTTGACAGCTTGTTCATTACAGACTGCTCAGCTGATGATACTGTTGTGTTCTCATCAAAGAGCCTTCGGAAACTAACAATAGTAAATCCAAATTTTGGGATCTATTATATCGCGATTAATGCTCCCAAGCTTGAATCATTCATATACTATGGGGGTCACATTTTTGGAGATGGATATGGAGACCACCCTGATGCATTCATTGACATCTCCTCACTGTCGGATGCTTTCATCTGTGCAGTAGATTCATGTCAGCCAGAGCATGACTTCATAAAACTCGTATATGATCTCAAGCAAGTGAAGATTCTCACTGTCTTTTTATTTTATCATAAAGGTTGGCCAAAGCCCCCCTGAGTTTCATTAATAAGATTTTAATAAAACAGATAAGACCATCGTGAGACAATGATATTCATGATACCCACATTCGAGCCATGATATTCATTGTCCCTCCAAAATAATATTCCACTACCTAGATCGCTCCTGAGCTCAAGCAACCCACCAAAATACATAGAAGAAAATAAAAAGACCCAAAATACAATGGCGTCTCAGTAGGACTCCAAATTACAAATCACATCCCCAAAAGACGATCGGATGCGTTTGACCCCGCCATGGAATCAAGCCTCCTCTGATATGCCTCCCCCTTCCTGTAGTACATCCTGGCTAGAGGCAATGCCCTTGTATATTGCGTTGATCTTCTTAGTCTGTTCCTCACCTGCTGTTTTAGTCCAGAACAGAATATTATCAATAATCTTGAATAGCAATTGTTGAGGCATGATGTGTCTGTGGGTGCTTCTAAAGATTCTATTATTTCTTTCTAGCCATATGCCCCAACATATCGCCGCCACCCCTGTTTCCCAAAAACGGAGCTGGTTGCCTTGGATGTGCCCCTCTTTCCACCTACCCCACCCCCCTCCCCCCCATGCGCCAAGGACCGTGTCCGGTCCTTCGCCGTAGATACCGAATCTAGTAAGAAGATCTCCCCAAATGGGCCTCGCGAAGTTGCACCTGACAAGCAGATGGTTGACCGTTTCATTTTCCTGATTGCACATTACACAATTAGTTGGCCCTTGCCAGCTTCTCCTAACCAAGTTATCCCGAGTTAGGATGCGTTTCTACATGCCAGCCAGTTAAAGGTCTTAACTTTAAGAGGTGCATATGCCTTCAATACCGGATCAAAAACTCTCATCCCCCCATCGTTTAATCTTTTATAAGTCGATTTCACCGAGTAAACTCCCCCTTTTTCCTGCTCCCATAGAAGTTTATCCTCGTTGTCATTCCCCATTGGCTTCCAATCTTGCAAGAAATCAATGAGTTCCTGTTTTTGTCTTCTTGCCTCGGTAGTGAGTCTTCCTGAGAGTCTTGGTCGCCATTCCTCATGCCTCCAGTTTGTATCCACCCGATCATATTTGTCTACAGCAAAACCGTATGTTTGAGGAAATCTCCTTTTGAGGTTAATTGGGCCACACCATTTGTCCTTCCAAAAGCATGTCGAATTACCATTTCCAATTGAAAATGTGACTCCGGGGATGAAGATGTCTCTAGTGTTAGTCACCCCTCTCCAAAACCCGGATGCTGAATCCTTATTTTTTTGTTTCTGATGCATGCAGCCATTCTTCAAATAAGACGCCTTTAACATTTTGCCCCATTTAGTCTTCGTTTTAGTTCTGAGTTTCCACCACCATTTGCATAATAAAGCTTGGTTCATTTGACGAATATTGACTACCCCTTATCCTCCGAACTCTTTTTGTCTGCAAACTAGGCCCCATTTGATTAAGGCGTATCCTTTTCCTTCCCCCGCCCCGTGCCATAAGAAGCGCCACCTAAGCCTGTCGATTTTTTTGATGACCCAAACCGGGATTTGGTAGAAGGACATAAAGTATAACGGAATAGTGCTCACTACGGAATTGAGTAAGATCAGTCTTCCTCCGAACGATAACATTTTCCCTTTCCATCCCTCTAGCCTGTTAGCTATTTTGTCGATTAGGCCAAGCCAATCTCCCCTCCTTATAGTTCCACTTCCGATCGGCAGCCCCAGGTATTTTATCGGTAATTTCTGGATCGAGCAGTTTAGAAGATTTGCAACAGTGGTCCCTATTTCACCTGTGTCCCCTAATAATGTAATGGAACTTTTGTTATAGTTGACTTTTAATTCCGACCATTCTTCAAATAAGTACAGGCCCCATTTGATAAGCGCTGCTTGTGTAGGATCACACTCACCGAAGATAATTGTATCATCCGCGTATTGGATATTCATAACAGCGGAGATGCCCCTCCTCATCCCAAGACCATTGATAAGACCATTATCTCGGTAGGCTCGCAGCATACAATGCAGTCCGTCCCCAACAATAGTGAATAAGAGAGGTGACAGAGGATCGCCTTGTCTCAGGCCCTTTTTACATCTGATTTCCTTTCCTGGTTTCCCGTTAATGAGCACATTGAACTTGGAAGTAGTTCAATGTCTTCGCTGGACCACTGTCTGCATGCATACTTTATGGGTACTCTTCTAACACATTCAAATACTACTTTTTTGCATGAAAAATACTCTTAGCTTTGTATCATATCTAATTCCTTGGGTTCTTTCAGTGTGTGGCGTTTTGGGATGATGACGGAAAGTTTCCAATTTTACTGCAAAATCTGAAAGAACTGCAGCTACTTATATCAGGTGGGGATCTCAGTTGCATCTATTCTTTCTTTCGGAACTGCCCTTCTCCGTTCATTGAGAAACTCTTCATTCAAGTAAGTTTACCTCCAATATTTCTAATTTAGAATTTTTTAGTGTCAGGAAAACAATTTAAGCACATGTTTTAATTAATGTTTGCAGCTCTCCTCTTATTCTGGAAATCTTGAACAACCATATGTTGAAGAAAAGGTCGAAGACCTACCGGACATTAACTTCAACCATCTCAAAGTGATTAAGCTGAGCAACTTCAAAGGGAATAAGGGCGAGATGAGATTAGTAGGTTTTCTCCTACAAAAGGCCGTGAATTTAGAGTATATGGTATTAGTTGCACCTCCTAATTCTGCCACTGAAAGCATGGAAATCGAGCAGAGTAATATACCTGAAAGTGAATCGTTAAAGATAAATGATCTGATGAGTCTGCGTTCACAACTATCTCTATTTCCGAAGGCATCTCCTCGAACCAGCGTAGTGCTCTGTGAACATTCCGAAGATGACATGTCTGTGGTTCCAACACATACTGAATACTTTGGAGAGTACTAATTGATATTCCAAACTTCTAGTGCTCAGCCAAAAACCTAAATGTTGAAGTTAAAATAGATTTATTGAGATCGTTTCACACACATGTATTTATGACATAAAAATCATGATGGGTGATGAATGATATAAAACTTCTATAAAGTGTGCTATATCAAGGTAATGTAATCGCTCTGTATGTAGTATCCATCTCACATCAATATATTTGGCTCACTTTTTTCATACGAGTTATCTGCACGCTGTGATGCACGCCCTAACAATTTTTTTATTTATTTATAAAGTAAAGCTTCCGATTGTTCAAAAAAAAAGGAGCGAGAAAGTATATATATATATCCACACAAAACTCAGTTAAGTTCCTTCTCGCATTCTCGTCTACGTTAAATCCCCCGACCAATTTCACAGAAGCAATGAATGACCGAACAGAACTTTTCTTCATCCTCATCCTGACCAATATCACACTCCTAATATGAAATTTTATCTATTAATTAATAATGAAATTTTATTTTGACATATAATGCATATGGTCCTAAAGTTATGCAATCAGTGAATAATAATACAGCAACAGAGAAGGATGATCGAGGGAGGGGTTGGACCTAAGAAATCACGCTTTTGACACCAATCCTCCTGACTTTCTTCACACCAACATCTACGTTGTATTCCCTCACCAATATAACTGAAAGGAAATAAGGAATGAATGACAGAAAAGAAGTTCTTTTCATCATAATCTTAGCCATTATCAGGCTTGTATGTGGGGGAAACTTGGACGGAGGATAGGGAGTTGATTAGTCAGCATATTGATTCTTTGTTTAGGGATCTACTGGGAAAGTCAAGAAGGGAATGGTGTGGTCTTAACAGGGATATGTGGGTGGAGTCGAGATTAAATGGTACTGAAGGATTAGAGAGTCAATTCACGGAGGACAAGATTTTCAAGGCCATCAAGGCATTGGGTCAGGATAAAGCACCAGGGCCCGATGGATTTTCAATATTTTTTTACAAAATATATTGGAACATCATAAAAAATGATTTACTAGATATCTTCCATGAGTTGGACCAGGGCCACGCACAGGTGGAACGTTTAAACTATGCAAACGTGATCCTTATTCCTAAAAAGGCAGTTATTCAGAGAGTTTCAGACCTTAGACCCATTAGTCTCTTAAATGGGTCGTTCAAGATTGTTACAAAGGTACTGGCAAGAAGGCTAGCTCCACTTCTGTGCGAGATCATAGATGACTCACAAAGTGGTTTTGTGAAAGAAAGAGATATTATGGATAGCATTGCATCGGCTCATGAGATGGTTTTTAGAAGTCACAAGGATAAGATCAATGGCTTCTTGCTTAAACTAGATTTTGAGAAAGCATATGATACGGTAGAATGGGAGTGTGTAGATGAAGCTTTAGAATTAAGAGGTTTTGGGCCGAAATGGAGATTATGGATGAGGAATTGCGTAAGAAATAGGAAATCTTTCGTCCAAATTAATGGAAAATACAGAAAGAAAATTCGTTGTGGTAGAGATCTGAGGCAAGGTGACCCTCTAGATTTTCACGATGATTGCGGACGGTTTGGCTGAAATGATAAATAGAGGAAGAAAGTAACAAATTATTAAAGGGGTGAAGGTTAAAGGGATTCATGACTCATTGTCGATTCTACAATGTGCGGACAATACCCTAACTTTTGGAGATGAGTAGTGGGAAGAAATCATGGCGCTACGTGTCATGCTAAGATGCTTTGAGTACTGGTCAGGTTTGGCAGTGAATCTACATAAGAGTGGTGTGATTGTACTTAGTTTGGAGTCGGGAATTAACATACAACATATTGCAATCGCGATGGACTGTGCTAAGGAGGAATACCCGATTAAGTATCTGGAAATGCCAATCAGACCAGGCAGGCTGCGGAAAGAGGACTGGATACCTTTGGTGGAAAGAATTGAGAAGAAACTAGCTGGATGGAAAGAAAAATTCCTATCCCTAGGTGACTCATCAATACAGTTCTTAGTAACATTCCCACATACTTAATGGCTATATATGAACTTCCAATCTGGGTCATTGATCAAATAGATAAATGTAGAAGGCAATTTCTGTGGAAAGGGAATCAAGAGAACATCAAAGGTTTTAACTTGGTTAGATGGGGAAGGGTGTGTAAGAAGAAAGAATTTGGAGGACTAAGAATAGTAAACTTACGAGACATGAATAGAGCCCTACTGAGCAAATGGTGGTGGAAGATGGATAAACATCGCAAAGCATGGTGGTGTAAATCTTTTCATTTATATAGAAGAAGGAAAAAATATAGATTTGGGCGTAGGAACGCACAAGGGAAGGCTTCGTACCTGTGAAAAGGAATTGCAGGGGGGGAGTTATTTCACGTAAACACTCGATCGAAGATTGAAGATGGTAGATGTACAAGGTTTGGAAGGACAAATGGGTAGGAGATAACACGCTACAATCATTGTTTCCTCAGCTAGCCAACGAAGCCAACAACGACAACCTATTAGTGTGTGATATCTACCGGAACGGAAGAATAAAGATTGACTTCAGAGAACCACTAGCGCAAGCAAACCGCAGTGACCTACAAAGACTCAAGACGATGGTTACTAAGTGGGGGCACGTTTCTAACAGAACGAAAGATTCTAGGGTATGGAACCTCAAATCGGGTGGGACTTTTACGATGGCCTCCATGTATCGTCAGCTGAATGATGGCGGAGTGAGGTGTCTAGAAGCGAGCATTATATGGAAAACGGAAGCTCCAAGTAAAGTTAAAACATTCTTGTGGCTAGTTATTGTAACGCTCCTGCCCCTAGCTCAGATAATTTATACAATTTATAAGACAAATTAGATACTATGTAGTACAACTGTCCATCACAGGCTGTCTCTTAAAAGTTGATTAACCGATTAGGTGACTTTTGATCATAGGCTTTGTTATTTATTAATATTTTATTATAGTGATTTTACCGATATGGGATTATCTTTTTTTACTCAACCTCTCCTGTATGCAAATATTACCAATGGGTGCCCCCTCCACTACTGCCACGTCATCATGGCTATTTGACGAAGTCAACACAATCAAGAGCACATATGTGTTATGCTCTTCAAATTCAGTGGGCCCCCCATTCATTTTTCCAAATCAACTTTTTTTTAACATATATTTACCAAAGCCAGCCAACTTTACTATTCAAAGTATATTTATATATTTTGTACTCTTTTTTTGAAAACTACGGGGTGTTAAACACACCCCCCTTCAAAAATCAGCGTCCTCGCTGAGTACAGGGCATGCACAATCTAGTGCATGAACTACTTTCTAGCCGTTGTGGAGCATCTACTCTTCTATCTGTCCGATTATTCATGATCCCGAAATCCACCGCCCGATCAATCATAATCCCAGATTTAATTGAACTGCCCTCCTATCTGCCCGACTATTATAATCTCGGAATCCACCGCCCGATCAATAACAGTTCCGGATTTAATTGAGAGCACACCACAGTCCCGAAGTACACCACCCGACCGGGTCTATAGTCCTGGAATCCTCTGCCCAACTATATAGACATGCCCCACACCCGGTGTCTAAAATCGGCTCTGATACCATTTGTAACGCCCATGCCCTTAGCACAGACAATTTATACAATTTATAAGACAAATTAGATACTATGTAGTACAACTGCCCACCACAGGCTGCCCCTTAAAAGTTGGTTAACCGATTAGGTGACTCTTGATCATAGGCCTTGTTATTTATTAATATTTTATTATAGTGATTTTACCGATATGGGATTATCTTTTTTGACTCAACCTCTCATGTATGCAAATATTACCAACGGGTGGGCCCCCCACTAGCACCACGTCATCATGGCTATTTGACGAAGTCAACACAATCAAGAGCACATATGTGTTGTGCTCTTCAAATGTAGTGGGCCCCCCATTCATTTTTCCGAATCAACTTTTTTTAAACATACATTTATCAAAGTCAGCCAACTTTACTATTCAAAGTATATTTATATATTTTGTACTCTTTTTTTTGAAAACTACGGGGTGTTACAGTTATGAACATTGCTATTCTATCAAAGATGAACCTTACAAAACAAAACTTGCAGATCGACAGTGCATGTCCAAGATGTAACCAAGGGGACGAGGTTGTTAATCATATTTTCTTGGAGTGTCCTAGGGCGAAGTTAGTTTGGGAAATAATGGTTCTCAGTTTCGGTATGGTGGAAAGTTCGAGTCGAGTAGAGGACTATTGGGGTAGCTGGAGATCAAAAAGGATTATAATAGAACAGAGTGTAGGGATATGTGGGATATCACGGTTGCAGCTAGTTTGTGGACCCTATGGCTAGACAGAAATAATTTTTTTCCTTTCGTGATACTAGATGTACCTTTAAAATGATGTTTTATAAATATCTGCGTCTTATTAATGCATGAGCAGGGAAGTTGGGGGTCAGAAGGAAGCTACAACCAGATTTGCATGATTAAAAAGGGAAGGGAAGCCTATGGAATCTTCTCTGGGGACATATCGGTTCTTTTTCATTTTACTGCTCGATGCTTTATGTTTGTTGTCCTATGTTTATATTGTTGTTATTTTTTATTCTAGATGGGGTATTGATCTAGAGTGAACTTTATGCGTCTGTAATATTTTGATTGGATGGGGTTTCTTTAAAATCTCATTAATGAAACAGGTGACAGTTTGGTCACTTTTAATTCAAAAAAAAAAAAAATCTTAGCCATTATCAAATTCTTAATACGTAAATGAATCAATTAATAATGCAATTCAATTTTGATATATATTTCAAATTTAACAATAAATTACCAAGTTTTTTTTAAATACTTTTGTCATCTTCTCTCTCTCCTCTGTATATCTTCAGTTTCTTCTTCCTAGTGCCTTCTCTCCCTCAGGGAAAAGAACAGGAATAAAAGAGCAATGGTAATAATATGAACGATGGATATGGAGACCACCCTGATGCATTCATCGACATCCTCTCACTGTCGGGTGCAATTTAATTTTTATATATACTTAAAATTTAACAATAAGCTACCAATTTTTTTTATACTTTTATCATCATCTCTCTCTTTCTTCATTATATGAATTTTTTTTCCAAAATGATACACTTTGTGAAAAATACCAAATTGAACCACTTTCGAAACTATTTACCAAACTGACCTTATTTGAAAATAAGCTCGATATTTGAAACATCCAGTGTAGTTGTAGGAATTTCTCCAACTGTTAGAGAAATATCGTGAAGCCCAAAAATAGAAGAGTCAAACTCAAGCTATTTCCAACAACGAGCCCTGTTGAACTATACTTGATGTTCGAAACATCGAGTTTGGTTTGGTGTTTTTTTATAAAACGAACTCTCTTTCTCTCACTTATTCACTTCATCTTTCTCCATCCTCTCTCCACTCCCACTCCTAACTCCGAAATTAAAAACTCTAGCACCCAAATTTGACTTCTCACCCAGAAAATTGTTAGGGTTTTGGCCTCAAATACACGTAGGCACTGAGTACTTAAAGTTGGAGAAGAAGAGAAGGAGACAAAGACAACAAGATAAGACAACAACAAAAAGTAGAAGAGGTGTAGTCTGGAGAGTTGCGGTCGACCGACTTGGGGGTGCGGTCGACCGATCCTAGCTGCTGAGAGTTCTTCGAGTGTACAGGTCCAACAGAGTAGGTGACGGTCGACCGTGTAGTCGACCGGTCGAGTCTTGGATTTGACTCTACACGTTGCGGTTGACCGACATTGGGGATGCGGTCGACCGACTTCGGCACTGATTGTTTTTGGGCTTACGAGTTTAAGGCCCAATTGCTAGATTTGTGTTTATCTTTTAAGATTTACTTGGGGGCTATATATATGGCTGTAGAATCTAGAGTTTAGATATCTGAATAGATCCAAATAGAGAGATTTAGTGAGCCGTTATCATTGTTCAACTTCAATATGAGATTGTGCCGAGTGTTTCAAAGGTGAGAGAGAGAGATTAAAAGTTGTAATCTCTTTTGTAATCTTTGTATTTCTTGGGGAGTAAGAAATATTGGTTATCTCTGCATATTGATTGTGTTTTTGTGAGATCTTTGATGTATTATGGTGGATGTTCTTGGTTCATCTAAGTCTTGGGAGTTTCTATTACTTGTGGTGTGTTTCCGCTATTAGCACTACGAGTTGTGGGATAGATTCTTCAACAAGTGGTATCAGTGCTAGTTGGTTCGAGATGGCTGATAATAAGATGAAGATCGAGAAATTCGATGGGAGTGACTTCATGATGTGGAAAATTCAGATGATAGCATATCTTTGTCAGAAAGATCTTATTGGTTCATTATTTGATGAGAAGCCGGTAGGTGCAGACAAGGATGCGAAGATCTTAGCAGATTGGAATCGTTTGGATCAGAAGGCGCTAGGGCAGATTCAGTTGGGGCTGAGTAGGAAGGCATTATTTCATATCTCGAAGGCAAAGAACACAAAGGAGGCTATGGAGATTCTCACGGATATGTATGAGAAATCGTTGACATCTAATCAAATTCTTCATTTGAAGAAATTGGTTAATATGAAGTTGATGGAAGGGGGTTCAGTAGCAGAGCATGTGAACAATTACTGTATGGTTTACAACTAGATAGAAGTTGTAGGTTTGAAGTTTTCAGAGAGGGGGCATTCATTGTTACTTCTATCTACTTACCTGATAGTTATGGTACGGTAGAACAGACTATTACATGCACTATGATAAATTCGACGACTCTACAGGATGTGGTG
Organism: Hemerocallis citrina; assembly: GCA_017893485.1. Lineage (NCBI taxonomy): Eukaryota > Viridiplantae > Streptophyta > Magnoliopsida > Asparagales > Asphodelaceae > Hemerocallis > Hemerocallis citrina. Next base: position 26,887,269 of record CM030364.1, on the reverse strand, counting down.
AGTAGAATTCTAAACGAGGAGGTGAGAAGGGTGAGAAACAAGGAATATCCATCATCATCTTCTAGAGATTCCGCAATATACGTTGAGAAGAAACGTGGGAGATCTAAGAGCAGTCGAAGAAAAATGGTCATAGTAGTTCATCTGTGAGTGGGTCTGATGACAGCGATGGGGGACATGGGCCTGAGTGTTGGTATTGTCACAAGAAGGGTCACATGATGCACAGTTGCAAGGCTTATATAAAGAGGAAGCAGGAGAAACCGAAGAGAGATTCCCCAAAGGAAGCTCAAGTGGGACTTGTTGAAGAGTTATGCTTATCAATTCGGGAGGAGTTGGGCACTCAAGATTGGTGTATTGATTCGGGAACTTCTTTTCATTGCACTCCGAGGAGAGAGGTGTTTGATGACTACAAGGAGAGTTCATTTGGAGATGTGATCGTAAGAAATGGTCACCGGTGTCTTGTACGTGGGGTTGGTACTGTTCGCGTGAAAGTCAATGATGATGAAAGTGTTGTCTTGCGGGAGACAATGCATGTTTCAGACTTGAAGGAAAATCTTATTTTGATTGGAAGGCTAGACCAAAAGGGGTTGTCTACTACTATTGGTAGTGGGGAGTGGTGTATAGTTGCAGGTTCAAGGGTGATTGCGAAAGAAAAGCGTGAGGGAATGCTGTATTTGCTTAGAGACGTGAGGGGCATTTTTCCTGTAGTTGACTCTCATCCGGAATCGAGTAGTAGGTTTGTGTGGGGTGCAACTGAGTTTTTTCAGTTGTGGAGGGAAGGTTACTAATTTAGTGGGAGCTGCTGGCCATGGAAGTGATCCTAGAGGGAAGACGTTGCTGCGGTGAGGGTACTTTGCAAATTGGCAGTTGAAGCTTCAAGTCGCTCTTGTGTGATAGAGAGCACTGGTATCAATATGCAGGGTGATGTCGATGAGGGTAACCGAATTGGGGCTATAGGGATTGAACAGTCTGCGGATATTGTGGAGGTGTCGTCCACGGAGACTTCTAATGTAGAGGGTGCATTGAGAGGTTTTGAGCCATGTCCGGTATTGACGGAGATTCTGCGAGTTGGGGAGTCTTGTAACACGGAATCCGACACGGGAGGTTGTTTCTTCGGTATTCCTGCTCTATGCGATTAGTGGAGCACATCCTTCACGAAGAGATAAGGGGTGGTTGGTGCACTCCACGTGGTGGAGTGGCGAAGTTGCTCTTCATGAGAGTAGGGAGTACTTAGGTCTTCCATGAAAGTGGGATATTGGCAGAGATAATGCAAGGTAAAGATTGCAATAACTTTGAAGCGTTGTGTATTTGGTCCAAATGAGAGATTGTTAGGGTTTTGACCTCAAATACATGTAGGAACTGAGTAATTGAAGTTGGAGAAGAAGAGGAGGAGACAAAGACAGCAAGAGAAGACAACAATAAGTAGAAGAAGTGTAGTCTGGAGAGTTGCGGTCGACCGACCTGAGGGTGCGGTCGACCGACCTGAGGGTGCGGTCGACCGACCTGAGGGTGCGGTCGACCGATCCAAGCTGTTGAGAGTTCTTCGAGTGTACAGGTCCAACAGAGGAGGGGACGGTCGACCGTGCAGTCGACTGGTCGAGTCTCGGGTCTGACTCTACACGTTGTGGTCGACCGACCTTGGGGGTGCAGTCGACCGACTTCGACACTGATTGACTTTAGGCTTACAAGTTTAAGGCCCAATTGCTAGATTTGTGTTTATCTTTTATGGTTTACATGGGGGCATTATATATGGCTGTAGACTCTAGGGTTTAGATATCTGAATAGATCCAAATAGAGAGATTTGGTGAGTCGTTATCATTGTTCAACATCAAGAAGGGATTGTGTCGAGTGTTTCAAAGGAGAGAGAGAGAGATTAAGAGTTGTAATCTCTTTTGTAATCTTTGTATTTCTTAGGGAATAAGAAGTATTGGTTATCTCTGCATATTGATTCTGTTCTTGTGGGATCTTAGATATATTGTGGTGGCTTGTTCTTGGTTCATCTAAGTCTTGGGAGTTTCTATTGCTTGTGGTGTGTTTCCGTTATTAGCACTACGAGTTGTGGGGTAGATTCTTCTACAAAATCCCTCCAAAATCTCTTACAATTCACTTCATCTCTCCCTACCCTCTCTCCTCCCACTCTTAAAACCCGAAACCCATCTTGCAAAACACCAAATTTCTTGATTTCAAGAAATGTAAAAAGGAATCTCCAACATCAAGTGCATTCACCTTACCACATCTCCTATATCATCGAGATCAGTACATCCTACAACACTCATTGATTGCAAGGTATATCTTCATTCATTTGCATTTGAATTAGGAATAATTTTGAGAATTTGTTTGTTGCTTGTAATTTTGATAAATGGTGTTGTTGGATTGAGATTTTTGGATTGGTGTAGTCGGAATGGAGTGGTTGGATTGGGTATGTGGGATGAATGAGGTGTTCACTGTACTGTTTCTAATTCGGTTGCTAGAATGTAATGTTGATAAATGGGCTTGTTGGATCAATGGGTTGTTGGATTGAGTTTGTGCGATCAATAGATTGTTGATAATTCCTCATTCTTGATTCAATTGTTCATAATGAGTTGTTGGTTATCTAGCTCTAGTTTGTTAAGTGGTGTGGAATGTGTTGATTTGTTAGTCAACTGATATTGAATTGTTGATAATGATATGTGCTTGTTCAACTTCTTAAACTATATGTATATGTTATATTTGTATTTTGTTGTACATCATTCCGCAAGTGTTATTTTAAAGTATTGAAATATACTATACTAAAACACAATCACATTTGCAGTGTACCAAACGTTATTACATATGGCATGAACGCAGGGTAGACCACAGGTTCGTGTTATTCATTTAGTTATTTCATGAATACGTTGTTTGTCATGCAATTAACAAATAATAATTAATTTTGAAAGACACGTCGAATGAAGGAGTCGGCACAAGTGACTGAGGCTGGGGACTACGAACTCACGGTGGACGACCTCCGCTTAGTAGTGCTCGCGGTGGTGGAACCGGACGTACAAATGTAAGATTTAGTTATCTTTCTTCGATCATTTTGAGTTTGCACATTACAACAATTCTTGTTAAATTTATGCTTATTGTGTCTTGTTGGTGTAGCTATTACCTAATCCGTCTCTTTCGCCAAATGAGTCAGACCCGTCTTCATCGTCTTCTCTTATACCTGAAGGTCCCATTCCTTTCGACCCAAGACTCTTGACCTTGCAAGTGCAACACCGTTAAAAATCCATGTGGGACGGACTATCGAAGGAGTATTTTTCGGGGGCATACCACCTTGCCTATGCATCCACGTATTCGTGAGTTGTTGCGGGATTGCAGCTTGTACGATATTGGTTTGATGAGTTCAATTAAGCTCGATTGTCCTCTCCTAACCGCTCTTCTCGAGAGATGGCATCCAGAAATGCACTCTTTCCACTTGCCAGTATGTCACACCCGCTTCCTAAAAGAATACAGAATACGGTATGTGACTAAGCCCAGCAGATAGTTTTCACCATCTATAAGCTGTACGGATCTGCCTGACTCATCATAACAGTAAATACAACAATATACTCTAACCAGGCATGCAAAACATTCATAGTTCAACGGTATTTATTGCAATAATAATAATAATATCCCAATAATACAAGATCCGAAATCAAATAATAATCCTGGGACAATAAGCCCAAACACAAGTCTCAATACAATTCATGAAATAAATAGTTCATCAAAACAATAAGCAGTAATTTCCATTAGTGCAGCTCAAAACTTTTGCTCACCAATTCTAGGAGGCAAATGGTCAGCAAAACCTGCTCATATGGTGATTACAAGAAAAATAGGAAAAACAGGAAAACATATTGCCCGTTAAATGCAAGTTCCGGGACGCAAGTAATACAAGTAGGAAAATGAAAGAAAATCTAAACTAAACAGGTAATGCTAGCATGTAGAAGGTAGAAAATATAACGGTGTACAGATGACAGTAAATAGTGTAGTGATAACAGTAAGAGTATAACAGTAACAACAGCAATAACAGTAATCAACAGTAACAGTGAATCAACAGTAACAGTAGCAGTAACAGAATGTGACAGTGTAAATAGTTATTCTTATGTCTAATATTCATTACTAACTAGGTAACACTTCATGCGTCCCAGATTTTGCCATATGGTTGCTACAACAAACAGTTTCGTTTTAAGATTTTGTAGTGGAACTTGTATAGGGCAGTATATTCAGACAAACAGTAACAGTAACAAAAAACAGTGTCATGGATCATGCCTTCATGCATCCAGAGATAAACTGTAGGTACCATGGTAAACAGTGGGGAAAACAAGTTCCCTCCGAATATACATTTCTATATTGTCCACTACTCGATCTTTTCCCTTAAAAACCCCGGCTTGATTAGTTTTCATTATTTAAACAGGATAAAGACATGGAAAGAACAAAGGGTAAGTCTAATATGAAACAGGAACACAAATGTTTGATAAAATAACTCATAACAGTCAAAACAACGAAACTTTCAGTTCTGGACATCAAGACACTACTATACCAAATCCGAGATTCCCGTTGCTACAGAATAAAAAATTCAGATCCATTAGAAAATCTAGAAACTAGACTCTCTACCGATTCTAGAACATATATATAAGTCACATATCAGCCACAGAATCAGGGTCGAAACAACATTTAATACATAAGTTATATTCAGCCAGAAAATGCAAAATCTTGTTTATAAGCATGAAAGGAGTATAAATCATCATAATTAAATCTAAGAAAAATCTGAAAGATTCCCTATCATATCTATTTTCAAAATATAAAATATCATGAATTTATATTATAGATAGTATAGTCAACAAATTGGGAAAATAGAGTAATGCAACAAAATCTCAAATTTGAAAGTCCAGACACAGCAGTACCAAAATAGAGATAATTTATAAAATAAAATTCAAAATTCAGATCCGTCGAAAGGATGATAAAATAGAAAAATAAGGCTACAGTTCATATTCACAAAATTTTCATCAAAAATGAATAGAATCAGGTCGAAAACATATTTCTATACTGAACAGCATGTAGTTTGAAAAATATATCGATTATTTCATAAGTACGAAAAGAGATATAAATATGAGTAAATAATTCCACAGAAATTAGGGACTGATCCCAATCATGTCTAAACATACTCAGCAAAATATAGAGTTCAAATTTTACTTTTAATATCATTTTTAAAATAATATTTCAAATAGAATACATATAATTTAGAATCTGGAATATACGATCTGACTACAGTAAAACAGCAATAACTCATGCATCAAAACTCGGAATTCAGATCCGGCGAAAGTTTTGGAAACTAGAAAACATAGGCTACAATTCATGTTCACAAACATAATTATTTTACTGATATTAATAGGGTCGAAATTACTGTACAAAAATTGGACAACATTAGACAAAAGTTCTTTTAGGCATTTTATCAAACAATTTAACCACATACGGTCCAATCTAAGGTGTCATACAAAGCATGGTATATGTGGGTTACTCAAATAATCCTGGAATGTGAACAAATAGTCTATAATGAGATAATACATCCAACAACATCCATGTAACAGTCATCTACAACATACGATGTGTCACAAACAACATACAATCAGGATGTCCACTAATCTAATTGTTTTCATATAATGGGTGTCAATTGTTGTAACTACTCATGATCAAGAGATGATGTCAACGGTTAAACTAATAAATAGGATCATCATGAGGGTACAAATATTTTCATTCTAGATTACTTACGGTATTTAACTTGTATGACAAAAAGAACACATACAAGCTACTTACCTGTGATGAAAATGAAGACGAAGAACAGAATAACGGGAACGGATCCCGAACAACGAACACAACGAACACGAACAAGAATGAGAGATGAGAACTCCAATCGGAACATGTGAAAAGAACGCACATGCACTCAACACCAGCACAAAGAGACAGCAGCACACCAACAGCAAGGGCGGCAGCAACTAAGGGGATAGCGACGATGTCGTCCAGAAGTGGCGACGATGGCGCAACAGGGTGGTCGCGGCGATGACTCGAGCAGGATGACGACAGCGGGAGGCGCTCGGCCTGGGGGTTACGTCACGATCAGCATGGAGGAAGAGAGGAGAGGTGCAGTGGGGGGTGTGTGGCTTTGCCAACGGCCAGAGACGACGACAGAGACGGGGTCGGGGTTAGGTCAGGGGTAGGGAGAGAGAGGGTGACGGCTAGGAGAGAGAGAATAGGTATTAGGTTTTGGTAATTAGGGTTAGGGTTCAATTAGGGTGTATAAATAGGGGAAATATGTGTTTAGATGAACTGGGTAGTATCCCATAAGGAAAGGGATCCAATAAGAGACAATTAGGCCAAAAATAGGTTTAAACAATATACAAGATCAAGAACAAGTTGTTGATCAAATAAATGAGAAAATAAAGGTTGAATCCAACGGAAACGAATCACAAAGAGAATAACAACAACATGCAATATACACAACCAAAAATAAAATAATTCAGAATTTTATTATTAAAAAATAATTAAAATACAAAAGTGAGCAATAGGGGTTACACAGTAGGGGAGATGTCTATCATGCTACAGGAGGTTGTGGTCATCACAAGTCTTCCCATCAAAGGATAGACCGTCACTGGGATGATGAACTTTGATCCAAAGTTTTTAGTCCCAGAATATCTCGGTGTTTAGCTGCATCCTAGTGCAATGATCAGGAATTCCATTCGGCTGAAATGGTTAAGGAAACTTTCAAAGACAAGTCGAATGATGATTCCACTGAGTTAGAAGTCGAGTGCTACTGTAAGGCGTACATAATGTCATTGTTTGGCAGTGTCATGTTCCCGAACTTGACTGGCCACTCCGTGCCGCTAATGTACTTGCATTTTATCACAGATCTTTGGAAAGTCGGGATGTACAATTGGGGTAGTGTGGTATTGACTATTTTAAAACTTTTTATTGCAACAATTCTTTCGTACATTTGCACAGCAAAAAAATTAATTACATTTATTACAACACAACCCAACACTTAAACTTTAATCATCTCAAATCCAAGCTTCTACTTTACTTGAGCAACTCACTTGCAAATCCTGCAAAATAACTGAAGAGTGGGGACGGCAGTTGAAGGCAACTGACGCAATACTATAGTAATAGCAACCTTCCAAAGTCTCACAATCACAAACTTGATGCATATTAATATAACAATAATAAATGATGCATAAACAATAATAAATAAAACATGGAACAACAATAAGTGGAGTACAAAACAACAAGTGAAGCTAGACTAAGTGTCAAGTGTATGAGATGAAAACAGAAAGCAACCATGCATAAAACAAGTCAAGAAACACAAATATCCATGATGATTTCTAATACATACTTGTCGGATTCTATGCATCCCATACTACATAGGCCCGGTGCAAGCTCTTATCATTCTCCACTTTATAGGGTTCAATCCCTCGTTATGCAACTAACCTACTACGGTGATTACTTTAAGATTTAGAGTATTCTTTGAGTATCTAGTGCCATGCCCCGGTAATCCCTGAGAATCAACTTCCCATCATCCGAGATTTTGGGTACACACCCTCACACCCTGATAATTTCGAAAATTGAAACCCACACCGTCCGCCAATGGTACCTCATCATACAAATATCCCATGAGCGTCGCCACGACCCCTGGTAATCCAGAAGATACATCCCACACCGTCCGTGATCACACCCTGGTAATTCCTGAGATTATCTTCCACCGTCCGATCATATGAGGCCCCCTTACCCATGTTTGCTCTTATTTCATCACAACTCCAACTAGTGTCTGTCCTTAGGTTTATTATTATTAGTTAAGTCACAACCCCCTAGAGTTGGTGTACCATGCCGGATTTAACTTAACTATATCAACAATAAGGCCCCATTGGCTAATATCCACAAAAGTCTCATCTGCCGGCATGCTAGGGTCCCACCCAACTTCTAGAGTCTCATAACTCAAAATCCACAACAATCTTTCTAGGGTTCACACCCTAAGCATCAAATCAAAACCCAACTTAGTTCAATTATACAAAATGCTCTTGATTAATCACATTCCTGTAAATCAACTAATACTGTCAAAACTCTCTCTTCCATATATGGAAACATATCCAATTTATGAAAATATAGATTTTCATAAAAATCAGAAAGTTATATGATTTTGTTTTTCAAAACAGTACACTCCAAATTTAATATTAAATTCTGAAGAAATAAAATTCAGCACATATCAAAGAACTCACCTTAAAAATCTGAACTCAAACAAATTAATTTAAAATGTTAAATTCAGCAAGTTCTGAAAACTATATTTTATCTAAAAATCCGAAAGTTATACATTCTTATCTTTAAGAACAGTCCATTCAAAAATAAATATTAAATTCTAGAAAAATTATATTAAATCCAGCACATATCAAAGGACTCACCATTAAAATCTGGACTGGAACAAAATAATTTAAAGTGTTTAAATTAAAAAAATTCTGAAAACTAATTTTTATCCAAAAATCTGAAAGTTATATCTACTTATCTTTAAGAACAGTCCATCCAAAAATAAATAATAAATTCTGGAAAAATTAATTTAAATCCAACACATATCAAGGAACTCACCATAAAAGTCCTGACTTATCTTTAAGAGCAGTCCATTTAGAAGTGAATATTAAATTCTGGAAATTTTAATTTATATTCACTCTATAAACATAGAATATGTTGCCAAATTTATATTCTATTCGCACAAAAATAGAAGCCAAAAATCATCAATAAACTAAAACTCATACTTTCCCAAAAATCCGAAACTTGCCTCTTTGAGAATTTGAAATATAACCCTGTAGAACTCAAGTTTTCGTCTCTAAAAACTGAAGTAAATAGTCCCTTAAAACCGAGAATTTAATCTCTCAAAACGTAGATTTATGTCCCTCAAAACATTATTTAAATTTATCAAAATTTTATTTTTTAATTATTCAAACATGTTCTTTAAGCATACATATAGATCTACACATTTACAACAACATATAGATTTATTAGATCTAATTCTACAAACAAAATTGGATCTTTCATGCATAGAAGATTTTCACTATTCAAGAGCAACTTATTTTGATCTTCCTTAAAAAAACATGAATATTTATATCGTATGACAACTCTGATCATCCACAATAATACATGGGTTCAAATAAATTTTCACAAATAAAATATGATCTTTCATACATCAAATATTCATTATTCAAAGGAGAATCAATATAAGATTATCATGCCATCAAGGTTAAATTTTTATCATACTAATAGACAATTTTCATCTAAATTTTTATCATACTAATGTTGAACTCATTGAAGCAAATGCATTGAGGCGAGGAATTATACTTTCTCTACCTTTCCATGCATTCCAATTTGCTGTTGCAAATTACTGTAGTAACATAGTGAAGTGGGCGAATGGTATTCATTTTACCATATGCCTTGGAGATCTAACATTATATATCTTCATATTTTCTTTATATAGCTCTATCTGTTTGTATATATAACGGGAGAGTTGGAGTTGTAATTTATCAACAAACAAACCCGTGTGTTGCATGTGCAACTCAACTGTCCCATTTTTTATTTAAAATGTTTTTTAATTGACACGTGCAGTGCACGTAAAACATATATATATATTTTTGATAGAAAACGGTGGGCACTAGTCCCCCGCGCTTCATTAAAGAGATTTTAACTAAAAAAACAACCAAGCAAGAGAAATGATATTCATGCATCCCAACAGTGTGCCATGATACTCATTCCCCTACAAAATAGAGCACCCATCCCTTACAGAGAAGTCCCCTCCCAAAAAATAAAATAATTACACATGAAACAAGTAGTTCCAAAGACCGGACCATTCCCAAAAAGTGTAAGCTCCTCCACTCCTTCCTCGGATGATTCCCCACCTGTGGTCCCTCCTTCCTCCTCAAGCATTTTTTTTTACTTAAAATTTTTAATTTAACACGTATATCGCACGTTTATATCAGAGTTTTTACTTAAATTTTTTTATTAACATGTGTTTCGCACGTCACATCCAACTCTTAACACGTGCCTTGCACGGGCTATATTATATTACTTTTAAAAATATATTTATTAAAATGTGCAATGCACGTGATAAATACTAGTATTATACTAATTGGAGAGAGAATCTACACCATCTCTTCTTCTTTTATTTTAAAATAGAGATAGAAGAGGAAAAAGAGGAATTCACATATATTTAGACGTGCAGCACGCACATTTTCATTAAAAAAAAAAATCAAAGCCCCAGACCCCTCCAAGCCAGTCACGGTCTCTTTCTCTCCCACTTTCAAAAACCATATCCTCCATTCCTCCCCACGCTCCCTTCCTCCCACGTTGCACGCCGTCGTCGCAGGCCACTATTGTACACACGTCGAACCACACCATCGCTTTCATAGATCCATCTCACTTGAGGAGGGGAGGGGGTTGTCGAGCCATGACCTCATTTGGGCAGGGCAATACTAGAGGCAGAGAAAGTGGTGGCGGTAAGGCCAGAGGTGGGAGGAGCCGGCGATGACGGGATGACATGGCGGAAGGAGGGGGTATGATGACAAAGGATGTTGCTGCTTTAACAGAGGTGGGATGGTGTAGGGAATGACAACGATTTTAAGGGATTGGAGAGTGAAGAAATTTGAGGAGGAGATAAGGAAGAGCCAGGTGAAGGAGAAGATGAGGAGGATGGTGGCGGAGGAAGCAGTGGCGCAGCAGTGGTAGCGGGAGGAGAGGCGGCGGGTGGGGTGGGGGTTAGGGATTGAGATGGTGGAGTGTTGCTGTTGCATTGGAGAATGGAGGATTAGTTGACGAGAGTCGAGAGATAGGCTGAGAGAGGGAGATTGAAAGTTGTTTGATGATATTCTCATATGGAATTTGTGTATTACAACAGGTGTTTGATGGAATGTCTTAATGAGACATGGTTGCTTTGGTACTTTGATTTGATGGGCCTGCATTTTTTTGCATGGAGGGCTAATGGATGATGTTTGAAGTTTTGTTGAGTTTGTCTGAACGATAATATTGGTAGACTATGTAGACCAGAGCGACAACATGCTATTAAAGTCTTCAAAATTTTCAGGTGACAATGATACAAATATCTATCTTTAAATTCGAATAGAACAATTATACTTATTGTTTGATAAACTACACGCAGAAAAATTAAACATGCATGCTCAATTGTTGATATTAGTAATTCTTATATTTGCCCTCGACATTTTGTATTCAACTCTGTTAGTTAGACTACTCAGATGAAAATTGGAACTCAATTAGTCAGATACTTTCATGTGTAAAAAGATATAGAATTCAATATCTATATTAGTCATATTATAGTTTGATAATTTAGTTTAGCTATATCAGTAGATATTTATACAATATATATGATTTAGTTTTAATTATATAATATGAAAAATTTATGAATTTGTTGAATGTTGACATGCTTGATGTTTTTGTCATTTAGAAATACTAGTATATTACAAGATACATATAGATGGGGAAAAAATGTAAAGGTGTGATTCTACCAAAATTTTTGAAAAAATGTTGATTACGATTAAACTTTCGATTACCTTTTTTATTTTAAGGATAAACTTTATGCATATATTTTTTGAAAAAAAAGTATGTTAATTAACATGTTCCAAGGAAATGTATCGTTTTTATTTAACATGTTTCAAGAAAATGTATCATTTTTATCAAAAGATCGGTGGAAAATTGCACAAGGTTATACTAGTTTTATTCTCAATTGCCTTAAATTCCTCAAACACTGTAAAAACATCACGACCATCCAAATAAATGTGCTCTTAATTTAGCGATTCAGTAGTATTGCTAGGATTTCAGTAGTGCACTCTACCAATTTTTTAAATCTTTTTAAGGGTGAGAATTTGTATGCTTTATCTGATTTGATTAATAGACTGGCTACTGCCCTAACATCAGGAAAGGAAAAAAATTATATGGGAAAAATTATATGAACTAATATAATGAAGTTGTAAATTTGGTTGTGGCCCATAGTCATAAACAATACCTAATTCAAGTAGGTTGTTAAGATAAATCAGAGAGATGAAAACAATACTGAATATTGAATTGCAAAATAACTGAGAACAATATATCATACATAGAGGAGTGAACCAAATAGAAAATTAGCCAAATACCCAATATGAGACTATAATATCTAAATCCCCCTTCCAAACTCATGGTGGGTCAAACAGTGTGAGTTTGCTTACTAAATATCGAAATCTCTGAATAGTATGAGATTTGGTGAAGAAGTCTGCTGGCTGCTATGATGAGGTAATAGAATGAAGAGAAATGGTCCCAGCTTCAAAGCGCTCATGAACATAATGACAATCAATCTCTATATGCTTCGTTCGCTCATAAAAGACCGGGTTACTTGCAATGTATAGTGCACTCCGGTTATCACAATGAAGATGAGTAGGTCTTGAAAGAGTGACACCCATATATGATAAAAGCCAACGAACATGAACAATCTCTCTAGTTGTAGGTGTCATTGCTCTATACTCTGCTTCAGTCGAAGAACATGCAACAACTGCCTGTTTCTTACTTCGCCATGAGATCAGCGAATCACCAAAAAATAGACAGAAATCGATGGTAGACCGTCTGATATTAGGATCACCTGCCCAATCTGAATCAGAATATGCACTCAGCTCTAGTTTGGATGTAGCAGGCATGAATAATGAGCGAGTAATAATGCCCCGAAGATATCTGAGAATCCGAAGAAGAGCACCGTAGTGAACTGATGTAGGTGCAGAAACAAATTAACTGACTAACAACATTGACTGCGTGAGCAATATCGGGTCTGGTCATGCATAAGTAGACAAGTTGTCCGATAATCTATCTATATCTAGTGGGATCAGTAAGGAGCTCACCATCAGTGGGATGAAGCTTCACATGAAGCTCTAAGAGTGTATCGGCTGATCGATTGTCAGAAAGGAATGCATCGGAGATAATATCTTATGTGTATTTCGGTTGAGAGACGAGATTCTCCAAGATCCATTAGCAATCTCTAGGCCCAGAAAATAGCGTAGTCTGCCAAGGTCTTTCATATGGAACTGCTGATGAAGGTATTTCTGGGTGGATGTAATGCCCGCAGAGTCATCCCCAGTAATGATCATATCGTATTTCTGGGTGGATGTAATGCCCGCAGAGTCATCCCCAGTAATGATCATATCGTCAACATAGAGTAGTAGAAGTACCCTCCCCTGCGGTGATGACCGCATAAACATAGAATGGTTCTGAGAACTCAGACTAAAACCAGCCTTGGTGATGACAAGGCAAAAATACTCAAACCAGGCTCAAGGGGCCTGCTTCAAACCATATATGGCCCGACGTAACCGGCAAACATGACGAGAAGGAGTAGGAAGGCCAGGAGGAGGATCCATATAAACAACCTCAGATAAGGTACCATGAAGAAAAGCGTTCTTCACGTCCATCTGGTATAACGGCCATTGGCGGATGGCTGCAATAGCAAGAAGAGTGCGAATAGTATTCATCTGTGCAAAGGGAGAAAATGTCTCATCATAATCAATTCCATGCTCCTGAGTAAATCCTCGGGCTATTAGACGAGCCTTGTGCCACTTAATAGATCTATCAGGTTGATATTTGACCTTAAAGATCCACTTGCAGCTATTAGGCTAAATGCCCTCTGGTAGAGGAACAACATCCCAAGTGCCAGTCTGACCAAATGTACTGAATTCCTATGCAATAGCGTTTCTCCATTCAGGATATTGAATTGCATCCTGATAGGTTCTGGGCTCACATGTAGAGTGTATAGTAGTGAGATATGCATGAAACTATGATGAGTAGGAAGCTAGGGTGGCAAAGCCAAACTGGCCAGAAGGAACAGTGTCATCAGGTGTATAATGTACCGGAGGAATACCAGAAGTGGAACGGGTAGACTGACTAAGAGGTGGTGGATTAACAGGGTGTGGGGGTGAGGACAGTGGAGTAGATGCATGTGTCGGTGGGGAAGTGGGTGGGGTAGGTGCTGGCTGCTGTGGGGATGCATGTGGTATTTCTGTAGGGGGAACAAAATGTGTAAGGACAGTAGGAGATGTGAATGGAGCCAGAGGTGTGGGATTAAAAGGAACGCAGGAAGATGAAGTCGGGGGGCTCGCAACAGCTGGGGAAATGAGAAATCTAGTATCCTTAGGGGGAGTCAGGTAGTAAGGGGAGTTTTCCACAAAGGATACATGTCGAGAAATGCAGACACGACTCGCTGATGGATTAAAACAATGATAACCTTTGTATTCGGGACTGAGACCGAGGTGAACGCACTTAGCAGCATGTGCGGAGAGCTTCGTGCGCTCAGTAGGATGGAGAAGGACGTAACAGGTGCACCCAAAGGTACGTAGCTTACTGTAGCCAGGAGGTGGGTGATAAAGAGCCACATAAGGCGTCGTACCAGCTAGGGCAGAGGAGGGAGTAATGTTGATGAGACTAACAGAGGTCATGATAGCTTCAGCCCAGAAAGAATGAGGAGCAGAAGAGGAGAGTAAAAGAGCGCGAGCTGTCTCAAGGATGTGATGATGCTCGCGTTCAGCTACACCATTTTGCTCATGTGTAAGAGAGTATGATTGCTGAAAAAGGGTGCCGTAAGACTGAAGGATCGATCTCATAGTGGTGGAAGTGTACTCACGTGCACCGTTCGATCGAAAATTCTTAATGCGCACACCGTACTGAGTGTGAATCATAATTGTAAAGAACCGGTAAATATCAGGTATCTCAGATCGCTGACGCATAAGAACAACCCATGTATGTCTAGTGAAGTCATCGATGAAGGCAACATAATAGAGATAGCTGATGTGTCTAATTTTTATACAATTATTTGTACTCATTTACCAATAAAAGTTGTTTGTTTTCGTTTATATTGTTCATAATTCATCTTATTTCCTTAGATTTCAAGTAATTAATTATTTTTAAAGAAATAAGATTTTTGATGCAAAAAAGTGAAGATTTTTGGTAAAAATCAACAAACAAAACAAACATAATGATTTATTTATTTTTATTGCTTTGTTGAATTTAAATTTTACAATTTGGGCCATGAGAAAAATAAAATATAAAATTTAATTTGTCAATTAAGCTGAAAGTGCAATAAACAATTTTAAAAGGGTTTAAATTAGCTAATATGTTTTTTAGTTAGTTTAATTAATTTTGAACTAATTAATTTTTATTTTTAAATCCTCATTTATGATTTTATTTGTGTGTGCAGCACGTGAAAGAGAAGAAAAAAAAGAAAGAAAAGAGCAAATTAAAGAAGGAATAGAGGTTTTTCTGTAAAATTAAACACTAATTCCTATGTCTCCTACGCCTATAAATATAAAAGCAAAATAAGAGAAGAGGAGGAGGGCTGAACGAAGGGAGAGAGCGACGGCTGATCCCTAATCATTATAAATAAAAATTAAATTAAAAAAAGGAAGCAGCAGAGAGAGCGGGAACGATAGGGTTTTTGGCTCTGATACACGCAGATAGAGAGAAGAGTAGGAGACCAGCAGGCGCATTGCACAGACTGACGTGGCTTGCGGTGGGTCCCACGTGATGGTGACTTGCTGACCTGGCGCACTGAAACCCAGGCGACAGACGTGACAGTAGGGGACCCAAGCCACATGGCGTTTGACTTGCTCGAATCTGGCGTGGCTTGGGCGGTTTTCGAGACATAGACAGAGGAGAGAGAACAAAGACTGAATTGATTTTGCTATTCTGAACGCAGTTCAAGGCTGTTCGGTTTGTAATTTTTTTAAAAAAGCATCCTTTTTATATCTCTTTTCTTTCTCTAATTTTTTATAATGCAATCCAAGACAATATTTGTTAGTTGCAATATTTTTATTATGAACTAAATTTATTTTTCTAGGGCTTCGATGTAGCCTAGTTTTGAGAACACAGTTTTAGTTCCATATTTTTCTATTTTTCCATGGTTATGTGTTTGATTTTTATTCTTAATGCATACAATTGGTGGACAGATATTTGTATGATTTATTGGATCATGGAGAGACCGAGAGTTAATTTGTGATTTAGAACTATAAATTAAATATCATTGATTGAGCGAAATTAAAGATGATTTACCACGATTGATCTGACCGTTAAGAAATCCACAGTACTTAATGAGTCTTTGATTAATTAAATTTGCATTGAGATATGACAAACTGTTAGTTGGAGATATTTGTGGTGTTGTTCGAAAGAAAGCATTAAATAATTTGGGAATTTTGGTCTACAACTTGGAAAAATAATATTTTTATTCATATGGAATTATAAATTGTGTGGGATAAACTATGTGAAATCAAAAGCTCTAGAATTAATTTTGCCATTGACAAATTACAAAATTTTAGATTCCGCCCCCTCTTAATTAATTTAGTTAGTTTTTTTTAGATTAATTTAATTTAGTTGTTTTATTTTATTAAAAATTCGATTCTCCAAATAGCAGGTCATCTAGTAATATCGATACTCAATAAAATAATTAGTCATTGTGGGTTCGACACTCTTTTCACTAAAACTATACTACTTGTTACGATTTTGTACACTTGCAAATATTCACATCAATAGCCTTTCCACGAAGGTACGGGAGAGGGTCCCCATATGTCAGAATGAACAAATTGAAAAGGGTGAGTGTTTTCAGAAGTGCTTTTGTGACTAAAAGGTAGGGCAATGTGTTTGGCCAAATGACAACCCTGACAATCAGATAAATATTTAAAAGTGAGAGAACCAAGGGCACCACTGTGAGCTATAGTCTTGAGTCGTGACGCGCTAATATGATCTAAACGTTTGTGGCACAGATCAGCATCAGAGGAAACAATACCGGCAAAACTAGAAGGAGAATGATGTGCACGAAGAAAATCTAGATAATATAGGCGACCCTGACGACGAGCACGCCCAAACTCCTCACCGGTGGAGGAATCAGTAATAGAACAACATAAAGAGTCAAAAGTAACGACAAGACTACTATCGCATAACACATTAATAGAAATAAGGTTTATTGATAAATAAGGAGCATAAAAAACATATAGTAAAGTGAGAGTTGGAGAGCTAATTGTCCCTGAGTGTGTAATAAGAAGTGGTGAGCCATCAGCTGTATGTAAAGATGGAGAGTGAGAGGGAAGTGTTATGCAGGTGGTGAATAATGTTTGATTACTAGTGAGATGATGTGATGTACCAAAATTTAAAATCCAGAACGAATTTATACCAGGAGTGGCGAAAAGTGCAGGAGCAGAGGAGCTAGCATTGATAGACTGACCCATGAGCTGTAGTTCCAGCTGAGTGAGACGTTGCTGAAGATTAGCCTAATCAGTAGGAGACTGCAAGGCTGGAGTGATGGGCATGGCCGAGGAGGTGTAAGAAACAGCACGGTGAGGAGAAATAAGACTAGCGCTGCTGTGACTGAGAGCACAATGTAGAGGGAGATGCTGCTGGTGTCTGGATCGGGGTAGGGAGTAGGGCGGTGCTACCGGTGGCGGAAGTAGAGGTGGGGTAGGGTGAGGAATGATGTTGGGAGAAGGTAGGAGGCCGGAGGCAGACTGAAGGTGGTGCTGCTGCTGCTTGAATCTGGAGGAGGAACGAGAGGTGGTTGCAGCGGGAAGTCGGTGGAGGCGAAAATATGTGGAAGAGATTGAGATTCCATCCAGTGTACCTGTAACTTTTTTTTGAAAACAGGAAAAAAATTGGTTTGTGGGTTTAGGGTTAGGAGATATAGGATATGGGTTTCGGGTTATGGGTAGTAGAAGGAAAACAGAAAAAGGAAAAAAAAATAGGGTTTTCAGAGATTTTATGGGGGGGGGGGGTGGGGGATGGGGGAGGTGAGAGAGGTGGAGAAGGAGGACAGGGGTGGCTAGGTGGCGATGATGAGGAGCTTCGGACTTAGGTGTTGTTGGATTTCGGTGGGTAGCTTGGACAAGGGAGGACGGCGAGAGAGGACGATGGCCGATGGGTTTGATCGGTGTTGTTGTTGGACTTCGGTGTTGGGTTGAGGAGACCTCAACAGATTGGAGAGTTGCTGGTGGGTCGTGGAGATTGGAGATTTGCTGAACAGGATTTGAAGGCGATGGGTAGCTTGAAGATTTGATGATGGGTTGAGGAGATTGGAGAGTTGCTTAACAGGATTTTTATTTTATTTTATTTTTTGGCTGTGGGAATTTTAGTGTTTGATGGAGAAATTCAAGAGAGGAAAATTTTGTATAACTGGCTCTGATACCATGTTAAGATAAATCAGAGAGATGAAAACAATACTGAATATTGAATTGAGAAATAACTGAGTACAATATCTCCTATATATAGGAGTGAACCAAATACAAAATTAGCCCAATACTCAATATGGGACTATAATATCTACCATAGGTGATAATTGAGAAACTTGTGAAAGAAGACAGCTTTGTTTATTATCTCTCACCTTTTACAAATTCCTCATCTAGAGTCAAATCTTCCAATGGAAGTAGGAGATTTAAGTGAACCACTAGAAGATATCCTTAGAAGAGGTCATAATATGTGTTGAAAACTCAAGTTGTTATAAATATATCACTCATACTTTAACAAAGATGCACATCCACCTCTTTCAAGAGCTAAAACAAACCATGACACAAGCCTTTGATTTTCCTGTTTCTACTCTTCAATCCTTCAACTCCCTCTCAGTTTCTCCCACTACTATTGACTTTGGCAAAGATTTTGCAGCCAACAAAACTCCTGAACAGTTTCTCTCTGCTGCTAACCAGTTTCTTCAGCTTCACAGCCGCAGCAACAAAGTCGAAAAGTTCAATCTCTGTTTCTATCCATTAGCAAAATTCCTACCTGATATAGAAAGTTTGCTAGCATATGCAGTCAGAAGGGGAGTTGAAGAGGTCAATCTAGACTTTTCAATGAAAATAGATGAAACCATCAACGACGAATTGTTGTTCTTTCCAGTTCCTACTAATCTTTCTGACTGCACAACACTGACCAAATTGAGTTTGACTGGCTGCGATTTCATGTCGTTTCCTGATTTTGCTGGGATTATATCGAATTGTGTTGTCCTTGATAGCTTGTTCATTACAGACTGCTCAGCTGGTTATACTGTTGTGTTCTCATCAAAGAGCCTTCGGAAACTAACAATAGTAAATACAAATTTTGGGATTTATATCGTGATTAATGCTCCCAAGCTTGAATCATTCATATACTATGGGGGTCACGCTTTTGGAGGTGGATATGGAGACCACCCTGATGCATTCATCGACATCTCCTCACTGTCGGATGCCTTCATCTGCGCAGTAGAGTCATGTGAGCCAGAGCATGACTTTATAAAACTCGTATATGATCTCAAGCAAGTGAAGATTCTCACTGTCTGCATGCATACTTTAGGGGTACTCTTCTAACACATTCAAATACTACTTTTTTGCATGAAAAATACTCTTAGCTTTGTATCATTTCTAATTCCTTGGGTTCTTTCAGTGTGTGGCGTTTTGGGATGATGACGGAAAGTTTCCAATTTTACTGCAAAATCTGAAAGAACTGCAGCTACTTATATCAGGTGGGGATCTCAGTTTCGTCTATACTTTCTTTCGGAACTGCCCTTCTCCGTTTATTGAGAAACTCTTCATTCAAGTAAGTTTACCTCCAATATTTCTAATTTAGAATTTTTTAGTGTCAGGAAAACAATTTAAGCACATGTTTTAATTAATGTTTGCAGCTCTCCTCGTATTCTGGAAATCTTGAACAACCATATGTTGAAGAAAAGGTCGAAGACCTACCGGACATTAACTTCAACCATCTCAAAGTGATTAAGCTGAGCAACTTCAAAGGGAATACGGGCGAGATGAGATTAGTACGTTCTCTCCTACAAAAGGCCGTGAATTTAGAGTATATGGTATTAGTTGCACCTCCTAATTCTGCCACTGAAAGCATGGAAATCGAGCAGAGTAATATACCTGAAAGTGAATCATTAAAGATAAATGATCTGATGAGTCTGCGTTCACAACTATCTCTATTTCCGAAGGCATCTCCTCGAACCAGCGTAGTGCTCTGTGAACATTCCGAAGATGACATGTCTGTGGTTCCAACACATACTGAATACTTTGGAGAGTACTAATTGTAAACTTCTAGTGCTCAGCCAAAAACCTAAATGTTGAAGTTAAAATAGATTTATTGAGATCGTTTCACACACATGTATTTATGACATAAAAATCATGATGGGTGATGAATGATA
Source organism: Hemerocallis citrina (assembly GCA_017893485.1). NCBI lineage: Eukaryota > Viridiplantae > Streptophyta > Magnoliopsida > Asparagales > Asphodelaceae > Hemerocallis > Hemerocallis citrina. The sequence goes on along the minus strand of CM030364.1, from coordinate 26,867,081 downwards.
TAAAACGTCTATAAAGTGTGCTCTATCAAGGTAATGTAATCGCTCTGTATGTAGTATCCATCTCACATCAATATATTTGGCTCACTTTTTTCATACAAGTTATCTGCACGCTGTGATGCACGCCCTAACAATTTTTTTTTTATATAAAGTAAAGCTTCCGATTGTTCAAAAAAAAAAAAAGGAGCGAGAAAGTATATATATATATCCACACAAAACTCAGTTAAGTTCCTTCTCGCATTCTCGTCTACGTTAAATCCCCCGACCAATTTCACAGAAGCAATGAATGACCGAACAGAACTTTTCTTCATCCTCATCCTGACCAATATCAGACTCCTAATATGAAATTTTATCTATTAATTAATAATGAAATTTAATTTTGACATATAATGCATATGGTCCTAAAGTTATGCAATCTTTGAATAATAATACAGCAACAGAGAAGGATGATTGAGGGAGGGGTTGGACCTAAGAAATCACGCTTTTGACACCAATCCTCCTGACTTTCTTCACACCAACATCTACGTTGTATTCCCTCACCAATATAACTGAAAGGAAATAGGGAATGAATGCCAGAAAAGAAGTTATTTTCATCATAATCTTAGCCATTATCAGGCTTGTATGTTGGGGAAACATGGACGGAGGATAGGGAGTTGATTAGTCAGCATATTGATTCTTCGTTTAGGGATCTACTGGGAAAGTCAAGAAGGGAACGGTGTGGTCTTAACAGGGATATGTGGGAGGAGTCGAGATTAGATGGTAGTGAAGGATTAGAGAGTCAATTCACGGAGGACGAGATTTTCAAGGCCATCAAGGCATTGGGTCAGGATAAAGCGCTGCAAATCTGGGGTATTACAGCACCAGGGCCTGATGGATTTCCAATATTTTTTTACAAAATATATTGGAACATCATAAAAAACGATTTAATAGATATCTTCCATGAGTTGGACCAGGGCCACGCACAGGTGGAACGTTTAAACTAAGCAAACGTGATCCTTATTCCTAAAAAGGCAGTTATTCAGAGAGTTTCAAACCTTAGACCCATTAGTCTCATAAATGGGTCGTTCAAGCTTGTTACAAAGGTACTGGCAAGAAGGCTAGCTCCACTCCTGTGCGAGATCATAGATGACTCACAAAGTGGTTTTGTAAAAGGAAGAGATATTATGGATAGCATTGCATCGGCTCATGAGATGGTTTTTAGAAGTCACAAGGATAAGATCAACGGCTTTTTGCTTAAACTAGATTTTAAGAAAGCATATGATACGGTAGAATGGGAGTGTGTAGATGAAGCTTTAGAATTAAGATGTTTTGGGCCGAAACGGAGATTATGGATGAGGAATTGCGTAAGAAATAGGAAAAATTTCGTCCAAATTAATGGAAAATACAGAAAGGAAATTCCTGTGGTAGAGGTCTAAGGCAAGGTGACCCTCTATCACCTTTGATTTTCACGATGATTGCGGACGGTTTGGCTGAAATGATAAATAGAGTAAGAAAGTAACAAATTATTAAAGGGGTGAAGGTTAAAGGGATTCATGACTCTTTGTCGATTCTACAATGTGCGGACGATACCCTAACTTTTGGAGATGAGAAGTGGGAAGAAATCATGGCGCTACATGTCATGCTAAGATGCTTTGAGTACTGGTCAGGTTTGGCAGTGAATCTACATAAGAGTGGTGTGATTGCACTTAGTTTGGAGTCGGGAATTAACATACAACATATTGCAACCGCGATGGACTGTGCTAAGGAGGAATACCCGATTAAGTATCTGGGAATGCCAATCTGACCAGGCAGGCTGCGGAAAGAGGACTGGATACCTTTGGTGGAAAGAATTGAGAAGAAACTAGCTGGATGGAAAGGAAAATTTCTAACCCTAGGTGGTAGAATTACACTCATCAATGCAGTTCTTAGTAACATTCCCACATACTTAATGGCTATATATGAACTTCCAATCTGGGTCATTGATCAAATAGATAAATGTAGAAGGCAGTTTCTGTGGAAAGGGAATCAAGAGAACATCAAAGGTTTCAACTTGGTTAGATGGGGTAGGGTGTGTAAGAAGAAAGAATTTGGAGGAATAAGAATAGTAAACTTACGAGACATGAATAGAGCCCTACTGAGCAAATGGTGGTGGAAGATGGATAAACATCGCAAAGTATGGTGGTGTAAATCTTTTCATTTATATAGAAGAAGGAAAAAATATAGATTTGGGCGTAGGAACGCACAAGGGAAGGCTTCGTACCTGCGAAAGGGAATTGCAGGGGGGGGGAGTTATTTCACGTAAACACTCGATCGAAGATTGAAGATGGTAGAGATACAAGGTTTGGAAGGACAAATGGGTAGGAGATAACACGCTACAGTCATTGTTTCCTCAGCTAGCCAACGAAGCCAACAACGACAATCTATTAGTGTGTGATATCTACCGGAACGGAAGAATAACGATTGACTTCAGAGAACCACTAGCGCAAGCAAACCGCAGTGACCTACAAAGACTCAAGACGATGGTTACTAAGTGGGGGCACGTTTCTAACAGAATGAAAGATTCTAGGGTATGGAACCTCGAATCGGGTGGGACTTTTACGGTGGCCTCCATGTATCGTCAGCTGAATGATGGGGGAGTGAGGTGACTAGAAGCGAGCATTATCTGGAAAACGGAAGCTCCTAAAGTTAAAACATTCTCATGGCTAGTTATTGTAACGCCCCTGCCCCTAGCTCAGACAATTTATACAATTTATAAGACAAATTAGATACTATGTAGTACAACTGTCCACCACAGGCTGCCTCTCAAAAGTTGGTTAACCGATTAGGTGACTCTTGATCATAGGCTTTGTTATTTATTAATATTTTATTGTAGTGATTTTACCGATATGGGATTATCTTTTTTTACTCAACCTCTCCTGTATGCAAATATCACCAATGGGTGGCCCCCCCATTACCGCCACGTCATCATGGCTATTTGACGAAGTCAACACAATCAAGAGCACATATGTGTTATGCTCTTCAAATTCAGTGGGCCCCCATTCATTTTTCCAAATCAACTTTTTTTAACATATATTTACCAAAGCCAGCCAACTTTACTATTCAAAGTATATTTATATATTTTGTACTCTTTTTTTGAAAACTACGGGGTGTTACATACACCCCCTTCAGAAATCAGCGTCCTCGTTGAGTACAGGGCATGCACAATCTAGTGCAGGATCTACTTTCTAGCCGTTGTGGAGCATCTGCTCTTCTATCTGTTCGATTATTCATGATCCCGGAATCTACCGTCCGATCAATCATAATCCCAGATTTAATTGAGCTGCCCTCCTAGCTACCCGACTATTATAATCTCAGGATCCACCGCCCGATCAATAACAGTCCTGGATTTAATTGAGAGCACACCACAGTTCCGGAGTACACCTCCTGACCGGCTCTATAGTTCCGGAATCCTTTGCCCAACTATATAGACATGCCCCACACCCGCTGTCGAAAGTCGGCTCTGATACCATTTGTAACGCCCATGCTCTTAGCAAAGACAATTTATACAATTTATAAGACAAATTAGATACTATGTAGTACAACTGCCCACCACAGGCTGCCTCTCTAAAGTTGGTTAACCGATTAGGTGACTCTTGATCATAGGCTTTGTTATTTATTAATATTTTATTATAGTGATTTTACCGATATGGGATTGTCTTTTTTGACTCAACCTCTCCTGTATGCAAATATTACCAACAGGTGGGCCCCCCACTAGCACCACGTCATCATGGCTATTTGACGAAGTCAACACAATCAAGAGCACATATGTGTTGTGCTCTTCAAATGCAGTGGGCCCCCCATTCATTTTTCCAAATCAACTTTTTTTAAACATATATTTATCAAAGTCAGCCAACTTTACTATTCAAAGTATATTTATATATTTTGTACTCTTTTTTTGAAAACTACGGGGTGTTACAGTTATGAACATTGCTATTCTATCAAGGATGAACCTTACAAAACGAAACCTGCAGATCGACAGTGCGTGTCCAAGATGTAACCAAGGGGACGAGGTTGTTAATCATATTTTCTTGGAGTGTCCTAGGGCGAAGTTAGTTTGGGAAATAATGGTTCTCAGTTTCGGTATGGTGGAAAGTCCGAGTCGGGTAGAGGACTATTGGGGTAGCTGGAGATCAAAAAGGATTATAATAGAACAGAGTGTAGGGATATGTGGGATATCACGGTTGCAGCTAGTTTGTGGACCCTATGGCTAGACAGAAATAATTTTTTTCCTTTCGTGATACTAGATGTACCTTTAAAATGATGTTTTATAAATCTCTGCGTCTTATTAATGCATGAGCAGGGAAGTTGGGGGTCAGGAGGAAGCTACAACCAGATTTGCATGATTAAAAAGGGAAGGGAAGCCTATGGAATCTTCTCTGGGGACATATCGGTTCTTTTTCATTTTACTGCTCGATGCTTTATGTTTGTTGTCCTATGTTTATATTGTTGTTATTTTTTATTCTAGATGGGGTACTGATCTAGAGTGAACTTTATGCGTCTGTAATATTTTGATTGGATGGGGTTTCTTTAAAATCTCATTAATGAAACAGGTGACAGTTTGGTCACTTTTAATTCAAAAAAAAAAAAAAAATCTTAGCCATTATCAAATTCTTAATACGTAAATGAATCAATTAATAATGCAATTCAATTTTGATATTTATTTCAAATTTAACAATAAATTACCAAGTTTTTTTAAATACTTTTGTCATCTTCTCTCTCTCCTCTGTATATCTTCAGTTTCTTCTTCCTAGTGCCTTCTTTCTCTCAGGGAAAAGAACAGGAATAAAAGAGCAATGTAACAATACGAACGATGGATATGTAGACCACCCTGATGCATTCATCGACATCTTCTCACTGTCGGATGCAATTTAATTTTTATATATACTTAAAATTTAACAATAAGCTACCAATTTTTTTTTTATACTTTTATCATCATCTCTCTCTTTCTTCATTATATGAATTTTTTTCCAAAATGATACACTTTTTGAAAATAAATACCAAACTGACCCACTTTCGAAACTATTTACCAAACTGATCTTAATTGAAAATAAGCTCGATGTTTGAAACATCCAGTGTAGTTGTAGGATTTTCTCCAATTGTTGGAGAAATATTGTGAAGCCCAAAAATAGAAGATTCAAACTCAAGCTATTTCTAACAACGAGCCCTGTTGAACTATACTCGATGTTCGAAACATCGAGTTTGGTTTGGTGTTTTTTTATAAAACGAACTATCTTTCTCTCACTTATTCACTTCATCTCTCTCCATCCTCTGTCCACTCCCACTCCTAACTCCGAAATTCAAAACTCTAGCACCCAAATTTGACTTCTCACCCACAAAATTGTTAGGGTTTTGGCTTCAAATACACGTAGGCACTGAGTACTTAAAGTTTGAGAAGAAGAGAAGGAGACAAAGACAGCAAGATAAGACAACAACAAAAAGTAGAAGAGGTGTAGTCTGGAGAGTTGTGGTCGACCAACTTGGGGGTACGGTCGACCGATCCTAGCTGCTGAGAGTTCTTCGAGTGTACAGGTCCAACAGAGTAGGTGACGGTCGACCGTGTAGTCGACCGGTCGAGTCTTGGGTCTGACTCTACACGTTGCGGTTGATCGACCTTGGGGATGCGGTCGACCGACTTCGGCGCTGATTGTTTTTGGGCTTACGAGTTTAAGGTCCAATTGCTAGATTTGTGTTTATCTTTTAGGGTTTACTTGGGGGCTATATATATGGCTGTAGAATCTAGAGTTTAGATATCTGAATAGATCCAAATAGAGAGATTTAGTGAGCCGTTATCATTGTTCAACTTCAAGATGAGATTGTGCCGAGTGTTTCCAAGGTGAGAGAGAGATTAAGAGTTGTAATCTCTTTTGTAATCTTTGTATTTCTTGGGGAATAAGAAGTATTGATTATCTCTGCATATTGATTGTGTTTTTGTGAGATCTTTGATATATTGTGGTGGATGTTCTTGGGTCATCTAAGTCTTGGGAGTTTCTATTACTTGTGGTGTGTTTCCGCTATTAGCACTACGAGTTGTGGGGTAGATTCTTCAATAAGTGGTATCAGAGCTAGTTGGTTCGAGATGGCCAATAATAAGATGAAGATCGAGAAATTCAATGGGAGTGACTTCATGATGTGGAAAATTCAGATGATAGCGTATCTTTGTCAGAAAGATCTTATTGGTTCATTATTTGATGAGAAGCCGGTAGGTGCAGATAAGGATACGAAGATCTTGGCGGATCGGAATCGTTTGGATTAGAAGGCGCTAGGGCAGATTCAGTTGGGGCTGAGTAGGAAGGTATTATTTCATATCTCGAAGGCAAAGAACACAAAGGAGGCTATGGAGATTCTCACGGATATGTATGAGAAACCGTTGGCATCTAATCAAATTCTTCATCTGAAGAAATTGGTTAATATGAAGTTGATGGAAGGGGGTTCAGTAGCAGAGCATGTGAACAATTACTGTATGGTTTACAACTAGATAGAAGTTGCAGGTTTGAAGTTTTCAGAGAGGGGGCATTCATTGTTACTTCTATCTACTTATCCGATAGTTATGGTACGGTAGAACAGACTATTACATGCACTATGATAGATTCAACGACTCTACAGGATGTGGTGAGTAGCATTCTGAACGAGGAGGTGAGAAGGGTGAGAAACAGGGAATATCCATCATCATATTCTAGAGATTCCGCAATATACGTTAAGAAGAAACATGGGAGATCTAAGAGCAGTCGAAGAAAAATGATCATAGTAGTTCATCTGAGAGTGGGTCCGATGACAGTGATGGGGATATGGGCCTGAGTGTTGGTATTGTCACAAGAAGGGTCACATGATGCACATTTACAAGGCTTATACGAAGAAAAAGCAAGAGAAAACAAAGAGAGATACCCCAAAGGAAGCTCAAGTGGGGCTTGTTGAAGAGTTATGCTTATCAACTCGGGAGGAGTTGGGCACTCAAGATTGGTGCAGGAGCTTCTTTTCATTGCACTCCGAGGAGAGAGGTGTTTGATGACTACAAGGAGAGTTCTTTTGGAGAAGTGATCATAGGGAATGGTCACCGGTGTCCTGTACGTGGGGTTGGTACTGTTCGCGTGAAAGTCAATGATAATCAAAGTGTTGTCTTGCGGGAAACAAGGCATGTTCCAGACTTGAAGGAAAATCTTGATTGGAAGGCTAGACAAAAAGGGATTGTCTACTACTGTTGGTAGTGGGGAGTGGTGTATAGTTGCAGGTTCAAGGGTGATTGTAAAAGGAAAGCGTGAGGGAATGCTGTATTTTCTTAGAGATGTGAGGGGCGTTTCTCCTGTAGTTGACTCTCATCCGGAATCGAGTAGTAGGTTTGTGTGGGGTGTAACCGAGTTCTTTCAATTGTGGAGGGGAGGTTACTAATTTAGGGGAGCTGCTGGCCATGGAAGTGATCCTAGAGGGAAAGACGTTACTGCGGTGAGGATACTTTGCAAATTGGCAGTTGAAGCTTCAAGTCGCTCTTGTGTGATAGAGAGCACTGGTATCAATATGCGGGGTGATGTTGATGAGGGTAACCGAATTAGGACTATTGGGGTTGAACAGTCTACAGATATTGTGTAGGTGTCGTCCACGGAGACTTCTAATGTGGAGGGTGCATTGAGAGGTTTTGAACCATGTCCGGTGTTGATGGAGATTCTACGAGTTGGGGAGTCTTGTAACACGGAATCTGACACGGGAGGTTGTTTCTTCGGTATTCGTGCTCTATGCGATTAGTGGAGCACATCCTTCACGAAGCGATAAGGGGTGGTTGGTGCACTCCACGTGGTAGAGTGGCGGAGGTGCTCTTCATGAGAGTAGGGAGTACTTGGGTCTTCCATGAAAGTGGGATATTGGCAGAGATAATGCAAGGTAAAGATTGCAATAACTTTGAAGCGTTGTGTATTTGGTCCAAATGAGAGATTGTTAGGGTTTTGACCACAAATACATGTAGGAACTGAGTAATTGAAGTTGGAGAAGAAGAGGAGGAGACAAAGACAGCAAGAGAAGACAACAATAAGTAGAAGAAGTGTGGTCTGGAGAGTTGCGGTCGACCAACTTGGGGGTGCGGTCGACCGATCCAAGCTGTTGAGAGTTCTTCGAGTGTACAGGTCCAACAGAGGAGGGGACGGTCGACCGTGCAGTCGACTGGTCGAGTCTCGGGTCTGACTCTACACGTTGTGGTCGACCGACATTGGGGGTGCGGTCGACCGACTTTGACGCTGATTGACTTTAGGCTTACAAGTTTAAGGCCAAATTGCTAGATTTGTGTTTATCTTTTATGGTTTACATGGGGGCATTATATATGGCTGTAGACTCTAGGGTTTAGATATATGAATAGATCCAAATAGAGAGATTTGGTGAGTCATTATCATTGTTCAACATCAAGAAGGGATTGTGCCGAGTGTTTCAAAGGGGAGAGAGAGAGATTAAGAGCTGTAATCTCTTTTGTAATCTTTGTATTTCTTAGGGAATAAGAAGTATTGGTTATCTCTGCATATTGATTGTGTTCTTGTGGGATCTTAGATATATTGTGGTGGCTTGTTCTTGGTTCATCTAAGTCTTGGGAGTTTCTATTGCTTGTTGTGTGTTTCCGCTATTAGCACTACGAGTTGTGGGGTAGATTCTTCAACAAAATCCCTCCAAAATCTCTTACAATTCACTTCATCTCTCCCTACCCTCTCCTCTCCCACTCTTAAAACCCGAAACCCATCTTGCAAAACACCAAATTTCTTGATTTCAATAAATGTAAAAAGGAATCTCCAACATCAAGTGCATTCACCTTACCACATCTCCTACATCATCGAGATCAGTACATCCTACAACACTCATTTATTGTATGGTATATCTTCATTCGTTTGCATTTGAATTAGGAATAATTTTGAGAATTTGTTTGTTGCTTGTAATTTTGATAAATGGTGTTGTTGGATTGAGATTTTTGGATTGGTGGTGTCGGAATGGAGTGGTTGGATTGGGTATGTGGGATGAATGAGGTGTTCACTGTACTGTTTCTAATTCGGTTGCTAGAATGTAATGTTGATAAATGGGCTTGTTGGATCAATGGGTTGTTGGATTGAGTTTGTGCGATCAATGGATTGTTGATAATTCTTCATTCTTGATTCAATTGTTGATAATGAGTTGTTGGTTATCTAGCTCTAGTTTGTTAAGTGGTGTGGAATGTGTTGATTTGTTAGTCAACTGATATTGAATTGTTGATAATGATATGTGCTTGTTCAACTTCTTAAACTATATGTATATGTTATATTTGTATTTTGTTGTACATCATTCCGCAAGTGTTATTTTAAAGTATTGAAATATACTATACTGAAACACAATCACATTTGCAGTGTACCAAACGTTATTACATATGGCATGAACACAGGGTAATCTTCAAGAAGGATCGGCTAGTAGACCACAGGTTCGTGTTATTCATTTAGTTATTTCATGAATACGTTATTTGTCATGCAATTAAAAAATAATAATTAATTTTGAAAAACACGTCGAATGAAGGAGTCGGCACAAGTGACCGAGGCTGGGGACCACGAACTCTCGGTGGACGACCTCCGGTTAGTAGTGGTCGCGGTGGTGGAACCGGACGTACAAATGTAAGATTTAGTTATCTTTCTTCGATCATTTTGAGTTTGCACATTACAACAATTCTTGTTAAATTTATGCTTATTGTGTCTTGTTGGTGTAGGTATTACCTAATCCATCTCTTTCGCCAAATGAGTCAGACCCGTCTTCATCGTCTTCTGTTATACCTGAAGGTCCCATTCCTCTCGACCTAAGACTCTTGACCTTGCAAGTGCAACACCGTTCAAAATCCATATGGGATGGACTATTGAAGGAGTATTTTTCGGGGGCACACCACCTTGCCTATGCATCCACGTATTCGTGAGTTGTTGCAGGATTGCAGCTTGTACGATATTGGTTTGATGAGTTCAATTAAGCTCGATCGTCCTCTCCTAACCGCTCTTCTCGATAGATGGCATCCAGAAATGCACTCTTTCCACTTTCCAGTATGTCACGCCCCGCTTCCCAAAAGAATACAGAATACGGTATGTGACTAAGCCCAGCAGATAGTTTTCACCATCTATAAGCTGTACGGATCTGCCTGACTCATCATAACAGTAAATACAACAATATACTCCAACCAGGCATGCAAAACATTCATAGTTCAACGGTATTTATTGCAATAATAATAATAACATCCCAATAATACAAGATCCAAAATCAAACAATAATCCTGGGACAATAAGCCCAAATACAAGTCTCAATACAATTCATGAAATAAATAGTTCATCAAAACAATAAGCAGTAATTTCCATTAGTGCAGCTCAAAACTTTTGCTCGCCAACTCTAGGAGGCAAATGGTCAGCAAAACCTGCTCATATGGCAATTACAAGGAAAATAGGGAAAACAGGAAAACATATTGCCCGTTAGATGTAAGTTCCGGGACGCAAGTAATACAAGTAGGAAAATGAAAGGAAAACTAAACTAAAAAGGTAATGCTAGAATGGAGAAGGTAGAAAATATAACGGTGTACAGATGACAGTAAACAGTGTAGTGATAACAGTGAGAGTATAACAGTAACAGCAGCAATAACAGTAATCAACAGTAATAGTGAATCAACAGTAACAGTAGTAGTAACAGGATGTGACAGTGTAAATAGTTATTCTTATGTCTAATATTCATTACTAACTAGGTAACACTTCATGCGTCCCAGATTTTACCATATGGTTGCTAGAATAAACTGTTTCGTTTTAAGATTTTGTAGTGGAACTTCTATAGGGCAGTATATTCAGACAAACAGTAACAATAACAAAAAACAGTGTCATGGATCATGCCTTCATGCATCCAGAGATAAACAGTAGGTGCCATGGTAAACAGTGGGGAAAACATGTTCCCTCCGAATATACATTTCTATATTGTCCACTACTCGATCTTTTCCCTTAAAAACCCTGGCTTGATTAGTTTTCATTATTAACAATAGGTGTGAACGAACATAAATAGGCTAAAGACATGGAAAGAACAAAGGTTAAGTCTAATATGAAATAGGAACACAAACGGTTGATAAAATAACTCATAACAGTCAAAACAACGAAACTTTCAGTTCTGGACAGCAAGACACTACTATACCAAATTCGAGATTCCCGTTGCTACAGAATAGAAAATTCAGATCCATTAGAAAATTTGGAAACTAGACTCTTTGTCGATTCCAAAACATATATATAAATCACATATCAGCCACAGAATCAGGGTCGAAACAACATTTAATACATAAGTTTTATTCAGCCAGAAAATGCAAAATCTTGTTTATAAGCATGAAAATAGTACAAATCATGATAATTAAATCTGAGAAAAACCTGGAAGATTCCCTATCATATCTAGTTTCAAAATATAAAATATCATGAATTTATATTACAGATAGTATAGTCAACAAAATTGGGAAAATAGAGTAATGCAACAAAATCTCAATTTTGAAAGTCCAGACACAGCAGTACCAAAACAGAGATAATTTATAAAATAAAATTTGAAATTCAAATCCGTCGAAAGGATGATAAAATAGACAAATAAGGCTACAGTTCATATTCACAAAATTTTCATCAAAAATGAATAGAATCAGGTCGAAAACATAGTTCTATACTGAACAGCAAGTAGTTTGAAAAATATATCGATTATTTCATAAGTACGAAAAGAGATATAAATATGAGTAAATAATTCCACAAAAATTAGGGACTGATGCCAATCATGTCTAAACATACTCAGCAAAATATAGAGTTCAAATTTTACTTTTAATATCATTTTTAAAATAATATTTCAAACAGAATACATATAATTCAGAATCTGGAATATACGATATGACTGCAGTAAAACAGCAATAACTCATGCATCAAAACTCGGAATTCAGATCCGGCGAAAGTTCTGGAAACTAGAAAACATAGGCTACAATTCATGTTCACAAACATAATTATTTTACTGATATTAACAGGGACGAAATTACTGTACAAAAATTGGACAACAGTAGACAAAAGTTCTTTTAGGCATTTTATCAAACAATTTAACTACAAATGGTCCAATCTAAGGTGTCATACAAAGCATGGTATATGTGGGTTACTCAAATAATCATGGAATGTGAACAAATATTCTATAATGAGATAATACATCCAACGACATCCAAGTAACAGTCATCTACAACATACGGTGTGTCACAAACAACATACAATCAAGATGTCCACTAATCTAATTGTTTTCATGTAATGGGTGTCAATTGTTGTAACTACTCATGATCAAGATCAAGAGATGATGTCAACGGTTAAACTAATAAATAGGATCATCATGAGGGTACAAACATTTTCATTCTAGATTACTTACGGTATTTAACTTGTATGACAAAAAGAACACATACAAGCTACTTACCTGTAATGAAGATGAAGACGAAGAATAGAATAACGGGAACGGATCCCGAACAACAAACACAACGAACACGAACAAGAACGAGAGATGAGAACTCCAATCGGAACACGTGAAAAGAACGCACGTGCACTCAACACCAGCACAAAGAGATAGTAGCACACCAACAGCAAGGGCGGCAGCAATGAAGGGGATGGCGACGACGTCGTCCAGTAGTGGCGACGATGGCGCGGCAGGGTGGTCGCAGCAATGACTCGAGCAGGACGACGACAGCGGGAGGTGCTCGACTTGGGGGTTACGTCGCGATCAGCAAGGAGGAAGAGAGGAGAGGTGCGGTGGGGGTGTGTGGCTTTGCTGACGGCCGGAGACGACGACGGAGACGGGGTCGGGGTTAGGTCGGGGGTAGGGAGAAAGAGGGTGACGGCTAGGAGAGAGAGAATAGGTATTAGGTTTTGGTAATTAGGGTTAGGGTTCAATTAGGGTGTATAAATAGGGGCAATATGTGTTTAGATGAATTGGGTAGTATCCCATAAGGAAAGGGATCCAATAAGAGACAATTAGGCCAAAAATAGGTTTAAACAATATACAAGATCAAGAACAAGTTGTTGATCAAATAAATGAGAAAATAAAGGTTGAATCCAACGGAAACGAATCACAAGGAGAATAACAACATCATGCAATATACACAACCAAAAATAAAATAATTCAGAATTTTATTATTAAAAAAATAATTAAAATACAAAAGTGAGCAATAGGGGTTACACAATAGGGGAGATGTCTATCACGCTACAGGAGGTTGTGGTCATCACAAGTCTTCCCATCAAAGGACAGACCGTCACTGCGATGATGAACTTCGATCCAAAGTTTTTAGTCCCAGAATATCTCGGTGTTTAGCTGCATCCTAGTGCAATGATCGGGAATTCCATTCGGCTGAAATGGTTAAGGAGACTTTCAAAGACAAGTCGAATGATGATTCCACTGAGTTAGAAGTCGAGTGCTACTGTAGGGCGTACATAATGTCATTGTTTGGCAGTGTCATGTTCCCAAACTTGACTGGCCACTCCGTGCCGCTAATGTACTTGCATTTGATCACAGATCTTTGGAAAGTCGGGATGTACAATTGGGGTAGTGCGGTATTGACTATTTTAAAACTTTTTATTACAACAATTCTTTCGTACATTTGCACAGCGAAAAAATTAATTACATTTATTACAACACAACCCAACACTTAAACTTTAATCATTTCAAATCCAAACTTCTACTTTACTTGAGCAACTCACTTGCAAATCCTGCAAAATAACTGAAGAGTGGGGACGTCAGTTGAAGGCAACTGACGCAATACTATAGTAATAGCAACCATCCAAAGTCTCACAATCACAAACTTGATGCATATTAATATAACAATAATAAATGATGCATAAACAATAATAAATAGAACATGGAACAACAATAAGTGGAGTACAAAACAAAAAGTGAAGCTAGACTAAGTGTCAAGTGTATGAGATGAAAACAGAAAGTAACCATGCATAAAACAAGTCAAGAAACACAAATATCTATGATGATTTCTAATACATACTTGTCGGATTCTATGCATCCCATACTACATAGGCCCGGTGCAAGCCCTTATCATTCTCCACTTTATAGGGTTCAATCCCTCGTTATGCAACTAACCTACTACGGTGATTACTTTAAGATTTAGAGTATTCTTTGAGTATCTAGTGCCATGCCCGGTAATCCCTTAGAATCAACTTCCCATCATCCGAGATTTTGGGTACACACCCTCACACCCTAATAATTTCGAAAATTGAAACCCACACCGTCCGCCAATGGTATCTCATCATACAAATATCCCATGAGCATCGCCCCGACCCCCGGTAATCCAGAAGATACATCCCACACCGTCCGTGATCACACCCCGGTAAAACCTGAGATTATCTTCCACCGTCCGGTCATATGAGGCCCCCTTACCCATGTTTGCTCTTATTTCATCACAACTCCAACCAGTGCCTGTCCTTAGGTTTATTATTATTAGTTAAGTCACAACCCCCTAGAGTTGGTGTACCATGCCGGACTTAACTTAACTATATCAACAATAAGGCCCCATTGGCTAATATCCACAAAAGTCTCATCTGCCGGTATGCTAGGGTCCCACCCAATTTCTAGAGTCTCATAACTCAAAATCCACAACAATCTTTCTAGGGTTCACATCATAACCCTAAGCATCAAATCAAAACCCAACTTAGTTCAATTATACAAAATGCTCTTGATTAATCACATTCCTGTAAATCAACTAATACTACCAAAACTCTCTCTTCCATATATGGAAACATATCCAATTTATGAAAATATAGATTTTCATAAAAATCGGAAAGTTATATGATTTTGTTTTTCAAAACAGTACACTCCAAATTTAATATTAAATTCTAAAAAAAATAAAATCCAGCACATATCAAAGAACTCACCATAAAAATCTGAACTCAAACAAATTAATTTAAAATGTTAAATTCAACAAGTTCTGAAAACTATATTTTATCCAAAAATCCGAAAGTTATACATTCTTATCTTTAAGAACAGTCCATTCAAAAATAAATATTAAATTCTGGAAAAATTATATTAAATCCAGCACATATCAAGGGACTCACCATTAAAATCCGGACTGGAACAAAATAATTTAAAGTGTTTAAATTAAAAAAATTCTGAAAACTAACTTTTATCCAAAAATCTGAAAGTTATATCTACTTATCTTTAAGAATAGTCCATCCAAAAATAAATATTAAATTCTGGAAAAATTAATTTAAATCCAGCACATATCAAGGAACTCACCATAAAAGTCTGGACTTATCTTTAAGAGCAGTCCATTTAGAAATGAATATTAAATTCTGGAAATTTTAATTTATATTCACTCTATAAACATAGAATATGTTGCCAAATTTATATTCTATTCGCACAAAAATAGAAGCAAAAAATCATCAATAAACTAAAACTCATACTTTCCCAAAAATCCGAAACTTGCCTCTTTGAGAATTTGAAATATAACCCTGTAGAACTCAAGTTTTCGTCTCTAAAAACTAAAGTAAATTGTCCCTTAAAACCGAGAATTTAATCTCTCAAAACGTAGATTTATGTCCCTCAAAACATTATTTAAATTTATCAAAATTTTATTTTTTAATTATTCAAACATGTTCTTTAAGCATACATATAGATCTACACATTTACAACAACATATAGATTTATTAGATCTAATTCTACAAACAAAATTGGATCTTTCATGCATAGAAGATTTTCACTATTCAAGAGCAACTTATTTTGATCTTCCTTAAAAAAACATGAATATTTATATCGTATGACAACTCTAATCATCCACAATAATACATGGGTTCAAATAAATTTTCACAAATAAAATATGATCTTTCATACATCAAATATTCATTATTCAAAGGAGAATCAATATAAGATTATCATGCCATCAAGGTTAAATTTTTATCATACTAATAGACAATTTTCATCTAAATTTTTATCATACTAATGTTGAACTCGTTGAAGCTAATGCATTGAGGCGAGGAATTAGACTTTCTCTACATTTCCATGCATTCCAATTTGCTGTTGCAAATTACTGTAGTAACATAGTGAAGTGGGCGAACGGTATTCATTTTACCATGCCTTGGAAGATCCAACATTATATATCTTCATATTTTCTTTATATAGCTCTATCTGTCTGTATATATAATGGGAGAGTTGGAGTTGTAATTTATCAACAAACAAACCCGTGTGTTGCACGTGCAACTCAACTCTCCCATTTTTTATTTAAAATGTTTTTTAATTAACACATGCAGTGCACGTAAAGCATATATATATATTTTTGATAGAAAACGGTGGGCACTAGTTCCCCACGCTTCATTAAAGAGATTTTAACTAAAAAAACAACCAAGCAAGAGAAATAATATTCATGCATCCCAACAATGTGCCATGATACTCATTCTCTTACAAAATAGAACACCCATCCCTTACAGAGAAGTCCCCTCCCAAAAAATAAAATAATTACACATGAAACAAGTAGTTCCAAAGACCGAACCATCCCCAAAAAGTGTAAGCTCCTCCACTCCTTCCTCGGATCATTCCCCACCTGTGGTCCCTCCTTCCTCCTCAAGCATATATATTTTTTTACTTAAAATTTTTAATTTAACACGTACACCGCACGTTTATATCAGAGTTTTTAATTTAAATTTTTCTATTAACACGTGTGTCGCACGTCACGTCCTACTCTTAACACGTGCCTTGCACGTGCTATATTATATTACTTTTAAAAATATATTTATTAAAATATGCAATGCACGTGCTAAATACTAGTATTATACTAATTGGAGAGAGAATCTACACCATCTCTTCTTCTTTTATTTTAAAATAGAGAAAGAAGAGGAAAAAGAGAAATTCACATATATTTAGACGTGCAGCACGCACATTTTCATTAAAAAAAAAAAAATCAAAGCCCCAAACCCCTCCAAGCAAGTCACGGTCCCTTTCTCTCCCACTTTCAAAAACCATATCCTCCATTCCTCCCCATGCTCCCCTCTCCCACGTTGCACGCCGTCGTCGCAGGCCACTACCGTACACACGCCGAACCACACCATCGCTTTCATAGATCCATCTCACTTGAGGAGGGGAGGGGGTTGTTGAGCCATGACCTCATTTGGGCAGGGCAATACTAGAGGCAGAGAAAGTAGTGGCGGTAAGGCCAGAGGTGGGAGGAGCCGGCGATGCCGGGATGACATGGCGGAAGGAGGGGGTATGACGACAAAGGATGTTGCCGCTTTAATAGTGGTGGGAATGACAGCGATTTTGCGGGATTGGAGAGTGAAGAAATTTGAGGAGGAGATAAGGGAGAGCCAGGTGAAGGAGAAGACGAGGAGGACGGTGGCGGAGGAAGTAGTGGCGCAGCAGTGGTAGCGGGAGGAGAGGCGGCGGGTGGGGTGGGGTTAGGGATTGAGATGGTGGAGTGTTGCTGTTGCATTGGAGAATGGAGGATTAGTTGACGAGAGTCAAGAGATAGGCTGAGAGAGGGAGAATGAAAGGTGTTTGATGATATTCTCATATGGAATTTGTGTATTACAACAGGTGTTTGACGGAATGTCTCAATGAGATGTGGTTGCTTTGGTACTTTGATTTGATGGGCCTGCATTTTTTTGCATGGAAGGCTAATGGATGATGTTTGAAGTTTCGTTGAGTTTGTCTAAATGATAATATTGGTAGACTATGGAGACCAGAGCGACAACATGCTATTAAAGTCTTCAAAATTTTCAGGTGACAATGATACAAATATCTATAATTAAATTCGAATAGAACAATTATACTTATTGTTTGATAAACTACACGCAGAAAAATTAAACATTCATGCTCAAATGTTGATATTAGTAATTCTTATATTTGCCCTCGATATTTTGTAGTCAACTCTGTTAGTTAGACTACTCAAATGAAAATTGGAACTCAATTAGTCAGATACTTTCATGTGTAAAAAGATATAGAATTCAATATCTATATTTGTCATATTATAGTTTGATAATTTAGTTTAGCTATATCAGTAGATATTTATACAATATATATGATTTAGTTTTAATTATATAATATGAAAAATTTATGAATTTGTTGACTGTTGACTTGCTTGATGTTTTTGTCATTTAGAAATATTAGTATATTACAATATATATATAGATGGGAAAAAAATGTAAAGGTGAGATTCTACCAAAATTTTTGAAAAAATGTTGATTACGATTAAACTTTCGATTACCTTTTTTATTTTAAGGATAACCTTTATGCATATATTTTTTTGAAAAAAAAGTATGTCAATTAACATGTTCCAAGGAAATGTATCGTTTTTATTTAACATGTTTCAAGAAAATGTATCATTTTTAATAAAAGATCAGTGCAAAATTGCACAGGGTTATACTAGTTTTATTCTCAATTGCCTTAAATTCCTCAAACACTGTAAAAACATCTCGACCATCCAAATAAATGTGCTCTTAATTTAGCAATTCAGTAGTATTGCTAGGATTTCAGTTGTGCACTCTACCAATTTTTTAAATCTTTTTAAGGGTGAGAATTTGTATGCATTATCTGATTTGATTAATAGACTGGCTACTGCCCTAACATCAGGAGGAAAAAAAATTATATGGGAAAAATTATATGAACTAATATAATGAAGTTGTAAATTTGGTTATGGCCCATAGTCATAAATAAGACCTAATTCAAGTAGGTTGTTAAGATAAATCAGACAGATGAAAACAATACTGAATATTGAATTGCGAAATAACTGAGAACAATATCTCATATATAGAGGAGTGAACCAAATAGAAAATTAGACCAATACCCAATATGGGACTATAATATCTAATTCCCCCTTTCAAACTCATGGTGGGTCAAACAGTGTGAGTTTGCTTACTAAATATCAAAATCTCTGAATAGTATGAGATTTGGTGAAGAAGTCTGCTGGTTGCTGTGATGAGGTAATAGAATGAAGAGAAATGGTCCCAGCTTCAAAGCGCTCATGAACATAATGACAATCAATCTCTATATGCTTCGTTCGCTCATGAAAGACCGGGTTGCTTGCAATGTGTAGTGCACTCCGGTTATCACAATGAAGATGAGTAGGTCTTGAAAGAGTGACACCCATATATGATAAAAGCCAACGAACATGAACAATCTATCTAGTTGTAGGTGTCATTGTTCTGTACTCAGCTTCAGTCGAAGAACATGGAACAACTTTCTGTTTCTTACTTCGCCATGAGATCAGTGAATCACCAAGAAACAGACAGAAACCGATGGTAGACTGTCTGATATTAGGATCACCTGCCCAATCTGAATCAGAATATGCATTCAGCTCTAGTTTGGATGTAGCAGGCATGAATAATGAGCGAGTAATAATGCCCCGAAGATATCTGAGAATCCGAAGAAGAGCACCGTAGTGAACTGATGTAGGTGCAGAAACAAATTAACTGACTAACAATATTGACTGCGTGAGCAATATTGGGTCTGGTCATGCATAAGTAGACAAGTTGTCCGACAATCTTTCTGTATCTAGTGGGATCAGTAAGGAGCTCACCATCAGTGGGACGAAGCTTCACATGAAGCTCTAAGGGTGTATCGGCTGATCGATTGTCAGAAAGGCATGCATCGAAGATAATATCTTATGTGTATTTCTGTTGAGAGACGAGATTCCCCTAGATCCATGAGCAATCTCTAGGCCTAGAAAATAGCATAGTTTGCCAAGGTCTTTCATATGGAACTACTGATGAAGGTATTTCTGGGTAGATGTAATGCCCGTAGAGTCATCCCCAGTAATGATCATATCGTCAACATAGGGTAGTAAAAGTACCATCCCCTGCGGTGATGACCGCATAAACATAGAATGGTTCTGAGAACTTAGACTAAAACCAGCCTTAGTGATGACAAGGCAAAAATACTCAAACCAGGCTCGAGGGGCCTGCTTCAAACCATATATGGCCCGACGCAACCGGCAAACATGACGAGGAGGAGTAGGAAGGCCAGGAGGAGGATCCATATAAACAACCTCAGATAAGGTACCATGAAGAAAAGCGTTCTTCACATCCATCTGGTATAACGGCCATTGGCGGATGGCTGCAACAGCAAGAAGAGTGCGAACAATATTCATCTGTGCAACGGGAGCAAAGGTTTCATCATAATCAATGTCATGCTCCTGAGTAAATCCTCGGGCTACTAAACGAGTCTTGTGCTGCTCAATAGATCTATCAGGTTGATATTTGACCTTGAAGATCCACTTGTAGCTAATAGGCTGAACGCCCTCTGGTAGAGGAACAACATCCCAAGTGCCAGTCTGACCAAATGCACTGAATTCCTCTGCAATAGCGTTCCTTCATTTAGGATATTGAATTGCATCATGATAGGTTCTTGGCTCACATGTAGAGTGTATAGTAGTGAGATATGCATGAAACTATGGTGAGTAGGAAGCTAGGGTAGCAAAGCCAAACTGGCCAGAAGGAACAGTGGCATCAGGTGTATAATGTGCTGGAGGAATACCAGAAGTGGAACGGGTAGACTGACGAAGAGGTGGTGGACTAACAGGGTGTGGGGGTGAGGATAGTGGAGTAGATGCATGTGTCGGTGGGGAAGTGGATGGAGTGGGTGCTGGCTGCTGTGGGGATGCATGTGGTATTTCGGTAGGGGGAACAAAATGTGTAAGGACAGTAGGAGATGTGAATAGAGCCAGAGGAGTGGGATTAAAAGGAACGCAGGAAGATGAAGTCGGGGGGCTACTGGGGAATCGAGAAATCTAGTATCCTTGGGGGGAGTCAGGTAGTAAGGGGAGTTTTCCACAAAGGATACATGTCGAGAAATGCAGACACGACCCGCTAATGGATCAAAACAATGATAACCTTTGTGTTCGGAACTGAAACCGAGGTGAACGCACTTAGCAGCACATGCGGAGAGCTTCGTGCGCTCAGTAGGAGGGAGAAGGACGTAACAGGTGCACCTAAAGGTACGTAGCTTACTGTAGCCAGGAGGTGGGTGATAAAGAGCCACATAAGGCATCGTACTAGCTAGGGTATAGGAGGGAGTAGTATTGATGAGACTAACAGAGGTCATGATAGCTTCAGCCCAGAAAGAATGCGGAGCAGAAGAGGAGAGTAAAAGTGCACGAGCTGTCTCAAGGATGTGATGATGCTTGCGTTCAGCTACACCATTTTGCTCATGTGTAAGAGAGTATGATTGCTGAAAAAGGGTGCCATAAGACTGAAGGATCGATCTCATAGTGGTGGAAGTGTACTCACGTGCATCGTCTGATTGAAAATTCTTAATGCGCACACCGTACTGAGTGTGAATTATTGTTGTAAAGAACCGGTAAATATCAGGTATCTCAGATCGCTGACGCATAAGAACAACCCATGTATGTCTAGTGAAGTCATCGATGAAGGCAACATAATAGAGATAACTGATGTGTCTAATTTTTATACAATTATTTGTACTCATTTACCAATAAAAGTTGTTTGTTTTCGTTTATATTGTTAATAATTTATCTTGTTTCCATAGATTTCAAGTAATTAATTATTTTTGAAGAAATAAGATTTTTGATGCAAAAAAGTGAAAATTTTTGGTAAAAATCAACAAACAAAACAACATAATGATTTATTTATTTTTATTGCTTTGTTGAATTTAAATTTTACAATTTGGGCCATAAGAAAAATAAAATATAAAATTTAATTTGTCAATTAAGTTGAAAGTGCAATAAACAATTTTAAAAGGGTTTAAATTAGCTAATATGTTTTTTAGTTAGTTTAATTAATTTTAAACTAATTAATTTTTATTTTTAAATCCTAATTTATGATTTTATTTGTGTGTGCAGCACGTGAAAGAGAAGAAAAAAAAGAAAGAAAAGAGCAAATTAAAGAAAGAATAGAGGTTTTTCTGTAAAATTAAACACTAATTCATATGTCTCCTACGCCTATAAATACAAGAGCAAAATAAAACAAGAGGAGGAGGGCTGAACGAAGGGAGAGAGCGGCGGCTGATCCCTAATCATTATAAATAAAAATTAAATTAAAAAAAAGGAAGCAACAGAGAGAGTGGAAACGATAGGGGTTTTGGCTCTGACACACGCAGACAGAGAGAAGAGTAGGAGACCAGCAGGCGCATTGCACAGACTGACGTGGCTTGCGGTGGGTCCCACGTGATGGCGACTTGCTGACCTGGCGCACTGAAACCCAGGCGACAGATGTGACAGTAGGGGACCCAAGCCACAGGGCGTCTGACAGCACTGTGCTCGAATCTGACGTGGCTTGGGAGGTTTTCAAGACATAGATAGAGGAGAGAGAGAACAGAGACTGAACTGATTTTGCTTTTCGGAACGCGGTTCGAGGCTATTCAGTTTGCAATTTCTTTTAAAAAGCAGTCCTTTTTATATCTCTTTTCTTTCTCTAATTTTTTATAATGCAATCCAAGACAATATTTGTTAGTTGCAATATTTTTATTATGAACTAAATTTATTTTTCTAGGGCTTTGATGTAGCCTAGTTTTGAGAACACAGTTTTAGTTCCATATTTTTCTATTTTTCCATGGTTATGTGTTCGATTTTTATTCTTAATGCGTACAATTGGTGGACAGACATTTATATGATTTATTGGATCATGGAGAGACCGAGAGGTAATTTGTGATTTAGAACTATAAATTAAACACCACTGATTGAGCGAAATTAGAGATGATATACCACGATTGATGTGACCGTTAAGAAATCCACAGTACTTAATGAGTCTTTGATTAATTAAATTTGCAAGAGATATGACAAACTGTTAGTTGGAGATATTTGTGGTGTTGTTCGAGAGAAAGCATTAAATAATTTGGGGATTTTGGTCTACAACTTGGAAAAATAATATTTTTATTCATATGAAATTATAAATTGTGTGGATAAACTATGTGAAATCAAAAGCTCTAGAATTAATTTTGCCATTGACAAATTACAAAATTTTAGATCCCGCCCCCTCTTAATTAATTTAGTTAGTTTTCTTTAGATTAATTTAATTTAGTTGTTTTATTTTATTAAAAATTCGATTCTCCAAATAGCAGTTCATCTAGTAATATCGGTACTCAATAAAATAATTAGTCATTGTGGGTTCGACACTATTTTCACTAAAACTATACTACTTGTTACGATTTTGTACACTTGCAAATATTCACATCAATAGCCTTTCCACGAAGGTACGGGAGAGGGTCCCCATATGTCAGAATGAATAAATTGAAAAGGGTGAGTGTTTTCAGAAGTGCTTTTGTGACTAAAAGGTAGGGCAATGTGTTTGGCCAAATGACAACCCTGACAATCAGATAAATATTTAAAAGTGAGAGAACCAAGGGCACCACTGCGAGCTATAGTCTAGAGTCGTGACGCGCTAATATGACCTAAACGTTTGTGGCACAGATCAGCATCAGAAGAAACAATACCGGCAAAACTAGAAGAAGAATGATGTGCACAAAGAAAATCTAGATAATATAGGCGACCCTGACGACGAGCACGCCCAAACTCCTCACCGGTGGAGGAATCAGTAATAGAACAACCTAAAGAGTCAAAAGTAACGACAAAACCACTATCGCATAACACATTAACAGAAATTAGGTTTATTGATAAATGAGGAGCATAAAAAACATATAGTAAAGTGAGAGTGGGAGAGCTAATTGTCCCTGAGTGTGTAATAAGAAGTGGTGAGCCATCAGCTGTATGTAGAGATGGAGAGTGAGAGGGAAGTGTTGTGCAGGTGGTGAATAGTGTTTGATTACTAGTGAGATGACGTGATGTACCAGAATTTAAAATTCAGAACGAATTCATACCGGAAGTGGCGGAAAGTGCAGGAGCAGAGGAGCTAGCATTGATAGACTGACCCATGAGCTGTAGTTCCAGCTGAGTGAGGCGTTGCTGAAGATTGCAAGGCTGGAGTGATGGGCATGGCCGAGGATGTGTAAGAAACAGCACGGTGAGGAGAAATAAGACTAGCGCTGTTGTGACTGAGAGCACAATATGGAGGGAGATGCTACTGGTGTCTGGATCGGTGTAGGGAGTAGGGCGGTGCTACCGGTGGTGGAAGAAGAGGTGGGGTAGGGTGAGGAATGATGTTGGGAGAAGGTAGGAGGCCGGAGGCAGACTGAAAGTGGTGGTGCTGCTGCTTGAATCTGGAGGAGGAACGAGAGGCGGTTGCAGCGGGAAGTCGGTGGAGGCGGAAATATGTGGAAAAGATTGAGATTCCATCCAGTGTACCTGTAATTTTTTTTTTGAAAACAGGAAAAAAAAATGGGTTTGTGGGTTTAGGGTTAGGAGATATAGGATATGGGTTTCGGGTTATGGGTAGTAGAAGGAAAATGGAAAAAGGAAAAAAAAATAGGGTTTTCAGAGATTTTAAGGCGGGGGATGGGGGAGGTGGGAGAGGTGGAGAAGGAGGACAGGGGTTGCTAGGTGGCGATGTTGAGGAGCTTCGGACTTAGGTGTTGTTGGATTTCGGTGGGTAGCTTGGACAAGGGAGGACGGCGAGAGAGGACGATGGCCAATGGGTTTGATCGGTGTTGTTGTTGGACTTCGGTGTTGGGTTGAGGAGACCTCAACAGATTGGAGAGTTGCTGGTGGGTTGAGGAGATTGGAGATTTGCTGAACAGGATTTGAAGGCGATGGGTAGCTTGGAGATTTGATGATGGTTGAGGAGATTGGAGAGCTGCGTAACAGGATTTTTTTTTTTTTTTGGCAGTGGGAATTTTAGGGTTTGATGGAGAAATTCAAGAGAGGAAAATTTTGTATAACTGGCTCTGATACCATGTTAAGATAAATCAGAGAGATGAAAACAATACTGAATATTGAATTGAGAAATAACTGAGTACAATATCTCCTATATATAGGAGTGAACCAAATACAAAATTAGCCCAATACTCAATATGGGACTATAATATCTACCATAGGTGATAATTGAGAAACTTGTGAAAGAAGACAGCTTTGTTTATTATCTCTCACCTTTTACAAATTCCTCATCTAGAGTCAAATCTTCCAATGGAAGTAGGAGATTTAAGTGAACCACTAGAAGATATCCTTAGAAGAGGTCATAATATGTGTTGAAAACTCAAGTTGTTATAAATATATCACTCATACCTTAACAAAGATGCACATCCACCTCTTTCAAGAGCTAAAACAAACCATGACACAAGCCTTTGATTTTCCTGTTTCCACTCTTCAATCCTTCAACTCCCTCTCAGTTTCTCCCACTACTATTGACTTTGGCAAAGATTTTGCAGCCAACAAAACTCCTGAACAGTTTCTCTCTGCTGCTAACCAGTTTCTTCAGCTTCACAGCAGCAGCAACAAAGTCGAAAAGTTCAATCTCTGTTTCTATCCATTAGCAAAATTCCTACCTGATATAGAAAGTTTGCTAGCATATGCAGTCAGAAGGGGAGTTGAAGAGGTCAATCTAGACTTTTCAATGAAAATAGATGAAACCATCAAAGACGAATTGTTGTTCTTTCCAGTTCCTACTAATCTTTCTGACTGCACAACACTGACCAAATTGAGTTTGAGTGGCTGCGATTTCGTGTCGTTTCCTGATTCTGCTGGGATTATATCGAATTGTGTTGTCCTTGACAGCTTGTTCATTACAGACTGCTCAGCTGATGATACTGTTGTGTTCTCATCAAAGAGCCTTCGGAAACTAACAATAGTAAATCCAAATTTTGGGATCTATTATATCGCGATTAATGCTCCCAAGCTTGAATCATTCATATACTATGGGGGTCACGTTTTTGGAGATGGATATGGAGACCACCCTGATGCATTCATCGACATCTCCTCACTGTCGGATGCCTTCATCTGTGCAGTAGATTCATGTCAGCCAGAGCATGACTTTATAAAACTCGATCTCATAGTGGTGGAAGTGTACTCACGTGCACCGTTCGATCGAAAATTCTTAATGCGCACACCGTACTGAGTGTGAATCATAGTTGTAAAGAACCGGTAAATATCAGGTATCTCAGATCGCTGACGCATAAGAACAACCCATGTATGTCTAGTGAAGTCATCGATGAAGGCAACATAATAGAGATAGCTGATGTGTCTAATTTTTATACAATTATTTGTACTCATTTACCAATAAAAGTTGTTTGTTTTCGTTTATATTGTTTATAATTCATCTTATTTCCTTAGATTTCAAGTAATTAATTATTTTTAAAGAAATAAGATTTTTGATGCAAAAAAGTGAAGATTTTTGGTAAAAATCAACAAACAAAACAAACATAATGATTTATTTATTTTTATTGCTTTGTTGAATTTAAATTTTACAATTTGGGCCATGAGAAAAATAAAATATAAAATTTAATTTGTCAATTAAGCTGAAAGTGCAATAAACAATTTTAAAAGGGTTTAAATTAGCTAATATGTTTTTTAGTTAGTTTAATTAATTTTGAACTAATTAATTTTTATTTTTAAATCCTCATTTATGATTTTATTTGTGTGTGCAGCACGTGACAGAGAAGAAAAAAAAGAAAGAAAAGAGCAAATTAAAGAAAGAATAGAGGTTTTTCTGTAAAATTAAACACTAATTCCTATGTCTCCTACGCCTATAAATATAAAAGCAAAATAAGAGAAGAGGAGGAGGGCTGAACGAAGGGAGAGAGCGACGGCTGATCCCTAATCATTATAAATAAAAATTAAATTAAAAAAAGGAAGCAGCAGAGAGAGCGGAAACGATAGGGTTTTTGGCTCTGATACACGCAGATAGAGAGAAGAGTAGGAGACCAGCAGGCGCATTGCACAGACTGACGTGGCTTGCGGTGGGTCCCACGTGATGGTGACTTGCTGACCTGGCGCACTGAAACCCAGGCGACAGACGTGACAGTAGGGGACCCAAGCCACATGGCGTTTGACAGCATTGTGCTCGAATCTGGCGTGGCTTGGGCGGTTTTCGAGACATAGACAGAGGAGAGAGAACAGAGACTGAATTGATTTTGCTATTCGGAACGCAGTTCAAGGCTGTTCGGTTTGTAATTTTTTTTAAAAAGCATCTTTTTTATATCTCTTTTCTTTCTCTAATTTTTTATAATGCAATCCAAGACAATATTTGTTAGTTGCAATATTTTTATTATGAACTAAATTTATTTTTCTAGGGCTTCGATGTAGCCTAGTTTTGAGAACACAGTTTTAGTTCCATATTTTTCTATTTTTCCATGGTTATGTGTTTGATTTTTATTCTTAATGCATACAATTGGTGGACAGATATTTGTATGATTTATTGGATCATGGAGAGACCGAGAGTTAATTTGTGATTTAGAACTATAAATTAAATACCATTGATTGAGCGAAATTAAAGATGATTTACCACGATTGATCTGACCGTTAAGAAATCCACAGTACTTAATGAGTCTTTGATTAATTAAATTTGCATTGAGATATGACAAACTGTTAGTTGGAGATATTTGTGGTGTTGTTCGAAAGAAAGCATTAAATAATTTGGGGATTTTGGTCTACAACTTGGAAAAATAATATTTTTATTCATATGGAATTATAAATTATGTGGGATAAACTATGTGAAATCAAAAGCTCTAGAATTAATTTTGCCATTGACAAATTACAAAATTTTAGATTCTGCCCCCTCTTAATTAATTTAGTTAGTTTTCTTTAGATTAATTTAATTTAGTTGTTTTATTTTATTAAAAATTCGATTCTCCAAATAGCAGGTCATCTAGTAATATCGATATTCAATAAAATAATTAGTCATTGTGGGTTCGACACTCTTTTCACTAAAACTATACTACTTGTTACGATTTTGTACACTTGCAAATATTCACATCAATAGCCTTTCCACGAAGGTACGGGAGAGGGTCCCCATATGTCAGAATGAACAAATTGAAAAGGGTGAGTGTTTTCAGAAGTGCTTTTGTGACTAAAAGGTAGGGCAATGTGTTTGGCCAAATGACAACCCTGACAATCAGATAAATATTTAAAAGTGAGAGAACCAAGGGCACCACTGGGAGCTATAGTCTTGAGTCGTGACGCGCTAATATGATCTAAACGTTTGTGGCACAGATCAGCATCAGAGGAAACAATACCGGCAAAACTAGAAGGAGAATGATGTGCACGAAGAAAATCTAGATAATATAGGCGACCCTGACGACGAGCACGCCCAAACTCCTCACCAGTGGAGGAATCAGTAATAGAACAACATAAAGAGTCAAAAGTAACGACAAGACTACTATCGCATAACACATTAATAGAAATAAGGTTTATTGATAAATAAGGAGCATAAAAAACATATAGTAAAGTGAGAGTTGGAGAGCTAATTGTCCCTGAGTGTGTAATAAGAAGTGGTGAGCCATCAGCTGTATGTAAAGATGGAGAGTGAGAGGGAAGTGTTATGCAGGTGGTGAATAATGTTTGATTACTAGTGAGATGATGTGATGTACCAAAATTTAAAATCCAGAACGAATTTATACCAGGAGTGGCGAAAAGTGCAGGAGCAGAGGAGCTAGCATTGATAGACTGACCCATGAGCTGTAGTTCCAGCTGAGTGAGGCGTTGCTGAAGATTAGCCTAATCAGTAGGAGACTGCAAGGCTGGAGTGATGGGCATGGCCGAGGAGGTGTAAGAAACAGCACGGTGAGGAGAAATAAGACTAGCGCTGCTGTGACTGAGAGCACAATGTAGAGGGAGATGCTGCTGGTGTCTGGATCGGGGTAGGGAGTAGGGCGGTGCTACCGGTGGCGGAAGTAGAGGTGGGGTAGGGTGAGGAATGATGTTGGGAGAAGGTAGGAGGCCGGAGGCAGACTGAAGGTGGTGCTGCTGCTGCTTGAATCTGGAGGAGGAACGAGAGGTGGTTGCAGCGGGAAGTCGGTGGAGGCGAAAATATGTGGAAGAGATTGAGATTCCATCCAGTGTACCTGTAACTTTTTTTTGAAAACAGGAAAAAAATTGGTTTGTGGGTTTAGGGTTAGGAGATATAGGATATGGGTTTCGGGTTATGGGTAGTAGAAGGAAAACAGAAAAAGGAAAACAAAATAGGGTTTTCAGAGATTTTAGGGGGGGGGGGATGGGGGAGGTGGGAGAGGTGGAGAAGGAGGACAGGGGTGGCTAGGTGGCGATGATGAGGAGCTTCGGACTTAGGTGTTGTTGGATTTCGGTGGGTAGCTTGGACAAGGGAGGACGGCGAGAGAGGACGATGGCCGATGGGTTTGATCGGTGTTGTTGTTGGACTTCGGTGTTGGGTTGAGGAGACCTCAACAGATTGGAGAGTTGCTGGTGGGTCGTGGAGATTGGAGATTTGCTGAACAGGATTTGAAGGCGATGGGTAGCTTGAAGATTTGATGATGGGTTGAGGAGATTGGAGAGTTGCTTAACAGGATTTTTATTTTATTTTATTTTTTGGCTGTGGGAATTTTAGTGTTTGATGGAGAAATTCAAGAGAGGAAAATTTTGTATAACTGGCTCTGATACCATGTTAAGATAAATCAGAGAGATGAAAACAATACTGAATATTGAATTGAGAAATAACTGAGTACAATATCTCCTATATATAGCAGTGAACCAAATACAAAATTAGCCCAATACTCAATATGGGACTATAATATCTACCATAGGTGATAATTGAGAAACTTGTGAAAGAAGACAGCTTTGTTTATTATCTCTCACCTTTTACAAATTCCTCATCTAGAGTCAAATCTTCCAATGGAAGTAGGAGATTTAAGTGAACCACTAGAAGATATCCTTAGAAGAGGTCATAATATGTGTTGAAAACTCAAGTTGTTATAAATATATCACTCATACTTTAACAAAGATGCACATCCACCTCTTTCAAGAGCTAAAACAAACCATGACACAAGCCTTTGATTTTCCTGTTTCCACTCTTCAATCCTTCAACTCCCTCTCAGTTTCTCCCACTACTATTGACTTTGGCAAAGATTTTGCAGCCAACAAAACTCCTGAACAGTTTCTCTCTGCTGCTAACCAGTTTCTTCAGCTTCACAGCCGCAGCAACAAAGTCGAAAAGTTTCAATCTCTGTTTCTATCCATTAGCAAAATTCCTACCTGATATAGAAAGTTTGCTAGCATATGCAGTCAGAAGGGGAGTTGAAGAGGTCAATCTAGACTTTTCAATGAAAATAGATGAAACCATCAACGACGAATTGTTGTTCTTTCCAGTTCCTACTAATCTTTCTGACTGCACAACACTGACCAAATTGAGTTTGACTGGCTGCGATTTCATGTCGTTTCCTGATTTTGCTGGGATTATATCGAATTGTGTTGTCCTTGATAGCTTGTTCATTACAGACTGCTCAGCTGGTTATACTGTTGTGTTCTCATCAAAGAGCCTTCGGAAACTAACAATAGTAAATACAAATTTTGGGATCTATTATATCGCGATTAATGCTCCCAAGCTTGAATCATTCATATACTATGGGGGTCACGCTTTTGGAGGTGGATATGGAGACAACCCTGATGCATTCATCGACATCTCCTCACTGTCGGATGCCTTCATCTGTGCAGTAGACTCATGTGAGCCAGAGCATGACTTTATAAAACTCATATATGATCTCAAGCAAGTGAAGATTCTCACTGTCTGCATGTATACTTTATGGGTACTCTTCTAACACATTCAAATACTACTTTTTTGCATGAAAAATACTCTTAGCTTTGTTCCCTATCTAATTCCTTGGGCTCTTTCAGTGTGTGGCGTTTTGGGACGATGACGGAAAGTTTCCAATTTTACTGCAAAATCTGAAAGAACTGCAGCTACTTATATCAGGTGGGGATCTCAGTTGCATCTATTCTTTCTTTCGGAACTGCCCTTCTCCGTTCATTGAGAAAATCTTCATTCAAGTAAGTTTACCTCCAATATTTCTAATTTAGAATTTTCAGTGTCAGGAAAACAATTTAAGCACATGTTTTAATTAATGTTTGCAGCTCTCCTCGTATTCTGGAAATCTTGAACAACCATATGTTGAAGAAAAGGTCGAAGACCTACCGGACATTAACTTCAACCATCTCAAAGTGATTAAGCTGAGCAACTTCAAAGGGAATAAGGGCGAGATGAGATTAGTAGGTTTTCTCCTACAAAAGGCCGTGAATTTAGAGTATATGGTATTAGTTGCACCTCCTAATTCTGCCACTGAAAGCATGGAAATCGAGCAGAGTAATATACCTGAAAGTGAATCATTAAAGATAAATGATCTGATGAGTCTGCGTTCACAACTATCTCTATTTCCGAAGGCATCTCCTCGAAACAGCGTACTGCTGTGTGAACATTCTGAAGATGACATGTCTGTGGTTCCAACACATACTGAATACTTTGGAGAGTACTAATTGATATTCCAAACTTCTTGTACTCAGCAAAAAACCTAAATGTTGAAGTTAAAATAGATTTATTGAGATCGTTTCACACACATGTATTTATGACATAAAAATCATGATGGATGATGAATGATATAAAACGTCCATAAAGTGTGCTCTGTCAAGGTAATGTAATCGCTCTGTATGTAGTTGTTAGGTTTTGTGAGAAATTAACAATTGGGAATTAGGGTTTTATCTCTAGATCTAAGTTGCTTGAGATATTCACCCTAGGTATCAAGATTGGAATATCTAGACTGCTTTCACAAGCCAGTATTTATTCCTAAATACTGGTTTGGGTATCGGGTTATAAGCTCACAAACCCGCGTTCTAATATCCAATCAATTGTACGTTCATTACACGTGTTACACATATGCACGTGCTATATTTATATAGAGAGAATATACCAATATATCCAACAGTAGTATCCATCTCACATCAATATATTTGGCTCACTTTTTTCGTACGAGTTATCTGCACGCTGTGATGCACGCCCTAACATATTTTTTTTATATAAAGTAAAGCTTCCGATTGTTCAAAAAAAAAAGGAGCGAGAAAGTATATATATATATATATATCCACACAAAACTCAGTTAAGTTCCTTCTCGCATTCTCGTCTACGTTAAATCCCCCGACCAATTTCACAGAAACAATGAATGACCGAACAAAACTTTTCTTCATCCTCATCCTGACCAATATCACACTCCTAATATGAAATTTTATCTATTAATTAATAATGAAATTTAATTTTGACATATAATGCATATGGTCCTAAAGTTATGCAATCAGTGAATAATAATACAGCAACAGAGAAGGATGATTGAGGGAGGGGTTGGACCTAAGAAGTCACGCTTTTGACACCAATCCTCTTGACTTTCTTCACACCAACATCTACGTTGTATTCCCTCACCAATATAACTGATAGGAAATAAGGAATGAATGACAGAAAAGAAGTTCTTTTCATCATAATCTTAGCCATTATCAGGCTTGTATGTTGGGAAAACTTGGACGGAGGATAGGGAGTTGATTAGTCAG
This sequence comes from Hemerocallis citrina, assembly GCA_017893485.1. NCBI lineage: Eukaryota > Viridiplantae > Streptophyta > Magnoliopsida > Asparagales > Asphodelaceae > Hemerocallis > Hemerocallis citrina. The sequence goes on along the minus strand of CM030364.1, from coordinate 26,834,758 downwards.
CATATTGATTCTTCGTTTAGGGATCTACTGGGAAAGTCAAGAAGGGAACAGTGTGGTCTTAACAGGGATATGTGAGAGGAGTCGAGATTAGATGGTAGTGAAGGATTAGAGAGTCAATTCACGGAGGACGAGATTTTCAAGGCCATCAAGGCATTGGATTTCCAATATTTTTTTACAAAATATATTGGAACATCATAAAAAACAATTTACTAGATATCATCCATGAGTTGGACCAGGGCCACGCACAAGTGGAACGTTTAAACTATGCAAACGTGATCCTTATTCCTAAAAAGGCTGTTATTCTGAGAGTTTCAGGCCTTAGACCCATTAGTCTCTTAAACGGGTCGTTCAAGATTGTTACAAAGGTACTGGCAAGAAGGCTAGCTCCACTCCTGTGCGAGATCATAGATGACTCACAAAGTGGTTTTGTGAAAGGAAGAGATATTATGGATAGCATTGCATCGGCTAATGAGATGGTTTTTAGAAGTCACAAGGATAAGATCAACGGCTTCTTGCTTAAACTAGATTTTGAGAAAACATATGATACGGTAGAATGGGAGTGTGTAGATGAAGCTTTAGAATTAAGAGGTTTTGGGCCGAAATGGAGATTATGGATGAGGAATTGCGTAAACACCAAATTTCTTGATTTCAATAAATGTAAAAAGGAATCTCCAACATCAAGTGCATTCACCTTACCACATCTCCTACATCATCGAGATCAGTACATCCTACAACACTCAATTACTGTATGGTATATCTTCATTCGTTTGCATTTAAATTAAGAATAATTTTGAGAATTTGTTTGTTGCTTGTAATTTTGGTAAATGGTGTTGTTGGATTGAGATTTTTGGATTGGTGTAGTCGGAATGGAGTGGTTGGATTGGGTATGTGGGATGAATGAGGTGTTCACTGTACTGTTTCTAATTCGGTTGCTAGAATGTAATGTTGATAAATGGGCTTGTTGGATCAATGGGTTGTTGGATTGAGTTTGTGCGATCAATGGATTGTTGATAATTCTTCATTCTTGATTCAATTGTTGATAATGAGTTGTTGGTTATCTAGCTCTAGTTTGTTAAGTGGTGTGGAATGTGTTGATTTGTTAGTCAACTGATATTGAATTGTTGATAATGATATGTTCTTGTTCAACTTCTTAAACTGTATGTATATGTTATATTTGTATTTTGTTGTACATCATTCCGCAAGTGTTATTTTAAAGTATTGAAATATACTATACTGAAACACAATCACATTTGCAGTGTACCAAACGTTATTACATATGGCATGAACGCAGGGTAATCTTCAAGAAGGATCGGCTAGTAAACCACAGGTTCGTGTTATTCATTTAGTTATTTCATGAATACATTATTTGTCATGCAATTAACAAATAATAATTAATTTTGAAAAACACGTCGAATGAAGGAGTCGGCACAAGTGACCGAGGCTGGGGACCACGAACTCGCGGTGGACGACCTCCGGTTAGTAGTGGTCGCGGTGGTGGAACCGGACGTACAAATGTAAGATTTAGTTATCTTTCTTCGATCATTTTGAGTTTGCACATTACAACAATTCTTGTTAAATTTATGCTTATTATGTCTTGTTGGTGTAGGTATTACCTAATCCATCTCTTTCGCCAAATGAGTCAGACCCGTCTTCATCGTCTTCTGTTATACCTGAAGGTCCCATTCCTCTCGACCCAAGACTCTTGACCTTGCAAGTGCAACACCGTTCAAAATCCATGTGGGACGGACTATTGAAGGAGTATTTTTCGGGGGCACACCACCTTGCCTATGCATCCACGTATTCGTGAGTTGTTGCAGGATTATAGCTTGTACGATATTGGTTTGATGAGTTCAATTAAGCTCGATCGTCCTCTCCTAACCGCTCTTCTCGAGAGATGGCATCCAGAAATGCACTCTTTCCACTGGCCAGTATGTCACGCCCCGCTTCCCAAAAGAATACAGAATACGGTATGTGACTAAGCCCAGCAGATAGTTTTCACCATCTATAAGCTGTACGGATCTGCCTGACTCATCATAATAGTAAATACAACAATATACTCCAATCAGGCATGCAAAACATTCATAGTTCAACAGTATTTATTGCAATAATAATAATAATATCCCAATAATACAAGATCCGAAATCAAACAATAATCCTGGGACAATAAGCCCAAATACAAGTCTCAATACAATTCATGAAATAAATAGTTCATCAAAACAATAAGCAGTAATTTCCATTAGTGAAGCTCAAAACTTTTGCTCACCAACTCTAGGAGGCAAATGGTCAGCAAAACCTGCTCATATGGCGATTACAAGGAAAATAGGGAAAACAGGAAAACATATTGCCCGTTAGATGTAAGTTCCGGGACGCAAGTAATACAAGTAGGAAAATGAAAGGAAAACTAAACTAAACAGGTAATGCTAGAATGGAGAAGGTAGAAAATATAACGTTGTACAGATGACAGTAAACAGTGTAGTGATAACAGTGAGAGTATAACAGTAACAGCAGCAATAACAGTAATCAACAGTAATAGTGAATCAACAGTAACAGTAGTAGTAACAGGATGTGACAGTGTAAATAGTTATTCTTATGTCTAATATTCATTACTAACTAGGTAACACTTCATGCGTCCCAGATTTTACCATATGGTTGCTACAACAAACAGTTTCGTTTTAAGATTTTGTAGTGGAACTTCTATAGGGCAGTATATTCAGACAAACAGTAACAGTAACAAAAAACAGTGTCATGGATCATGCCTTCATGCATCCAGAGATAAACAGTAGGTACCATGGTAAACAATGGGGAAAACAAGTTCCCTCTGAATATACATTTCTATATTGTCCACTACTCGATCTTTTCCCTTAAAAACCCCGGCTTGATTAGTTTTCATTATTAACAATAGGTGTGAACGAACATAAACAGGCTAAAGACATGGAAAGAACAAAGGGTAAGTCTAATATGAAATAGGAACACAAACGGTTGATAAAATAACTCATAACAGTCAAAACAACGAAACTTTCAGTTCTGGACAGTAAGACACTACTATACCAAATTCGAGATTCCCGTTGCTACAGAATAGAAAATTTAGATCCATTAGAAAATTAAGAAACTAGACTCTCTGTCGATTCCAGAACATATATATAAGTCACATATCAGCCACAGAATCAGGGTCGAAACAACATTTAATACATAAGTTTTATTCAGCCAGAAAATGCAAAATCTTGTTTATAAGCATGAAAATAGTATAAATCATCATAATTAAATCTGAGAAAAACCTGAAAGATTCCCTATCATATCTAGTTTCAAAATATAAAATATCATGAATTTATATTACAGATAGTATAGTCAACAAAATTGGGAAAATAGAGTAATGCAACAAAATCTCAATTTTGAAAGTCCAGACACAGCAGTACCAAAACAGAGATAATTTATAAAATAAAATTTGAAATTCAGATCCGTCGAAAGGATGATAAAATAGACAAATAAGGCTACAGTTCATATTCACAAAATTTTCATCAAAAATGAATAGAATCAGGTCGAAAACATAGTTCTATACTGAACAGCATGTAGTTTGAAAAATATATCGATTATTTCATAAGTACGAAAAGAGATATAAATATGAGTAAATAATTCCACAAAAATTAGGGACTGATGCCAATCATGTCTAAACATACTCAGCAAAATATAGAGTTCAAATTTTACTTTTAATATCATTTTAAAAATAATATTTCAAACAGAATACATATAATTCAGAATATGGAATATACGATATGACTGCAGTAAAACAGCAATAACTGATGCATCAAAACTCGGAATTCAGATCCGGCAAAAGTTCTGGAAACTAGAAAACATAGGCTACAATTCATGTTCACAAACATAATTATTTTACTGATATTAACAGGGATGAAATTACTGTACAAAAATTGGACAACATTAGACAAAAGTTCTTTTAGGCATTTTATCAAACAATTTAACTACAAACGGTCCAATCTAAGGTGTCATACAAAGCATGGTATATGTGGGTTACTCAAATAATCATGGAATGTGAACAAATAGTCTATAATGAGATAATACATCCAACGACATCCAAGTAACAGTCATCTACAACATACGGTGTGTCACAAACAACATACAATCAAGATGTCCACTAATCTAATTGTTTTCATGTAATGGGTGTCAATTGTTGTAACTACTCATGATCAAGATCAAGAGATGATGTCAACGGTTAAACTAATAAATAGGATCATCATGAGGGTACAAACATTTTCATTCTAGATTACTTACGGTATTTAACTTGTATGACAAAAAGAACACATACAAGCTACTTACCTGTAATGAAGATGAAGACGAAGAATAGAATAACGGGAACGGATCCCGAACAAAAAACACAACGAACACGAACAAGAATGAGAGATGAGAACTCCAATCGGAACACGTGAAAAGAACGCACGTGCACTCAACACCAGCACAAAGAGACAGTAGCATACCAACAGCAAGGGCGGCAGCAACCAAGGGGATGGCAACGACGTCGTCCAGAAGTGGCGACGATGGCGCGGCAAGGTGGTCGCAGCAATGACTCAAGCAGGACGACGACAGCGGGAGGCGCTCGGCTTGGAGGTTACGTCACGATCAGCAAGGAGGAAGAGAGGAGAGGTGCGGTGGGGGTGTGTGGCTTTGCCGACGGCCGGAGACGACGACGGAGACGGGGTCGGGGTTAGGTCGGGGGTAGGGAGAGAGAGGGTGACGGCTAGGAGAGAGAGAATAGGTATTAGATTTTGGTAATTAGGGTTAGGGTTCAATTAGGGTGTATAAATAGGGGCAATATGTGTTTAGATGAATTGGGTAGTATCCCATAAGGAAAGGGATCCAATAAGAGACAATTAGGCCAAAAATAGGTTTAAACAATATACAAGATCAAGAACAAGTTGTTGATCAAATAAATGAGAAAATAAAGGTTGAATCCAACGGAAACGAATCACAAGGAGAATAACAACATCATGCAATATACACAACCAAAAATAAAATAATTCAGAATTTTATTATTAAAAAAATAATTAAAATACAAAAGTGAGCAATAGGGGTTACACAGCAGGGGAGATGTCTATCACGCTACAGGAGGTTGTGGTCATCACAAGTCTTCCCATCAAAGGACCGACCGTCACTGGGATGATGAACTTCGATCCAAAGTTTTTAGTCCCAGAATATCTCGGTGTTTAGCTGCATCCTAGTGCAATGATCTGGAATTCCATTCGGCTGAAATGGTTAAGGAGACTTTCAAAGACAAGTCGAATGATGATTCCACTGAGTTAGAAGTCGAGTGCTACTGTAGGGCGTACATAATGTCATTGTTTGGCAGTGTCATGTTCCCAAACTTGACTGGCCACTCCGTGCCGCTAATGTACTTGCATTTGATCACAGATCTTTGGAAAGTCGGGATGTACAATTGGGGTAGTGCGGTATTGACTATTTTAAAACTTTTTATTACAACAATTCTTTCGTACATTTGCACAGCGAAAAAATTAATTACATTTATTACAACACAACCCAACACTTAAACTTTAATCATCTCAAATCCAAGCTTCTATTTTACTTGAGCAACTCACTTGCAAAACCTGCAAAATAACTGAAGAGTGGGGACGTCAGTTGAAGGCAACTGACGCAATACTATAGTAATAGCAACCTTCCAAAGTCTCACAATCACAAACTTGATGCATATTAATATAACAATAATAAATGATGCATAAACAATAATAAATAGAACATGGAACAACAATAAGTGGAGTACAAAACAACAAGTGAAGCTAGACTAAGTGTCCAGTGTATGAGATGAAAACAGAAAGCAACCATGTATAAAACAAGTCAAGAAACACAAATATCTATGATGATTTCTAATACATACTTGTCGGATTCTATGCATCCCATACTACATAGGCCCGGTGCAAGCCCTTATCATTCTCCACTTTATAGGGTTCAATCCCTCATTATGCAACTAACCTACTACGGTGATTACTTTAAGATTTAGAGTATTCTTTGAGTATCTAGTGCCATGCCCCGGTAATCCCTGAGAATCAACTTCCCATCGTCCGAGATTTTGGGTACACACCCTCACACCCTAATAATTTCGAAAATTGAAACCCACACCGTCCGCCAATGGTACCTCATCATACAAATATCCCATGAGCGTCGCCCCGACCCCCGGTAATCCAGAAGATACATCCCATACCGTCCGTGATCACACCCCGGTAATTCCTGAGATTATCTTCCACCGTCCGGTCATATGAGGCCCCCTTACCCATGTTTGCTCTTATTTCATCACAACTCCAACTAGGGCCTGTCCTTAGGTTTATTATTATTAGTTAAGTCACAACCCCCTAGAGTTGGTGTACCATGCCGGACTTAACTTAACTATATCAACAATAAGGCCCCATTGGCTAATATCCACAAAAGTCTCATCTGCCGGTATGCTAGGGTCCCACCCAACTTCTAGAGTCTCATAACTCAAAATCCACAACAATCTTTCTAGGGTTCACATCATAACCCTAAGCATCAAATCAAAATCCAACATAGTTCAATTATACAAAATGCTCTTGATTAATCACATTCCTGTAAATCAACTAATACTGCCAAAACTCTCTCTTCCATACATGGAAACATATCCAATTTATGAAAATATGGATTTTCATAAAAATCAGAAACTTATATGATTTTGTTTTTCAAAACAGTACACTGCAAATTTAATATTAAATTCTGAAAAAAATAAAATCCAGCACATATCAAAGAACTCACCATAAAAATCTGAACTCAAACAAATTAATTTAAAATGTTAAATTCAACAAGTTCTGAAAACTATATTTTATCCAAAAATCCGAAAGTTATACATTCTTATCTTTAAGAACAGTACATTCAAAAATAAATATTAAATTCTAGAAAAATTATATTAAATCCAGCACATATCAAGGGACTCACCATTAAAATCTGGACTGGAACAAAATAATTTAAAGTGTTTAAATTAAAAAAATTCCGAAAACTAACTTTTATCCAAAAATCTGAAAGTTATATCTACTTATCTTTAAGAATAGTCCATCCAAAAATAAATATTAAATTCTGGAAAAATTAATTTAAATCCAGCACATATCAAGGAACTCACCATAAAAGTCTGGACTTATCTTTAGAGCAGTCCATTTAGAAGTGAATATTAAATTTTGGAAATTTTAATTTATATTCACTCTATAAACATAGAATATGTTGCCAAGTTTATATTCTATTCGCACAAAAATAGAAGCAAAAAATCATCAATAAACTAAAACTCATACTTTCCCGAAAATCCGAAACTTGCCTCTTTGAGAATTTGAAATATAACCCTGTAGAACTCAAGTTTTCGTCTCTAAAAACTGAAGCAAATAGTCCCTTAAAACCGAGAATTTAATCTCTCAAAACGTAGATTTATGTCCCTCAAAACATTATTTAACTTTATCAAAATTTTATTTTTTAATTATTCAAACATGTTCTTTAAGCATACATATAGATCTACACATTTACAACAACATATAGATTTATTAGATCTAATTCTACAAACAAAATAGGATCTTTCATGCATAGAAGATTTTCACTATTCAAGAGCAACTTATTTTGATCTTCCTTAAAAAAACATGAATATTTATATCGTATGACAACTCTAATCATCCACAATAATACATGGGTTCAAATAAATTTTCACAAATAAAATATGATCTTTCATACATCAAATATTCATTATTCAAAGGAGAATCAAAATAAGATTATCATGCCATCAAGGTTAAATTCTTATCATACTAATAGACAATTTTCATCTAAATTTTTATCATACTAATGTTGAACTCGTTGAAACAAATGCATTGAGGCGAGCAATTATACTTTCTCTACATTTCCATGCATTCCAATTTGCTGTTGCAAATTACTGTAGTAACATAGTGAAGTGGGCGAACGGTATTCATTTTACCATGCCTTGGAAGATCTAACATTATATATCTTCATATTTTCTTTATATAGCTCTATTTGTCTGTATATATAACGGGAGAGTTGGAGTTGTAATTTATCAACAAACAAACCCATGTGTTGCACGTGCAACTCAACTCTCCCATTTTTATTTAAAATGTTTTTTAATTAACACGTGCAGTGCACGTAAAGCATATATATATATTTTTGATAGAAAACGGTGGGCACTAGTCCCCCACGCTTCATTAAAGAGATTTTAACTAAAAAAACAACCAAGCAAGAGAAATAATATTCATGCATCCCAACAGTGTGCCATGATACTCATTCTCCTACAAAATAGAGCACCCATCCCTTACAGAGAAGTTCCCTCCCAAAAAATAAAATAATTATACATGAAACAAGTAGTTCCAAAGACCGAACCATCCCCAAAAAGTGTAAGCTCCTCTACTCCTTCCTCGGATCATTCCCCACCTGTGGTCCCTCCTTCCTCCTCAAGCATATATATTTTTTTACTTAAAATTTTTAATTTAACACGTACACCGCATGTTTATATCAGAGTTTTTACATTAAATTTTTCTATTAACACGTGTTTCGCACGTCACGTCCAACTCTTAACACGTGCCTTGCACGTGCTATATTATATTACTTTTAAAAATATATTTATTAAAATATGCAATGCACGTGCTAAATACTAGTATTATACTAATTGGAGAGAGAATCTACACCATCTCTTCTTCTTTTATTTTAAAATAGAGAAGGAAGAGGAAAAAAAGAAATTCACATATATTTAGATGTGCAGCATGCACATTTTCATTAAAAAAAAAATCAAAGCCCCAAACCCCTCCAAGCCAGTCACGGTCCCTTTCTCTCCCACTTTCAAAAACCATATCCTCCATTCCTCCCCACATTCCCCTCCTCCCACGTTGCACGCCGTCGTCTCAGGCCACTACCGTACACACGCCGAACCACACCATCGCTTTCATAGATCCATCTCACTTGAGGAGGGGAGGGGGTTGTTGAGCCATAACCTCATTTGGGCAGGGCAATACTAGAGGCAGAGAAAGTAGTGGCGGTAAGGCCAGAGGTGGGAGGAGCCGGCGATGCCGGGATGACATGGCGGAAGGAGGGGGTATGACGACAAAGGATGTTGCCGCTTTAACAGTGGTGGGATGGTGTAGGGAATGACATCGATTTTGCGGGATTGGAGAGTGAAGAAATTTGAGGAGGAGATAAGGGAGAGCCAGGTGAAGGAGAAGACGAGGAGGACGGTGGCGGAGGAAGTAGTGGCGCAGCAGTGGTAGCGGGAGGAGAGGCGGCGGCTGGGGTGATTGAGATGGTGGAGTGTTGCTGTTGCATTGGAGAATGGAGGATTAGCTGACGAGAGTCGAGAGATAGGCTGAGAGAAGGAGATTGAAAGGTGTTTGATGATATTCTCATATGGAATTTGTGTATTACAACAGGTGTTTGATGGAATGTCTCAATGAGACGTGGTTGCTTTGGTACTTTGATTTGATGGGCCTGCATTTTTTTTGCATGGAAGGCTAATGGATGATGTTTGAAGTTTTGTTGAGTTTGTCTAAATGATAATATTGGTAGACTATGTAGACCAGTGCGACAACATGCTATTAAAGTCTTCAAAATTTTCAGGTGACAATGATACAAATATCTATCTTTAAATTCGAATTGAACAATTATACTTATTGTTTGATAAACTACACGCAAAAAAATTAAGCATGCATGCTCAATTGTTGATATTAGTAATTCTTATATTTGCCCTCGATATTTTGTAGTCAACTCTGTTAGTTAGACTACTCAAATGAAAATTGGAACTCAATTAGTCAGATACTTTCATGTGTAAAAAGATATAGAATTCAATATCTATATTTGTCATATTATAGTTTGATAATTTAGTTTAGCTATATCAGTAGATATTTATACAATATAAATGATTTAGTTTTAATTATATAATATGAAAAATTTATGAATTTGTTGAATGTTGACATGCTTGATGTTTTTGTCATTTAGAAATATTAGTATATTACAAGATATATATAGATGGGAAAAAAATGTAAAGGTGAGATTCTACCAAAATTTTTGAAAAAATGTTGATTACGATTAAACTTTCGATTACCTTTTTTATTTTAAGGATAACCTTTATGCATATTTTTTGAAAAAAAAGTATGTCAATTAACATGTTCCAAGGAAATGTATCGTTTTTATTTAACATGTTTCAAGAAAATGTATCATTTTTAATAAAAGATCAGTGCAAAATTGCACAGGGTTATACTAGTTTTATTCTCAATTGCCTTAAATTCCTCAAACACTGTAAAAACATCTCGACCATCCAAATAAATGTGCTCTTAATTTAGCAATTCAGTAGTATTGCTAGGATTTCAGTAGTGCACTCTACCAATTTTTTTAATCTTTTTAAGGGTGAGAATTTTTATGCTTTATCTGATTTGATTAATAGACTGGCTATTGCCCTAACATTAGGAAAGGAAAAAAAATTATATGGGAAAAATTATATGAACTAATATAATGAAGTTGTAAATTTTGTTATGGCCCATAGTCATAAACAAGACCTAATTCAAGTAGGTTGTTAAGATAAATCAGAGAGATGAAAACAATACTGAGTATTGAATTGCGAAATAACTGAGAACAATATCTCATATATAGAGGAGTGAACCAAATAGAAAATTAGACCAATACCCAATATGGGACTATAATATCTAACTCCCCCTTTCAAACTCATGGTGGGTCAAACAGTGTGAGTTTGCTTACTAAATATCGAAATCTCTGAATAGTATGAGATTTGGTGAAGAAGTCTGCTGGCAGCTGTGATGAGGTAATAGAATGAAGAGAAATGGTCCCAGCTTCAAAGCGCTCATGAACATAATGACAATCAATCTCTATATGCTTCGTTCGCTCATAAAAAGCCGGGTTGCTTGCAATGTGTAGTGCACTCCGGTTATCACAATGAAGATGAGTAGGTCTTGAAAAAGTGACCTGATATGGCTAAAAATGGGGTTAAATCGAAATCGTCCAAACGGAACACGAATCTTGAAGCTCAGGGGTAAAACAGTAATTTCGCCAACAAACGGGTCTGAAATGGGAACTGGGTCTTTAAGACAAAAGACCAATAACCCATAAACGGATCCACGTCAACTGGGTACGGGTTCCAACCCGCTGCACACCCGGTCCAGCGAAATACAATCAAGGTCCCTGATTAATCCTAATCAACGGCCCTGATTTACCTCTATCTGTCCACTAGGAATTAGGGATTTAATTCCTTATCTGATTACGGGGAATATACCTTATCAGATTACTTACCTCATCTGATTACGGGGAATATTCCTTATCTAATCGCAAGGATTACATTCCTAATCCAGTCCCAAAGACGCCTATAAATACCCCCCATCCATCTCCATTAAAAGGTAATCAATCTTTCACCAGTTTTTTACGCTCTTTCATAGTCTGCCAGATTACTGACTTGAGCGTCGGAGGGTGCGTCGCCGGAAACAACCCCGGTGTCTCGCACTTTTTGCAGGTGCACGGCGGGAACGACGAACGAGGCCCGACGGAACAGGTACGCAGGTTTTCCTATTCAGTTTCCCCAAGAATCCACAAGTTCTATCTGTTTGCCCCCACACCAAATTTAGCGGCAACAGATTGGCGCCGTCTGTGGGAAACAAATGAATAGGGACCTCTCCTCTTCCCGGTGAACAGGTTCTCTCCTGTCATGCCGCCTCGCAAAGTTAGATCTAGGGGCTCCAACCGAGCGCCCAACCCTGACCAGCAAGAAGTCCATCCTGATCCCGCTCAGCAACAAGGGCAACTCCCCCCTACCATGGAAGAGCCACTCCAACGGAACCCTCCACCTCCTGATCCCAAGGAGCCTAACCCCCAGAAACAGCCTCTTCACCAAGAGAACATCTCCATCCACAACGCCTCCAGCGCCTCCATGGCCTCCCATCATCCCCGAGCCTCTGGTCGCCACAATGCCCCTCCCAAACGCCCGGAAGATGATGACCTTCGTCGCCATCTAGATAAAAAGCGGGCTCGGGGGGAAGCCTCCTGCCAGCAAGAGCGATCCCCCCGACACCGAGAGCACAGGAGGTCCCCGGTCCGAAGAGGGAGGAAGGACTCCCCCGACCACTACCGAAGGAGGCACTCTCCAGCAGGCCGGCAGCAGCCTCGGAACAATGAGGCGCCCATCACCCGTGCCGAGTTCCAGCAGTTCCAAGCAATGGTACAACAGGCCCTCAACCTCCGTCAGAACCCCAATGAGCCGAGGGCCCCATCCCCTCCTCCGGTCCGGAGCCCTTGTCAACGGTCTCCTTCTCCTCGACCCGCTCCTACCAATTCCAGACGCACCCCAAGTCCTCACCGTTCTCGAAGTTACTATCGCCGCAGCCCTCGCTCCCCCTCATACGAAGACGAGTCCCGTGGCCCGGCAGATCACCGCCGGAGAGATGACTCCATGAACCGCCGTCTAAACGAGGTGGAAAAACTCTTGGGGCAGATAAACCGAGAAGAAGAGCTCAGGGGGAGGACCCTACGTCCTAGCCGACCCCCGTTCTCCCGGACCATAGTAGAGGCTCCTGTGCCGTTCGGTTTCAAACCTCCCCAGTTCGAGAACTACACTGGGGAGACCGATCCAGTTGACCACATCGAAAGCTTTAAGACTTTGATGCTCCTCCATCAAGCTTCCGATGCCCTCCTCTGCAAGACATTCCCTGCAACTCTCAAAGGCCCAGCTCGAGAATGGTACTCTCGCCTTGCCCCGGCGTCAATATTTTCCTTCGAACAGTTCGAAACCCTATTCATCACCCATTTCGTCAGCAGCCGAAGGGCCGAGAAGACCAGCATCTCTCTTTTGCACCTCCGTCAGCAGAAGGGGGAGAAATTGAGGGACTACGTGAAGAGGTTCACAGCTGAGGCCAGAACCATCGCATCCCTCGATCAATCCGTCGCCACCGCGGCATTCCAATCCAATATCCTCAATTCCAACCTCCGCTCCTCCCTCGCCAAGAAACCACCGCACGACTTTTCTGACCTCCTCCTCCGCACCGAAAAGTACATCCGAGCTGAAGAGGCCGAGGAACAGCCCAACTGGGAAGGAACCGCCTCCAGGTCTAAGAGGAAGGGAACCGAAGAAGAGGGACCAAAGAAGTTTCAGAAGGATAATGCCGGCCAGCGCCGACCTCCCCCTAGATTTGAAAAGTTTACTCCCCTCACCACAAACATCTCCGCCATTTTCATGGAAGTCGAGAAAGAAGGGGTCTTGCCTCCAGCCCCAAAGATGAACACCCCTGCCAAAAGGAGAGATAAAGACAAATGGTGCCGCTATCACCGGGACCATGGGCATGACACCAATGACTGTCGAGCTCTGAGAAACGAGATCGAAGCACTTATCCAGAGGGGGCAGCTGGCGAAGTTTGTAAGAAAGGACGGAGCCGAACTTCCTCCCCAGCCTCGGGGGGCTAACAAGCGTCCGGAACGGGAAGAGACGCCAGAATTCGAGGAAGAGCGAGTCCTCCACCTTATCCATGGGGGTCCAATGGGGGGCTCCTCGAACTCTTCTCGGAAAGCTTTTATAAGAGAAGTCAACTCGGTCCGAGCCACCCCTCCCCCCAAAGGCCTCGGAGTGCCCGTCACCTTCTCTGACGAAGATCTCGAGGGCGTCCGCACCCCTCATTGTGACGCACTCGTCATCAACCTTCACATGGCCAATTTCAAAGTCGAAAGGATCTTAGTAGATAACGGTTCCTCCGTAAACATCCTATTCCTCGATGCTTTTAAGGGGCTGAAGCTCTCCCGAGACAGACTCAAGCCCGCCGGGTACACGCTCCATGGGTTCACGGGAGTGCCGGTGACGATCGAAGGGGTGATTACCCTCGATGTCACAGCAGGCAAAACTCCTACTACCCGCACGGAGTCCATGGATTTCATGGTCGTAGATGTCCCAGCGGCCTACAACGTCATTTTGGGTCGGCCCAGCCTGGCCGCTCTTGAGGCCGTCCCTTCTGCTTATCATCTCAAAATGAAATTCCCCACTCGGGCTGGAGTGGGAGAAGTTAGGGGCAATCAGGAACAGGCCCGCAAGTGTTATATGACTTCCACCCTCGGACCCGTCCTCTCCTTAGAAACACTCGAGATCCCACAAGATGCTGCTCGGCCAACTTCCGAGCCTGTAGATGAGCTGGAGGAGGTACTCTTCTCGGAGCAGGAGCCGACCCGCAGGTTCTTTGTCAGCAAGACCCTCCCATCCGCACTATACGCGGATATTGTAAGATGCATCCGAGTCAACCAAGACCTGTTCGCATGGTCAGCTGCAGACATGCCCGGTATCTCCGAAGAACTCTTGGTCCACCGCCTCAGTGTTGATCCGGGGTCCAAACCGGTCCAGCAGAAGAGGCGCAAGTTCGCTCCCGAGCGTCAGCTCGCTATCAAAGAAGAGGTGGACAAATTGTTGAAGGCCCGGTTCATACAGGAAGTAAATTATCCTGAGTGGTTGTCAAACGTAGTAATGGTGAAAAAGTCCAACGGAACATGGAGAATCTGTATTGACTTCACTGACCTCAACAAGGCCTGCCCTAAAGACCCCTTCCCTCTGCCGAGCATCGACACTCTGATTGACGCCACCTCAGGACATGAGCTCCTCAGCTTCATGGACGCTTTCTCGGGTTACAATCAGATAAGGATGTTCCCCCCAGATATTCCGAAGACATCTTTCGTGACCGACCAAGGACTCTACTGCTACAGAGTCATGCCGTTCGGCCTAAAGAATGCAGGGGCAACATACCAGCGCCTCGTCAACAAGGTATTCCAGGCCCAGATTGGCCGAAACATGGAAGTGTACGTGGATGACATGCTTGTGAAAAGCATCCGAGGCATTGATCACGTGGCCGACCTCCAAGAAGCGTTCGATGTTTTGAGAAAGCACAATATGAGACTCAACCCGAACAAGTGTGCGTTCGGCGTCTCATCAGGCAAGTTCCTCGGCTTTATGGTTAGCCAACGGGGAATAGAGGCGAATCCGGAGAAGATCAGGGCCATACTGGACATGGCCCCGCCTAGAAACGTCAAAGAAGTTCAGAAACTGACTGGTCGATTAGCCGCCATTGGGCGCTTTTTGTCGAAGTCTGGGGAGAAGTGCCTCCCGTTCTTCAAAGCCCTGAGGGGGACTAAGGGGTTCGAGTGGGGGCAGCCACAACAAGATTCCTTCGACCAGCTTAAGGCTTACCTCGTCAATCCGCCCCTTCTCAGCAAACCCATACCGGGCGAACCCCTCTACCTCTACTTGGCAGCCTCGGAACAGACACTAAGTGCGGTCTTAGTCAGGGAAGAAGAGAGAACTCAGAAGCCCATTTACTACGTCAGCAAAGTGCTCCGGGACGCCGAGCTCCGATACCCGAAAATTGAGAAAATAGCCTACGCCCTGATAATGGCTGCAAGAAAGCTTCGGCCATACTTCCAGTCTCATTCGGTGGTCGTTCTTACCGACCAGCCGTTGAAACAGATCCTTCACAAGCCAGAGACTTCCGGCCGCCTCATGAAGTGGTCGATCGAGCTGAGCCAATATGATATTACTTATCAGCCTCGAACCGCCATCAAGGCGCAGGCGCTGGCCGAATTCATAGTTGAAACAACTATCCCCGACTCCGAGCAGACAACGAAGGGACCGCCTATCTGGTCGGTATATGTCGATGGATCCTCTTGCAACGAGGGGAGCGGGGCTGGAGTCATCCTTGCGGGCCCAGACGACTTTGTCCTTCAATATTCCTTCCGGATAAACTTTAAAGCCTCGAATAACGAAGCCGAATACGAAGCACTCATAGCCGGCCTCGGGATGGCCCGAAACGCGGGGGCGCGACGCCTGCAGATCTTCAGCGACTCTCAGTTGGTCGTCAACCAGGTCCTCGGCGAATATGAAGCCCGCGATGACAGGATGGTAAAGTACTTGGCTAAAGTAAAGAGCCTCATGGCGCTCTTCGAGGAGGCCCTCATCCGAAGAATCCCCAGAGAGGAAAATGCCCAGGCCGACGCCCTGTCCAAATTAGCTTCCTCATTCCTGCAAGGCCTCGAACAAACTGTTCTGATAGAGGTCCTCCTCAAGCCAAGCATAGAGGACGAGGCTTTCAACTCCGTCGAAACACTGCCACTCCCCCTCGAAGATAATTGGATGAAGCCCCTCGTCGAGTTTTTAAGAGACGGACTCCTCCCAAGGGATCCGAAGGAAGCCCGAAAGATAAGGACCCGAGCCGAGCGTTACATACTGGTCGAAGGCATTCTGTATAAGCGCTCCTTCACCCAGGTGGATGGTCGACCCTACCTAAGATGCCTCTCCCCCGGACAAGCCGATTACGCCCTGCAAGAGCTCCATGAGGGCATCGGCGGAGCCCACTCCGGCTCCAGAGCCTTGGCACCCAAAGTGTTAAACTACGGGTATTACTGGCCCACTCTCCTACGGGATGCCGAACGACACGTTCGGCAATGCACCTCCTGCCAGAAGTACTCCGACATCCGACGCCTTCCACAAGCACCACTCTCCTCCCTATCAAGTCTGATCCCCTTTGCAATGTGGGGGATGGATTTACTTGGGCCATTTCCACCGGCCCCCGGACAATTGAAGTTCCTAGTCGTGGCAGTCGACTATTTCTCGAAATGGGTAGAGGCCGAGCCCCTGGCTACAATTACCGAACATAGAGTCGTTCAATTCTTCTGGAAAAATGTAATCTGCCGGTTCGGTGTTCCCCGAGTCGTAGTTACAGATAACGGTACGCAGTTCGCTGGAGCTGCCTTCCGAGCCTTATGTGAAGACCTAGCCATACAGCACCGCTTCTCCTCCGTCTCTCATCCCCAGTCAAATGGCCAAGCCGAGAATGCCAACCGACAGATCCTCTCCGGCATCAAGAAGAGACTCGACAAGTGCTCCAAGGGATTGTGGGTCGATCAGCTGCCCAATGTGTTGTGGAATTACCGAACCACGAAGCGGACCCCGACAGGCGAGAGTCCGTTCAATCTCACCTATGGGTCCGAGGCCCTCATCCCACTAGAAGTTGGGATACCCTCTCCTCGCCTGGTAGCCTTTGAAGAAGAACAGAATGCCAGGGAGCTCAGAACGAGCCTGGACTTGATAGACGAAATCCGGGAAAGGGCAGCCATACGGCAGCAAAGTTATCGGAGAAGAATCGAACTCGCCTACAACAAACGGGTCCGCCCAACCGACCTGAAAGAAGGGGATCTGGTCCTCCGAAAACTGGCCATTTCGTTCCCCGGACAGAAGAGCAAACTGGCCCCAAATTGGGAGGGACCGTACAAAGTCTCCAAAGTGATCCGCCCCGGTGCATACAAGCTAGAAGATCTTGAGGGTAGAGAAATTTCCAGGACTTGGAACGCCGACCATCTTTTGAAATACCAAGAGAAGGCAACCCCGCCTATCTAAGTAACTCGAGATGTCGGGCCACTCCTCTCCTGCTACTAGTAATTTTTCCTTTGTTCTTTTTTAATTGTAATAACGGCTAGCAACTTTAGAAGCAGCCGACCATTAGATATTAATAAATAAAGTTCTTTCGCATTCGCTACCACGTCTCTGTTTTCAATTCTTTTATCTTACGATGGTTCCGGAGTCCAACACTTGGCTCGATTCTGCTTCGCAAGTTCGCTTCCAAGCGAACCAGAGGTAGCTCGCCATTCGGAATTGCTCCCACAGCCGTTGAATGGTACGGAGTCCAACACTTGGTTCGACAATACTCCGCAAGTTCGCCAATAGGCGAGCCAGGGGTAGTTCGCCATTCGGAATTGCTCCCACGCTTTTAATCTTACGATGGTTCCGGAGTCCAACACTTGGCTCGATTCTGCTTCGCAAGTTCGCTTCCGAGCGAACCAGAGGTAGCTCGCCATTCGGAATTGCTCCCACAGCCGTTGAATGGTACGGAGTCCAACACTTGGTTCGACTCTACTCCGCAAGTTCGCCAATAGGCGAGCCAGGGGTAGTTCGCCATTCGGAATTGCTCCCACGCCTTTAATCTTACGATGGTTCCGGAGTCCAACACTTGGCTCGATTCTGCTTCGCAAGTTCGCTTCCGAGCGAACCAGAGGTAGCTCGCCATTCGGAATTGCTCCCACAGCCGTTGAATGGTACGGAGTCCAACACTTGGTTCGACTCTACTCCGCAAGTTCGCCAATAGGCGAGCCAGGGGTAGTTCGCCATTCGGAATTGCTCCCACACCTTTAATCTTACGATGGTTCCGGAGTCCAACACTTGGCTCGATTCTGCTTCGCGAGTTCGATTCCGAGCGAACCAGAGGCAGCTCGCCATTCGAAATTGCTCCCATGCCCTCAATCTTACAAAGGTTCGGACTCCAACACTTTGTTGCCAAGATCGTTTTATGGTCGTGAGTTCGGCACGTTTTCCAGCTCGCTGCAGTTCGCCGAACACACTCATGCCACCGATCGTTTTACGGGCGTGAGTTCGGCACGTTTTCAGCTCGCTACAGTTCGCCGAACACACTCGTGCCACCGATCATTTTACGGACGTGAGTTCGGCACGTTTTCTGCTCGGCACGGTTCGCCGAACCCTCATGCCACCGATCGTTTTACGGGCGTGAGTTCGGCACGTTTTCAGCTCGCTGCAGTTAGCCGAACACACTCGTGCCACCGACCGTTTTACGGGCGTGAGTTCGGCACGTTTTCAGCTCGCTACAGTTCGCCGAACACACTCGTGCCACCGATCGTTTTACGGACATGAGTTCGGCACGTTTTCTGCTCGGCACGGTTCGCCGAACCCTCATGCCACCGATCGTTTTACGGGCGTGAGTTCGGCACGTTTTCAGCTCGCTGCAGTTAGCCGAACACACTCGTGCCACCGATCGTTTTACGGGCGTGAGTTCGGCACGTTTTCAGTTCGCCGAACACGCTCGTGCCACCGATCGTTTTACGGGCGTGAGTTCGGCACGTTTTCAGCTCGCCACGGTTAACCGAAAACTCGTACCACCGATCGTTTTACGGGCGTGAGTTCGGCACTTTTCAGCTCGGCATCGTTCACCGAACGTTCGTGCCACTGACCGTATTACGCGCTTAAGTTCGGCGGTCAACACCAATCAAAAACACCAAGTCTCAGACCTCGGTTCCACGACTCCACAATCAGAGCAAACATTGAGCAACTATGATATGACGACAGTTAAAACGATTCCAACTTTATTAAAAACAACCCTTACATACATCAATATTACAAGACACTAACGATTACAAGAAGCTGAAAAGCGAAGATTACGAGACACCGAACCCGGACCCATCAACGCTTCCGAGGTACAGGGATGCTCCTCTTCAAGGACACTTGAGGTCGGCGACGTTTGCCTCCGGAACCCGATCCCAGGCCGGCAAGTTGAGACGTGTCCTCGGCACTGCTTCTGGCCGTCACGCCGACGGATGCGCCGCTCGATGAAATGGCCACTGAGCTCTGCGCGTCCCCCAGGCTCGGATGGCCGAGGCGCTCGCGGGTCGCCATCTCGTAAAAGGTGATGCCCCGCTCGCTCTCCGCTCGGGTGCATGACGTGCTCCTCACATTAATCGGCCCCGAACGCGGCCTCAGGCGAGCCACCTCCGCTTCCAGCTCAGAAATCCGACCCCTCAATGAACCATCTTGCGCGTCGGCCTCAAAGGACGCCGGTACGGCCGAGGTCGGAACTCCAACATGGCTCGCGATGAGATGACGAAGATGGGTGACTTCGATGCTCCTATCGACGGTAGCTCTCTTCAAAACATCGACTTCGGCCGCCAATTCATCTCGTTCAGCCGTGAGATCGGCCACCTTAGTTGTCAGCTCCTCTCCCTCCGTCCGAAGCTTAGTCTCCGTAGATTGCAAGTGCTGAATCTCCGAAAGCAGGTCGTCCCTCTCCGCCGTTACCTTGGACAGCGTGTGGCGAAAGCACTTGGTCCGAAGGCTACTAGTGAAGGCAGATGGCGAGGCACCGCCCTCACCCGAGGCAGTCATCTCGGCAATCCTGCCCTCCAGACGCCGGATATCGCTGTCCCGCTGCCCTAAGATAAGTTGGAGCTGTCCTCGCTCTGTTTCGGCTCGGCGTAGTCCTAGCTCGACCTCGTAAAGTCGCTCTCTACACCTCGCCAGACTCAACCTTGTCGCCCCGAGCCCGGCCTCGGCTCGAACCTTGGCGTCCGACCCTGCGCGCTTGATCTCTTGATCTACCAAGGCGAGCTGAAAAGGAATACAGACGAGCAACAAAAGTTCAGACATGGCCCAAGTCCTAGACTTCGGGGGTTCTAGTGAACAAACTCTCGAACACTTAACATACAACAGACAAGTGCAAGATGCCGAGCCCAAAAAGTTGAAGTTTTTCATTCATTACAAAAAGTAGCGGTGGCCAGTCCGCTATTAGGCGTTACACAAAAAGAAACAAAAAAAAAAAAAAAAAAAACAGACGGGATCAGTGCTCGACCTCTTTCCCGGGGCGGCGAGAAGGGGTCGAGGGCGACGCCTCCGAAGGGGCAACCGTCGCCAAGGGGGTGACCACCGACCCCTGAGCTCCGGCGGCTGGATCGACCAATGGATCGTCGTCACCTCTTTCCTCCTCTTCTTCTTCCCCCTCCGATTTGGGGTCAAAGCCTTCGACGTACCCCGGGAAAAGCTGCCAACCCGAGACGTCAACAGAGGGGTAGGCCGCCGTGACCCGGGCAAGGGCGTCGGCGAAAGCTTTGGCCATGTTCACGGCGAGGTAGCCCTGCGCCTTCTCCAAAGTAGCCTCCTCCGTTTTTTTCACTGCCGCCGCTTGGGCCTCGGCCGCATCCGCCATCTGCTTGGCCGCCTCCTCCTTCTGCTGCCGAAGCTGGTCCTCCAGCGTCTTGACCCGGTCCTCGAGGTAGGTTGCCCTCGCCGACTTCGCCTCAAAATTCAGCTCGAGTTTGTCGAGCTCGCCCCGGATCTTGTCCCTCTCCTTCCGGGCCTGGTCGTTCTCTTTCTTCATCTCCTTCTCCTGGGCCGCCAACCTCTCGGTAAGGTGCCCGAAGTGAACAACGATCTGCGGATAAAATGCAAGAAGTCACAAAAATTACAAACTTAAGAAGGTCGGCGTGAAGAGGAGGGAGCTTGGCTCAGCACTTACCGACACCACCGAGCGCGCTATCTCGATGATGTCGTCTCCCTCTCGTCCGGCCTCCATCGCCGCGCGATCCTTCGGCGTGGCGAGGTGCTTGACGGCCTCCATGCTCGCCAAGGAATTACCCAGGAACCCGTCGTGCTTCCGAACCTGCCAGTCCGGGACGTGGATCCTTTTATGAGCCTCGGTCAGAAGCTCCTCGGCCGCCTTTGTCAACGGCGGCGTCACCATGGTCAGGACCTCGGTGATGGGCAACTCGCCGACCCTGGCCGACGACGAAGCGGCCCCGACCTCGACCACGGGGGAATCCAAGATCTCTACCTCTTCGGCCACCTCCGTAATCTTCGGGGCCTTGGGCGCCGGCTGCTTCGACGCCACCCTCTTCCTCTTCCTCGGAGCCTTGTTGGCGAGGCTCGTCCTCAACGCTAGCACTGCTTGGTAATCCATTTGCTCTGCACCAAAAGTTAAGTTGGTTAGCTCGGAACAAGACAAGGGAAAGAAAGCAAAAAGGAAACGAAGACGATAAATAAAAGCAGCGTACTGGGGTTAACATGTGCGAGCCCTCCCTCATACAAGACGTCCTCCGTCAACTCCCTCCAGTCATACTTCGGCCGATCGAGAAGCACCCGTACGGCGTCTTCGTCTTCGGGTCGAAGTGCCGGCGGCGCCTTCACCTTCTTCGAAACACCTTCCACCCAACCAACGGGAATAGGCCAGGCCTCCGCGCTGCGCACCAGAAGGTACTTCTCGCGCCAAAACTTGATAGAGTCTGGACAGAGGACCAGCCTCCCCCCATGCCTCGGAGTCAGATAGTACCGGTAGGCCGACCTATTCCCTTGGTGCAGCTGATAGATAGTCCGAAGCACATTCAACTCCGGCTGAATCCCCTCCGCCTGGCAGTGGAGTACGAAGCCGTTTATGACTCTCCAGGCGTTCGGCATAAGTTGGATAGGGCTGACCCCGAACCAATTTAAGACCGTTACCGCGAACGGATGGAGAGGTAGCCGAGCTCCGGCGATAAAGGCGTCGACCGGCCAGCAACACATAGTCACCGGCAACGGCGAGTTGGCCCTAACCCTGGGGCCCGGCAGCATAAGCTCGTACTCCCGCGGGATCTGGAAGCAGTCCCGAATCGAATCCAGGTCCTCTTCGGAGAGAATCGACACCGTCTCGTCGGCCTCCGTTGTCTCCCTCGCCGCATTCTCCTCGAACGACCTCGCCCTCCCGTACACTATCCGTTCCGCCTTATCCTCTGGGATTTCTCGAACCCTATGGAGCCCCGTCAACGGTCCCGGCAGCTGGCCGAACGCCCCCATGCGCTTCGGATCCTGGACAATGGAGTCCTTGCCGAACACCTTCTTACCCTTGGCAGCTCGACTCGAAGTTGGAGCTCCGTCGGCTCCGAGGGAGGGCTCGGACGAAGAAGAAGTATGGGAAACAGACATATTTAGAAGATAAATATGAAGGTTACCTTGAAAGGGGAACTCGTCGGAAACTTCGCCGGAAAACAGTCAGTGATCACCTAAAGCTCTCTCACAGCAGACCAAGACGTGAACAAAAACTTGGAAAGTAAAAAATGAGGAGGGGGTGAGGGTTTTTATAGAGGAGCCAGCGCTTCAATCGAGGTAAATGGGCCTCTAACGCAGGCCCACCCCCACAAAAACGACAAAAAGAGACCCCAAACGTCACCTTGTTCTCCGCGCTGATCCAGACGGCGCATTAATGATCATCACGTCTGGCAGAAGCCCAGGAGGCAGCGTTAATGGACGTCACATCTGTCAGAAAACACAGACGACGTCACATCTGTCAGAAGCGCAGAGGGTCACATCCACCAGAACCGCCAAAACTCCACCCAAAGAGAAACAAACAAGTCCGAACCTTCGGCACAAGCTGCCGAGCCCTCGTGCCACCGATCGTTTCCGGGCGTGAGTTCGGCACATTTTCAGCTCGCTGCAGTTCGCCGAACACACTCGTGCCACCGATCGTTTTACGGGCGTGAGTTCGGCATGTTTTCAGCTCGCCGCAGTTCGCCGAACATGCTCGTGCCACCGATCGTTTTACGGGCATGAGTTCGGCACATTTTCAGCTCGCTGCAGTTCGCCGAACACGCTCGTGCCACCGATCGTTTTACGGGCGTGAGTTCGGCACGTTTTCAGCTCGCTGCCGTTCGCCGAACACGCTCGTGCCACCGATCGTTTTACGGGCGTGAGTTCGGTACGTTTTCAGCTCGCCGCCAGGCGCCGAACGCTCGTGCCACCGATCGTTTTATAGGCATGAGTTCGGCCCATTTTTAGCTCGCTGCAGTTCGCCGAACACACTCGTGCCACCGATCGTTTTACGGGCGTGAGTTCGGCACGTTTTCAGCTCGCTGCAGTTCGCCGAACACGCTCGTGCCACCGATCGTTTTATAGGCATGAGTTCGGCACATTTTCAGCTCGCTGCAGTTCGCCGAACACACTCGTGCCACCGATCGCTTTACGGGCGTGAGTTCGGCACGTTTTCAGCTCGCTGCAGTTCGCCGAACACGCTCGTGCCACCGATCGTTTTATAGGCGTGAGTTCGGCACGTTTTCAGCTCGCTGCAGTTCGCCGAACACGCTCGTGCCACCGATCGTTTTACGGGCGTGAGTTCGGCACGTTTTCAGCTCGCCGCCAGGCGCCGAACGCTCGTGCCACCGATCGTTTTCTAGGCGTGAGTTCGGCACATTTTCAGCTCGCTGCAGTTCGCCGAACACACTCGTGCCACCGATCGTTTTACGGGCGTGAGTTCGGCACGTTTTCAGCTCGCTGCAGTTCGCCGAACACGCTCGTGCCACCGATCGTTTTATAGGCGTGAGTTCGGCACGTTTTCAGCTCGCTGCAGTTCGCCGAACACGCTCGTGCCACCGATCGTTTTATAGGCGTGAGTTCGGCACGTTTTCAGCTCGCTGCAGTTCGCCGAACACGCTCGTGCCACCGATCGTTTTACGGGCGTGAGTTCGGCACGTTTTCAGCTCGCCGCCAGGCGCCGAACGCTCGTGCCACCGATCGTTTTATAGGCGTGAGTTCGGCACATTTTCAGCTCGCTGCAGTTCGCCGAACACACTCGTGCCACCGATCGTTTTACGGGTGTGAGTTTGGCACGTTTTCAGCTCGCTGCAGTTCGCCGAACACGCTCGTGCCACCGATCGTTTTATAGGCGTGAGTTCGGCACGTTTTCAGCTCGCTGCAGTTCGCCGAACACGCTCGTGCCACCGATCGTTTTACGGGCGTGAGTTCGGCACGTTTTCAGCTTGCCGCCAGGCGCCGAACGCTCGTGCCACCGATCGTTTTATGGGCGTGAGTTCGGCACATTTTCAGCTCGCTGCAGTTTGCCGAACACACTCGTGCCACCGATCGTTTTATAGGCGTGAGCTCGGCACGTTTTCAGCTCGCTGCAGTTCGCCGAACACGCTCGTGCCACCGATCGTTTTACGGGCGTGAGTTCGGCACGTTTTCAGCTCGCCACCAAGCGCCGAACCCTCATGCCACCGATCGCCTTATAGGCGTGAGTTCGGCACGTTCTCAGCTCGCCACCAGGTGCCGAACGCTCGTGCCACCGATCATTTTATAGGCGTGAGCTCGGCACGTATTCAGTTCGGCACCGTTCCCCGAGCTCTTGTGCCACCGACCGTTTTACAGACGGGAGTTCGGCACTTAGTCAGTTCGGCACCTTCCACCGAACGTTCGTGTCCCCGACCCTCTTACGGGGGTGAGTTCGGCACCAAGTGAGTTCGGCGTCAATCACCAGATGTCCGCGGCACCGGGTGTGTCACGAGCGGGACTTCGGCTCCCTTCGCTCCAACACCCAACAAGCGGAAACGGCCAAAACCGCTAACTAAGAAGAGCACGATGACGGTTCAAGAGTTCCGTCTGCAGGAAAGATCACCGTACCACCTCCTTCGCGATTCAGCAATGCTCCGTTTAGTTCCCGATAGAACCCTGATAGCCAGTGAAAACAGTGAAACTACTCCTCGAAGTCTGATTAAACATCAATCTTCGGGAGTGGGGGGCTCGTGATATGGCTAAAAATGGGGTTAAATCGAAATCGTCCAAACGGAACACGAATCTTGAAGCTCAGGGGTAAAATAGTAATTTCGCCAACAAACGGGTCTGAAATGGGAACTGGGTCTTTAAGACAAAAGACCAATAACCCATAAACGGATCCACGTCAACTGGGTACGGGTTCCAACCCGCTGCACACCCGGTCCAGCGAAATACAATCAAGGTCCCTGATTAATCCTAATCAACGGCCCTGATTTACCTCTATCTGTCCACTAGGAATTAGGGATTCAATTCCTTATCTGATTACGGGGAATATACCTTATCAGATTACTTACCTCATCTGATTACGGGGAATATTCCTTATCTAATCGCAAGGATTACATTCCTAATCCAGTCCCAAAGACGCCTATAAATACCCCCCATCCATCTCCATTAAAAGGTAATCAATCTTTCACCAGTTTTTTACGCTCTTTCATAGTCTGCCAGATTACTGACTTGAGCGTCGGAGGGTGCGTCGCCGGAAACAACCCCGGTGTCTCGCACTTTTTGCAGGTGCACGGCGGGAACGACGAACGAGGCCCGACGGAACAGGTACGCAGGTTTTCCTATTCAGTTTCCCCAAGAATCCACAAGTTCTATCTGTTTGCCCCCACACCAAATTTAGCGGCAACATGACCCATATATGATAAAAGCCAACGAATATGAACAATCTATCTAGTTGTAGGTATCATTGCTCTGTACTCAGCTTCAGTCGAAGAAAATGCAACAATTTCCTGTTTCTTACTTCGCCATGAGATCAGCGAATCACCAAGAAATAGACAGAAACCGATGGTAGACTGTCTGATATTAGGATCACCTGCCCAATCTGAATCAGAATATGCATTCAGCTCTAGTTTGGATGTAGCATGCATGAATAATAAGCGAGTAATAATGCCCCGAAGATATCTGAGAATCCGAAGAAGAGCACCGTAGTGAACTGATGTAGGTGCAGAAACAAATTAACTGACTAACAACATTGACTGCGTGAGCAATATCGGGTCTGGTCATGCATAAGTAGACAAGTTGTCCGACAATCTATCTGTATCTAGTGGGATCAGTAAGGAGCTCACCATCAGTGGGACGAAGCTTCACATGAAGCTCTAAGGGTGTATCGGCTGATCGATTGTCAGAAAGGCATGCATCGGAGATAATATCTTATGTGTATTTCTGTTGAGAGACGAGATTCCCCAAGATCCATGAGCAATCTCTAGGCCCAGAAAATAGCATAGTTTGCCAAGGTCTTTCATATGGAACTACTGATGAAGGTATTTCTGGGTGAATGTAATGCCCGCAGAGTCATCCCCAGTAATGATCATATCGTTAACATAGGGTAGTAGAAGTACCCTCCCCTACGGTGATGATCGCATAAACATAGAATGGTTCTGAGAACTTAGATTAAAACCAGCCTTAGTGATGACAAGGCAAAAATACTCAAACCAGGCTCGAGGGGCCTGCTTCAAATCATATATGGCCCGACGCAACCGGCAAACATGACGAGAAGGAGTAGGAAGGCCAGGAGGAGGATCCATATAAACAACCTCAGATAAGGTACCATGAAGAAAAGCGTTCTTTACGTCCATCTAGTATAACAGCCATTGGCGGATGGCTGCAACAGCAAGAAGAGTGCGAACAGTATTCATCTGTGCAACGGGAGCAAAGGTCTCATCATAATCAATGTCATGCTCCTGAGTAAATCCTTGGGCTACTAGACGAGCCTTGTGCTGCTCAATAGATCTATCAGGTTGATATTTGACCTTGAAGATCCACTTGTAGCTAATAGGCTGAATGCCCTCTGGTAGAGGAACAACATCCCAAGTGCCAGTCTGACCAAATACACTGAATTCCTCTGCAATAGCGTTCCTTCATTTAGGATATTGAATTGCATCATGATAGGTTCTTGGCTCACATGTAGAGTGTATAGTAGCGAGATATGCATGAAACTATGGTGAGTAGGAAGC
This sequence comes from Hemerocallis citrina, assembly GCA_017893485.1. Classification (NCBI taxonomy): domain Eukaryota; kingdom Viridiplantae; phylum Streptophyta; class Magnoliopsida; order Asparagales; family Asphodelaceae; genus Hemerocallis; species Hemerocallis citrina. The sequence goes on along the minus strand of CM030364.1, from coordinate 26,807,647 downwards.
TAAGGTGGCAAAGCCAAACTGGCCAGAAGGAACAGTGGCATCAGGTGTATAATGTGCTGGAGGAATACCAAAAGTAGAACGGGTAGACTGACGAAGAGGTGGTGGACTAACAGTGTGTGGGGGTAAGGACAGTGGAGTAGATGCATGTGTCGGTGGGGAAGTGGGTGGGGTGGGTGCTGGCTGCTGTGGGGATGCATGTGGTATTTCGGTAGGGGGAACAAAATGTGTAAGGACAGTAGGAGATGTGAATGGAGCCAGAGGAGTGGGATTAAAAGGAACGCAGGAAGATGAAGTCGGGGGGCTAGCAACAGCTGGGGAATCGAGAAATCTAGTATCCTTGGGGGGAGTCAGGTAGTAAGGGGAGTTTTCCACAAAGGATACATGTCGAGAAATGCAGACACGACCCGCTGATGGATCAAAACAATGATAACCTTTGTGTTCGGGACTGAGACCGAGGTGAACGCACTTAGCAGCACATGCGGAGAGCTTCGTGCGCTCAGTAGGAGGGAGAAGGACGTAACAGGTGCACCCAAAGGTACGTAGCTTACTGTAGCCAGGAGGTGGGTGATAAAGAGCCACATAAGGCGTCGTACTAGCTAGGGCAGAGGAGGGAGTAATATTGATGAGACTAATAGAGGTCATGATAGCTTCAGCCCAGAAAGAATGAGGAGCAGAAGAGGAGAGTAAAAGAGCGCGAGCTGTCTCAAGGATGTGATGATGCTTGCGTTTAGCTACACCATTTTGCTCATGTGTAAGAGAGTATGATTGCTGAAAAAGGGTGCCGTGAGACTGAAGGATCGATCTCATAGTGGTGGAAGTGTACTCACGTGCACCGTCTGATCGAAAATTCTTAATGCTCACACCGTACTGAGTGTGAATCGTAGTTGTAAAGAACCGGTAAATATCAGGTATCTCAGATCGCTGACGCATAAGAACAACCCATGTATGTCTAGTGAAGTCATCGATGAAGGCAACATAATAGAGATAGCTGATGTGTCTAATTTTTATACAATTATTTGTACTCATTTACCAATAAAAGTTGTTTGTTTTCGTTTATATTGTTTATAATTCATCTTATTTCCATAGATTTCAAGTAATTAATTATTTTTGAAGAAATAAGATTTTTGATGCAAAAAAGTGAAGATTTTTGGTAAAAATCAACAAACAAAACAAACATAATGATTTATTTATTTTTATTGCTTTTTTGAATTTAAATTTTACAATTTGGGCCATGAGAAAAATAAAATATAAAATTTAATTTGTCAATTAAGTTGAAAGTGCAATAAACAATTTTAAAAGGGTTTAAATTAGCTAATATGTTTTTTAGTTAGTTTAATTAATTTTAAACTAATTAATTTTTATTTTTAAATCCTAATTTATGATTTTATTTGTGTGTGCAGCACGTGAAAGAGAAGAAAAAAAAGAAAGAAAAGAGCAAATTAAAGAAAGAATAGAGGTTTTTCTGTAAAATTAAATACTAATTCATGTCTCCTACGCCTATAAATACAAGAGCAAAATAAGAGAAGAGGAGGAGGGCTGAACGAAGGGAGAGAGCGACGGCTGATCCCTAATCATTATAAATAAAAATTAAATTTAAAAAAAAAGGAAGCAACAGAGAGAGCGGAAACGATAGGGGTTTTGGCTCAGACACACGCAGACAGAGAGAAGAGTAGGAGACCAGCAGGCGCATTGCACAGACTGACGTGGCTTGCAGTGGGTCCCACGTGATGGCGACTTGCTGACCTGGCGCACTGAAACCCAGGCGACAGACGTGACAGTAGGGGACCCAAGCCACAGGGTATCTGACAGCACTGTGCTCGAATCTGACGTGGCTTGGGAGGTTTTCAAGACATAGATAGAGGAGAGAGAGAACAGAGACTGAACTGATTTTGCTTTTCGGAACGCGGTTCGAGGCTATTCAGTTTGCAATTTCTTTTAAAAAACAGTCCTTTTTATATCTCTTTTCTTTCTCTAATTTTTTATAATGCAATCCAAGACAATATTTGTTAGTTGCAATATTTTTATTATGAACTAAATTTATTTTTCTAGGGCTTCGATGTAGCCTAGTTTTGAGAACACAGTTTTAGTTCCATATTTTTCTATTTTTCCATGGTTATGTGTTCGATTTTTATTCTTAATGCGTACAATTGGTGGACAGACATTTGTATGATTTATTGGATCATGGAGAGACCGAGAGGTAATTTGTGATTTAGAACTATAAATTAAACACCATTGATTGAGCGAAATTAGAGATGATATACCACGATTGATGTGACCGTTAAGAAATCCACAGTACTTAATGAGTCTTTGATTAATTAAATTTGCAAGAGATATGACAAACTGTTAGTTGGAGATATTTGTGGTGTTGTTCGAGAGAAAGCATTAAATAATTTGGAGATTTTGGTATACAACTTGAAAAAATAATATTTTTATTCATATGGAATTATAAATTGTGTGGATAAACTATGTGAAATCAAAAGATCTAGAATTAATTTTGCCATTGACAAATTACAAAATTTCAGATTCCGCCACCTCTTAATTAATTTAGTTAGTTTTTTTTAGATTAATTTAATTTAGTTGTTTTATTTTATTAAAAATTTGATTCTCCAAATAGCAGTTCATCTAGTAATATCGGTACTCAATAAAATAATTAGTCATTGTGGGTTCGACACTCTTTTCACTAAAACTATACTACTTGTTACGATTTTGTACACTTGCAAATATTCACATCAATAGCCTTTCCACGAAGGTACGGGAGAGGGTCCCCATATGTCAGAATGAACAAATTGAAAAGGGTGAGTGGTTTCAGAAGTGATTTTGTGACTAAAAGGTAGGGCAATGTGTTTGGCCAAATGACAACCCTGACAATCAGATAAATGTTTAAAAGTGAGAGAACCAAGGGCACCACTGCGAGCTATAGTCTGGAGTCGTGACGTGCTAATATGACCTAAACATTTGTGGCACAGATCAGCATCAGAGGAAACAATACCGGCAAAACTAGAAGAAGAATGATGTGCACGAAGAAAATCTAGATAATATAGGCGACCCTGACGATGAGCACGCCCAAACTCCTCACCGGTGGAGGAATCAGTAATAGAACAACCTAAAGAGTCAAAAGTAACGACAAGACCACTATCGCATAACACATTAACAGAAATTAGGTTTATTGATAAATGAGGAGCATAAAAAATATATAGTAAAGTGAGAGTGGGAGAGCTAATTGTCCCTAAGTGTGTAATAAGAAGTGGTGAGCCATCAGCTGTATGTAGAGATGGAGAGTGAGAGGGAAGTGTTGTGCATGTGGTGAATAGTGTTTGATTACTAGTGAGATGATGTGATGTACCAGAATTTAAAATCCAGAACGAATTCATACCGGAAGTGGCGGAAAGTGCAGGTGCAGAGGAGCTAGCATTGATAGACTGACCCATGAACTGTAGTTCCAGCTGAGTGAGGCGTTGCTGAAGATTAGCCCAATCAGCAGGAGATTGCAAGGCTGGAGTGATGGGCATGGCCGAGGATGTGTAAGAAACAGCATGGTGAGGAGAAATAAGACTAGCGCTGCTGTGACTGAGAGCACAATGTGGAGGGAGATGCTACTGCTGTCTGGATCGGGGTAGGGAGTAGGGCAGTGCTACCGGTGGTGGAAGAAGAGGTGGGGTAGGGTGAGGAATGATGTTGGGAGAAGGTAGGAGGCCGGAGGCAGACTGAAGGTGGTGGTGCTGCTGCTTGAATCTGGAGGAGGAATGAGAGGCGGTTGTAGCGGGAAGTCGGTGGAGGCGGAAATATGTGGAAGAGATTGAGATTCCATCCAGTGTACCTGTAAATTTTTTTTTGAAAACAAGAAAAAAAATGGGTTTGTGGGTTTAGGGTTAGGAGATATAGGATATGGGTTTCGGGTTATGGGTAGTAGAAGGAAAATGGAAAAAGGAAAAAAAATAGGGTTTTCAGAGATTTTAGGGGGGGGGGATGGGGGAGGTGGGAGAGGTGGAGAAGGAGGACAGGGGTGGCTAGGTGGCGATGTTGAGGAGCTTCAGACTTAGCTGTTGTTGGATTTTGGTGGGTAGCTTGGACAAGGGTGGACGGCGAGAGAGGACGATGGCCGATGGGTTTGATCGGTGTTGTTGTTGGACTTCGGTGTTGGGTTGAGGAGACCTCAACAGATTGGAGAGTTGCTGGTGGGTTGAGGAGATTGGAGATTTGCTTAACAGGATTTGAAGGCGATGGGTAGCTTGGAGATTTGATGATGGTTGAGGAGATTGGAGAGCTGCGTAACAGGATTTTTTTTTTTTTTTTTGGCTGTGGGAATTTTAGGGTTTGATGGAGAAATTCAAGAGAGGAAAATTTTGTATAACTGGCTCTGATACCATGTTAAGATAAATCAGAGAGATGAAAACAATACTGAATATTGAATTGAGAAATAACTGAGTACAATATCTCTTATATATAGGAGTGAACCAAATACAAAATTAGCCCAATACTCAATATGGGACTATAATATCTACCATAGGTGATAATTGAGAAACTTGTGAAAGAAGACAGCTTTGTTTATTATCTCTCACCTTTTACAAATTCCTCATCTGGAGTCAAATCTTCCAATGGAAGTAGGAGATTTAAGTGAACCACTAGAAGATATCCTTAGAAGAGGTCATAATATGTGTTGAAATCTCAAGTTGTTATAAATATATCACTCATACCTTAACAAAGATGCACATCCACCTCTTTCAAGAGCTAAAACAAACCATGACACAAGCCTTTGATTTTCCTGTTTCCACTCTTCAATCCTTCAACTCCCTCTCAGTTTCTCCCACTACTATTGACTTTGGCAAAGATTTTGCAGCCAACAAAACTCCTGAACAGTTTCTCTCTGCTGCTAACCAGTTTCTTCAGCTTCACAGCCGCAGCAACAAAGTCGAAAAGTTCAATCTCTGTTTCTATCCATTAGCAAAATTCCTACATGATATAGAAAGTTTGCTAGCATATGCAGTCAGAAGGGGAGTTGAAGAGGTCAATCTAGACTTTTCAATGAAAATAGATGAAACCATCAACGACGAATTGTTGTTCTTTCCAGTTCCTACTAATCTTTCTGACTGCACAACACTGACCAAATTGAGTTTGAGTGGCTGCGATTTCGTGTCGTTTCCTGATTCTGCTGGGATTATATCGAATTGTGTTGTCCTTGACAGCTTGTTCATTACAGACTGCTCAGCTGATGATACTGTTGTGTTCTCATCGAAGAGCCTTCGGAAACTAACAATAGTAAATCCAAATTTTGGGATCTATTATATCGCGATTAATGCTCCCAAGCTTGAATCATTCATATACTATGGGGGTCACGTTTTTGGAGATGGATATGGAGACCACCCTGATGCATTCATCGACATCTCCTCACTGTCGGATGCCTTCATCTGTGCAGTAGAGTCATGTCAGCCAGAGCATGACTTTATAAAACTCGTATATGACCTCAAGCAAGTGAAGATTCTCACTGTCTGCATGTATACTTTATGGGTACTCTTCTAACACATTCAAATACTATTTTTTTGCATGAAAAATACTCTTAGCTTTGTACCCTATCTAATTCCTTGGGTTCTTCCAGTGTGTTGCGTTTTGGGACGATGATGGAAAGTTTCCAATTTTACTGCAAAATCTGAAAGAACTGCAGCTACTTATATCAGGTGGGGATCTCAGTTGCATCTATTCTTTCTTTCGGAACTGCCCTTCTCCGTTCATTGAGAAACTCTTCATTCAAGTAAGTTTACCTCCAATTTAGAATTTTTTCGTGTCAGGAAAACAATTTAAGCACATGTTTTAATTAATGTTTGCAGCTCTCCTCGTGTTCTGGAAATCTTGAGCATCCATATGTTAAAGAAAAGGTCGAAGATCTACCGGACATTAACTTCAACCATCTCAAAGTGATTAAGCTGAGCAACTTCAAAGGGAATAAGGGCGAGATGAGATTAGTAGGTTTTCTCCTACAAAAGGCCGTGAATTTAGAGTATATGGTATTAGTTGCACCTCCTAATTCTGCCACTGAAAGCATGGAAATCGAGCAGAGTAATATACCTGAAAGTGAATCGTTAAAGATAAATGATCTGATGAGTCTGCGTTCACAACTATCTCTATTTCCGAAGGCATCTCCTCGAACCAGCGTAGTGCTCTGTGAGCATTCTGAAGATGACATGTCTGTGGTTTCAACACATACTGAATACTTTGGAGAGTACTAATTAATATTCCAAACTTCTAGTGCTCAGCAAAAAAACCTAAATGTTGAAGTTAAAATAGATTTATTGAGATCGTTTCACACACATGTATTTATGACATAAAAATCATGATGGATGATGAATGATATAAAACGTCTATAAAGTGGCTCTATCAAGGTAATGTAATCGCTCTGTATGTAGTATCCATCTCACATCAATATATTTGGCTCACCTTTTTTTTTTTTAATCAAAAGATGACTAAGTCATCGCTTCATTAAAGAGAGATATAACGAAACAGGAATGAAGATACAAAGATAGGCCGGAGCCAAGCAACATCAACGTTCAGCTTAAAGTAGAGCCTGAACGGAACAAAATACATCAAAACATCAAAATCCCTGAATCCGAAAAAACAACCACCGAACCAAAAGGTACTCAGTAGATCGCCACCTGCCCCTGAACTACTCCTCCCCCTCCACACGCCTCTTCTTCCTGGAGCTAAGCAGTCCTGTCCATTCAAAACAGTAGAATTGAATTTTATACATGAGGGAAGAAAATCTATGATCAATGCTATTGAAACACAAGTCGTTACGGTCTAGCCAAAGGTTCCAAATGATTGAAGCCACTAGAAGGTCCCAATATGATCTAACTTCTTTTCTAATCTTGTGCGATTTATTGTCCCCCCAAACCTCCGCACTAGAACCTGGACACTGTCCTAACCCGAAAGCTAGACCTAGTTTCCCCCATACCCATCTCGCTCTGATGCACTTAAAAAATATATGATTCGTATCCTCTTCTTGAGTAAGGCACCTATTACAGTTGAAGCAGTCCAGCAATCCGCGTTTCCCCAGGTTAACTTTCGACAAAATTGCATCGTTATCCACCAACCATAGAAAGTTTTCACTTTAGAAGGGGCGTTGATGCCCCATATGACCGCCGCGCTCCCATTCCTTAATCCTCCGTCGTTCAGCCTTTTATATAATGAGGATACCGAGAACTTTCGATCAGTCTCCAAGGACCACCATCTCTCGTCTTCTGCCTACTGCGTAAGACAACCTTCTATGCAAATGAAATTGTTGACCAGTTGAAGTTGGATAATAGATTCGTGTTCCAGAGTATCTTTGACTTATAATCTCAAAGTGTTGTTCTTCCATACATCATACACAAGAGTGTCAATGTTGGTCACTGCCTCTGCGGCTGCTGGGAACAGTCCCATCAACGAGTTACTGCCGCACCACTTGTCTTTCCAAAATCTGGTATTCTTGCCATGTTTAACCCTGCAAAGAGTATGGCTATGAAAGACCTCCCCTGTCTTGAAAACCCCTTTCCAAAGGCACGATTTTCTACTCTGGATACCCTTCCCCCCATATCTGAACTTCTTCCTAACACGATAATTGGTAAAGGACTTACACCACCAATTATTACGACGGATAGCCAGTTTCCACCACCACTTACTAAGTAGGGCAGTGTTCATGTCTCTGAGGTTGATGATGCCCAAACCACCGAATTCTTTCCTTTTGCAGACCCTCCCCCAGCTAACAAGATGTATCCCTTTACATTAGACGCCGATCGCGGGTGATTTTTCGGTTACGATTACTATTAGACGCCGGGTTGATAGTTGGACTCATACGGTTACTTCTGTTTACAGTCCGTATGAGTCTGCCCAGAGAAGTTTGTTCTGGGACGAACTTAGGAGTATTAGAGGTTCATGCAGGGGACCATGGGTGGTTGGGGGTGACTTCAATATCACAAGATTTCAACACGAACACCTAGGTAGAGGAGCGTTCAGGGGAGATAGGGAGCAGTTTAACGCATTTATCAATGATTTAGAGCTTCTGGAGATTGATCCATCGAATAGGAAATTCACGTGGTCTAACTTACAAGCAGCCACAACTTTAGCTAAGTTAGACAGAATTTTAGTGTCCGCTGAGTGGGAAGACAAATTTCCGTTAGCTAAGGCCAAGGCATTGATAAGATTCACTTCGGATCATACTCCTCTCTCGTTGGACTGTGGGGTAGGAGATAGACGACGTTGTCACCAATTTAGATTTGAAAAGTCATGGACGTTGAACGAAGGTTTATCGAAGATTATCGAGGAGAGCTGGAACGAGCCGACTGAACCTGCCTCAGCGGTGGGTTGTTGGATTCAAAAAATTAGGAGACTGAGATTACAGCTGAAGCTTTGGGCAAGATCAGAATTTGGCAAAAACCAAAGACTCAAAGATGAAATAGGGGAGCGGATAGAGCAATTAGAAATCATAGAAGAAGAAAGAGATCTTATAGGGAGCGAATATGACGAGCTATTCAGCAAGAGACAGGATATCCTTCATATCCAAAAGATGGAGGAATTTAATTGGAAGCAACGCTCTAGAATTCAGTGGGTAAAGGAGGGGGATGCGAACACCAAATTCTTCCATAAGATTGCAAATGGAAGAAGGAGACAAAACCACATTTCTGGGCTTATGGTGGATGGAGTTTGGTGCGAGAATGAGGATAGAATCAAGCTTCACATCTATGAGAATTTTAAAGAGTTGCTTGGTAAGAGAAGAGAGCATAGGTGTTCGCTGAACCAGAACATGTGGATGGATTCCAGGCATGATGGTTGTCATAGCATTGAAAGCAGCTTCACCGAAGAGGAAGTGGTCTCTACTATAAACGACCTTGGCCAGGATAAGGCGCCTGGCCCAGACGGATTTCCATTATTTTTTACAAGCTTTATTGGAGAATAACCAAAGGGGATTTTATGCGCATTGTTCTAGACTTTTATAAGGGAGAAGCAGATCTAGATAGACTTAACTTCGCGAATATTGTTCTGATTCCAAAGAAATCTGAGGTGAAAGTTGTTGGAGATCTGAGACCAATCAGCCTGCTCAATGGTTCCTTTAAGATCACCACCAAGGTTTTGGAGAATAGATTGGGGCCTCTTTTAAAGGATATCATCGGGGATTCTCAGAGCGGATTTATTAAAGGTCGTGATATTATGGATAGTGTGGCTTCAACGCATGAAATTGTTTTTAGAGCGCGCAAAGAAAAAACGGACGGTTTTCTCTTTAAAGTGGATTTTCAAAAGGCTTATGATTCGGTCGAATGGGAGTCGGTCGATGAGGCACTGCAGTTGAAAGGTTTCGGAGAGAGGTGGAGGAAATGGATTTCTCAATGCATTAGAGGAGGAAAATCGTTCCCCATTGTCAACGGGGAAAAGGGTAGAGAAATACTATGCAAAAGAGGACTGAGACAGGGGGATCCACTTTCGTCTTTATTATTTGCTATCGTAGCTGACGGGCTTGCGGAAATGATAGCTAATGGCGGCAAGGTAATGGCGAACGTTGGTATTAAAATCAAAGGATTTTCAGACCCTATCTCGATCCTTCAGTACGCGGATGACACGTTACTGTTTGGGTCGGCTGCAAAAGATGATATCATAGCCATGGGGTCGGTCTTGAAGTGCTTCAAAGCTTGGTCAGGCATGAAGGTCAACTTTAATAAGAGTTTTGTAATCCAGCTGAGCGAAATCTGTTCTGTTCCCATCACATCGATCCAACAATTGCTAGGATGCAGTAAGGGAGAGTTCCCTCTCACGTACCTAGGGATCCCGATTAGGCCCGGGAAGCTTAGTAGGGAGGACTGGCAACCCCTTATTGATAGAATTGAGAAAAGACTAGCCGGCTGGAAGGGTAGATATCTAACCCTGGGGGGCAGGATTACTTTGTTGAACTCTGTCATCAACAGCATCCCGATCTATCTCTTGTCGATTTACGAGTTACCGGTATGGGTAATTCACAAGATAGACAAGTGTAGAAGGAGATTTCTGTGGAATGGCTCACTTTTTTTCATGCGAGTTATCTGCACGCTGCGATGCACGCCCTAATAATTTAAAATAAATAAATAAAGTAATGCTTCCGATTGTTCCAAAAAAAAAAGGAGCGAGAAAGTATATATATATCCACACAAAACTCAATTAAGTTCCTTCTCGCATTCCCGTCTATGGTGAATCCCCGACCAATTCCACAGAAGCAATGAATGACCGAACATAACTTTTCTTCATCCTCATCCTGACCAATATCACACTCCTAATATGTAAATTTTATCTATTAATTAATAATGAAATTTAATTTTGACATATAGTGCATATTGATCCTAAAGTTATGCAATCAGTGAATAATACAGCAACAGCGTAGGATGATTGAGGGAGCGGTTGGACCTAAGAAGTCACGCTTTTGACACCAATCCTCCTGACTTTCTTCACACCAACATCTACATTGTATTCCCTCACCAATATAACTGAAGGAAATAAGGAATGAATGACAGAAAAGAAGTTCTTTTCATCATAATATTAGCCATTGTCAAATTCTTAATACGTAAATGAATCAATTAATAGTGCAATTCAATTTTGATATATATTTCAAATTTAACAATAAATTACCAAGTTTTTTTTAATACTTTTATCATCTTCTCTCTCTCCTCTGTATATCTTCAATTTCTTCTTCCTAGTGCCTTCTTTCTCTCAGGGAAAAGAATAGGAAATAAAAGAGCAATGACAACAATATGAACGATGGATATGGAGACCACCCTGATGCATTCATCGACATCTCCTCACCGTCGGATGCAATTTATTTTTTATATATACTTAAAATTTAACAATAAACTACCACGTTTTTTTTAATACTTTTTTCATCTTCTGCCTCTCTGCCTCTCTCTCTCTCTCTCTCTCTCTCTCTCTCTCTTCATTATATGATTTTTTCCAAAATGATCCACTTTTTGAAAATAAATACCAAACTGACCCACTTTCGAAACTATTTACCAAACTGACCTTATTTGAAAATAAGCTCGATGTTTGCAACAATGAGTGTAGTTGTAGGAACTTGTCCAATTGTTGGAGAAATATCGTGAAGCCCTAAAATAGAAGAGTCAAACTCGCTATTTCCAACAGCGAGCCCTGTTGAACTAGACTCATTGTTCGAAACATCAAGTTTGGTTTGGTGTTTTTTTCTAAAACGAACTCTCTTTCTATCACTTCTTCACTTTATCTCTCTCCATCCTCTCTCCACTCCTACTCCTAACTCCGAAACTCAAAACTCTAGCTCCCAAATTTGACTTCTCACCCACAAAATTGTTAGCGTTTTGGCCTCAAATACACGTAGGCACTGAGTACTTGAAGTTGGAGAAGAAGATGAGGAGACAAAGACAACAAGAGAAGAAAACAGAAAGTAGAAGAAGTGTAGTCTGGAGAGTTGTGGTCGACCAACCTGGGGGTGCGGTCGACCGATCCAAGCTGCTGACAGTTCTTCGAGTGTACAGGTCCAACAGAAGAGGGGACGGTCGACTATGCAGTCAACCGGTCGAGTCTCGGGTCTGACTCTACACGTTGTGGTCAACCGACCTTGGGGATGTGGTCGACCGAATTTGGTGCTGATTGTTTTTGGGCTTACGAGTTTAAGGCCCAATTGCTAGATTTGTGTTTATCTTTTAAGGTTTACTTGGGGGCTATATATATTGTTGTAGACTCTAGGGTTTAGATATCTGAATAGATCCAAATAGAGAGATTTGGTGAGCTGTTATCATTGTTCAACTTCAAGATGGGATTGTGTAGAGTGTTTCAAAGGTGAGAGAGAGATTGAGAGTTGTAATCTCTTTTGTAATCTTTGTATTTCTTGCGGAATAAGAAGTATTGGTTATCTCTGCATATTGATTGTGTTCTTGTGAGATCTTGGATATATTGTGGTGGCTGGTTCTTGGTTCATCCAAGTCTTGGGAGTTTCTATTGCTTGTGGTGTGTTTCCTCTATTAGCACTACGAGTTGTGGGGTAGATTCTTAAACAAGTAGTATCAGAGCTAGTTGGTTCGAGATGGCTGATAACAAGATGAAGATTGAGAAATTCGATGGGAGTGACTTCGCGATGCAGAAGATTCAGATGATAGCGTATCTTCGTCAGAAAGATCTTGATAGTTCGTTATTTGATGAGAAGCCAGTAGGTGCAGATAAGGATGCAAAGATCTTGGTGGATTGGAATCGTTTGGATCATAAAGTGCGGCAGATTCAGTTGGGGCTGAGTAGGAATGCGTTATTTCATATCTCGAAGGTAAAGAACACAAAGGAGGCTATGGAGATTCTCACAGATATGTATGAAAAACTGTCGGCATCTAATCAAATTCTTCGTCTAAAGAAATTGGTTAATATGAAGTTGAGGGAAGGGGGTTCAATAGCAGAGCATGTGAAAAATTACTGTATGGTTTACAACCAGATAGAAGCTGCAGGTTTGAAGTTTTCAAGGAGGGGGCAGTCATTGTGTAACGCCCCGAATTCCAAATAAGACCGAATTCGAGATTCCACAGGATCTTTACACTTCACTTCGTACAATTTTATAAGGAAATTTAAACTTTTCAACATATATCAGAGTTCTTTACAATTTGTTTACACAGCGGAAGATAAAACAATGAAAATGATGTACACTTGTACAATTTCATCAAAGTAATTAATCAACAGCATCCTAACATCTTTACTTCTTCATGGAAATGTCCATTACCTGCATAGTAAGTTGTGGGCACATCAGTTACTTACAACTGACGAAAATATTATACTCGGCCATCCTCTCTATGCCGTACATATAACGATCTCAATACTTTGACAAACCACAAATTTGAATGAACAATAAAGTGTCAAAAGTGATTATTCTAAACATGTAAGTGTATGCAATGCCTTAATACCTAATGCACACATTTTATATTAAGATGACACTAATGCATATTTGTTCGGATTCTATGCATCCCATACTACATAGGTCCGAGGGCAAGTACCTACGTACTCCACATTATAAAGGGTTCGATCCCTCGCCATGACAAACTACCCAGTAGTAAAACAAAGTTGAGACGTTCCACGAGTATGGATCCCAGTCCCGGAGAACCGCCGCAGCAAGACCCCCGCCCGACTGTTATACAGACTCCTCGTCGTACGAACCTCCCGCAAGTGCCTCTCTAGCCCCGGTATACGTATATACTTTGGAGTACGGCAAACTATCCATCAGACTACACATAGTTCCGGATTTAATAAAAGCTCGTCTCCTATGAGACAACCACAGTCCCGGAATCCTCTGCCCGATTGGGTCTATAGTCCCGGTGAACCGCCGCAGCAAGACCACCGCTCGACCATATAGAGAGCCCCACTTACGTTTACCCAAGTTTTACCACATCTTTACTTACGTGCCTAGTTCTTAAGTTCAGGACCTGAATAAATTTCCATACTCAGAATTAGTTTTACCTCCTACCGGACTTAATCAACAAAATACGAGATAGCTCCATGGACATATCTCAAAATATATTTAAACTCTTTTTAATTCAATAGTGCCGATACCCGAGGTCTCACTAACTCTAAATCACAACTTTTCATGTACAAGATTTCATGGGTATTCATACCCTTCATGTATTAACTCAATAAGTCCATATCTCCAACTTATTCTTAAATAAATTCATGTCTCATTTTAGTACTTATTCATGGTTTACTTATGCATTTACAATTCAAACACAGAACAAATAATTCCTTTCCTGGACAAAAGATTCATCACTATAAATTCTACTAGCAATTTAATCAATTCATATCTCAATTCACGTTCTCAACATAAGTGTTTATTCACACAAGAGAATTTCATAACTTGTTATATATTTTTCCTTGTTTTCAAAATAAAGATCTTTTACCCAAATAATAATTTTTGGAGTCAAAAACTCATTTACTATTTCAAATCCCATCTAAAAAATATACAAGAAAATTTTATAACTATCTCTACAAATTTTCATTTTATTTTTATATGAATAATAAAGTTTTATTCAAACTCCTTTTCATATCAAAAATCCAATTACATGAGTAAAAATCCCCAAAAATTCAAAAGGTGGCTTTGGGATTTGAACCCAGGACCTGCCGACAACACATAGCCAGCGCCCAAACCTCAAACCCACCAGCCACTAAGTCCATTTGGACTTGTGTCAAAAACCGCAACAAAAAAACCCCTTGTATTCAAAATACATAATTCAGATTTTTAATAAGTGAATCAAAAATAAGTGTGACCATCAAGTTTCGAACCCAAGATCTGTTACAAGTTGTATTCTGTGGTGCACTGGCTAACCAGTAAGTCCAAATGTGATTTCTGTTTAGGAGTTGTAGTAATATACTTTTGTTCATACTGTTCAGTAATTTGTTCTCATTTGAAAAAAAAAACTTATTTATCCAATGATCCAATCTTGTTGAATATTGAATAAACTTCTCTTTTTGACTGAGAAGAATCTTAAAACAACAACCAATAAGTTCCAATTTATTTAAAAATGTATCTCCATTTTCAAATAGTTTTTCTTTTCTTTTTTACATACAAGTTTACATTTTTCTCAAAACTCGAATTTAAGAATCATATTCATTAAAATTAGTTTATGTACTCCATTATACTACTAAATTTTGTAATAAAACTAAGCATGTCTCTTAATCAACCATGAATATCACAAAGAAAATTTTTTTATGCAAAATTTGTATTTTCGACATGTCAACATATTTCATGGCAAAAACAAAAGTTTATTTTTCTTTTTTTTTTTCTTTCTTAATCATCATGACTCTAAAACATATATTGAATATGACATTCTTCAACAATTTCTCATACAAATTACTCATTCGACATGTATAAATTTACAAGCATTTTAACATGATTCATAGTATCACTTCTTTGGTCAAAATCTCCTTTTTAATTAACATGGTAGCAATTATTTACTTAATCATAACAAGATTGTTCTCATTCATGGCATATTACTCAAGCATGGATTTTATCTACACATTTCGTATCACATTCAATTTATAGTACTCATTTATAACATTTAGCATGTAATCTCTACATTAGAAAGTAAGAAATCACCCACCTCTATGAAGAATGAAAAATCACAAATGAAGAGACCTTTTCTAGCTCCTAGCTCCATTAACACCTCCTTGTCCTTCTCCCGTAGCAAGCCTCCAAAGCACAAAGGTACTCTCTTTCTCTCTTTCTTTTTCCTCTCTTTATTTTTGTTTAGTTTAGGTGTGACAAAAGAAGAAGGAATGATGGTGTATTTATAGGACAATATGAGGGTTCAATTTGCATAAATCTCCACCTAATAAATTACTCCACTTAATTTCCAACTCTTCATAATCCTACCTTCTATAACTCCCAACTCTTCATGTTTCCACCTCTTCAAAACTCAAACTCCCAACTCTTCACCTCCTAAACTCTCACCTCTTCATATAACACGTGCACGTGTTGTGCACTAGTGCACACACATACACAAAATTTAATACAATTTCTATAGTTTCTAAAATGTGTATTAAAAGTTGTTACATGTCATGTGTGAGTCCATGCACAACTTAAAAAATAAATTTAATTAATGGGTTAGAATCTATTTTTAGGTCCATGGGTTAAATGAAAGGCTAAATAAAAGATTTATGCATGCTAAAATATAAATGAGAGTAAGAAAAATAAAGATGGAACAATTTAACACGTGCAAAGCACTTGCACACTCTTCCTTCAATTAAATATTTTTATTTAAATTAAAACACATGTATATAGTATATAAGATGCATATTAGTTTATTTCAAAAATTATAATTTTTTATGTACAAATAAAATAAATACACACACTTCAAAATTTTATTTAAAAAATGAGTATGCTCACATACGCGCACCGAAACACGTGCGTCGCACGTAAAATATCAAAAATGTGAAATCAACTTTATCAATGGAAAATTATTAAAATATAATCGAAAATAATATAAGAAAATATATTTACTAATTTTATATATATTTCACTACGAAATCACTATGTAGATAGAAAACACGTGTTACACGCACAAAACTATTTTAATCAAAATAGGGGGAAATGAGTTTCTGTATTATAAAAATGGATTTGAATAAATAAAATAAATAATTTAAAAACATAGGAAATATTACACGTAGCGGTGGAAACACATAACCGATACGTGCATCGAAAACACGTAAAAAGCATGTAAAAATTCTAAGATTGAAATATTATATTTCAGTTGACTCAAATAGGATAAAATCAATATGGGAAATACATGACAATACTTTACAAGTATTATCAGTAACGGTACAAAATACAGTGCGTAACACACAAGGGCAAAATTATCATTTCCAATTTTGCGGGGTGTTACACATTGTTACTTCTATTTACTTTACCCGATAGTTATGGTACGGTGGAACAGACTATTACAGACACTATGACAGATTCGATGACTCTACAAGATGTGGTGAGTAGCATTCTGAACGAGGAGGTGAGAAGGATGAGAAACGGGGGATATTCATCATAAACTTCTAGAGATTCCACAATGTACGTTGAGAAGAGATGTGAGAGATCTAAGAGCAGTCGAAGAAGAAATGATCAGAGTAGTTCATATTAGAGTTGGCCTGATGACAGCGATGGGGGACAGGGGCCTGAGTGCTGGTATT
The DNA here is from genome assembly GCA_017893485.1 of Hemerocallis citrina. NCBI lineage: Eukaryota > Viridiplantae > Streptophyta > Magnoliopsida > Asparagales > Asphodelaceae > Hemerocallis > Hemerocallis citrina. Next base: position 26,790,988 of record CM030364.1, on the reverse strand, counting down.
ATCACAAGAAGGGTCACATGATGCACAGTTGCAAGGCTTATATGAAGAAGAAACAGGAAAAACCGAAGAGAGATACCCCAAAGGAAGCTCAAGTGGAGCTTGTTTAAGAGTTATGCTTATCAGCTCGGGAAGAGTTGGGCACTCAAGATTGGTGTATTGATTCGGAAGCTTCTTTTCATTGCACTCTGAGGAGAGAGGTGTTTGATGACTACAAGGAGGGTTCTTTTGGAGATGTGATCGTGAGGAACAGTCACCGGTGTCCTGTACGTAGGGTTGGTACTGTTGCTTGAAAGACAATGATGATCAAAGTGTTGTCTTGCGGGAGACAAGGCATGTTCCAGACTTAAAGGAAAATCTTATCTCGATTGGAAGGTTAGACAAAGAGGGGTTGTCTACTACTATTGGTAGTGGGGAGTGGTGTATAGTTGTAGGTTC
>CM030364.1:26153115-26190053 GCA_017893485.1 Hemerocallis citrina | reverse complement strand
CTAAGCTCCTCTTCTCGGTTTATCCGACCCAGGCACCTTTCTACTTCATGAAGGCGGCGGTACATGGCGTCATCCCTCCGACGGTGATCTGCCGAGCCTCGAGACTCTTCATACGAAGGAGAACGAGGGCTGCGGCGATGGTAGCTTCGGGAGCGACGAGGACTTGGGGTACGTCGGAGAGGGCTTCGGACCAGGGGAGGGGATGGAGCCTTGGGTGCGTTGGTGAGAGCTTGTAGAATGGTCGCTTGGAACTGCTGGAACTCGGCACGGGTGATTGGTGCCTCCTCGTTCTTAGGCTGCTGCCGACCACGGGGGAGCGTGGCCTTCTTCTGCGATGCTCGGGGGATTCCCTTCGCCCCCTACGGTTAGGACCTTCTGTAATCCCGGTGACGGGGAGATCGTTCACCCGGACGATAGTGGCGGGAGGTTCCCTCTCGGGCCCGTTTTTTCGTCCAGATGGTGACGAGATCCACGTCCTTCTTCTGCCGACTCTGAGGATTGTGTGATGCCATGGAATCCGTAGAGGCATTGTGTATGGAGATGCGGTCTTGGTGGAGAGGTTGCTTTCCGCGGGAGCCCCCCGCACCAGCATTCTGAGGTCCGGTCGGACCCTTGGGGGGTTGCTGATTCTGAAGGGGCTGATCTTGCTGAAGGGGAGGTCGTTCCTGCTGCAAAACGGGTTGGTCAGGGACTGGCTCCTGCTGATCGGCGGATTGGGCCCACGGTTGGACCCCCTAGATTTGGCTTTTCTCGGAGGCATGGCTGGAGAAGATCTAGTCGACGGAAAGAGGAGGGGCTGCTATTCGTATGTTTTTCCCACAGACGGCGCCAATCTGTTGCCGCTAATTTCGGTGTGGGGGCAAACAGATGAATTTGTGAGTTCGTGAAAAACCTGAATAGCAAACACCTAACCTGTTCCGCCGGATCTTGACCGTTGACTCCCGCCGTTCACCTGCAAGGAAGTGCGATACACCGGGGTTGATCCCGGCGACGCACCCTCCGACGCTCAAGTCAGTAACCAGAAATGATTATGAAAGAGCGTTTAACTAGAAAAAGATTGATTACCTCTTAATGGAGATGGGTGAGGGGTATTTATAGGCGTCTTAGGGACTGGTTTTAGGAATGTAATCCCCGTGATTAGATAGGAATATTCCCCGTAATCAGATAAGGCATGTAATCTGATAAGGTATATCCCATATAATCAGTTAAGGAATTTAATCCCTAATCCCCAGTGAAAAGATAGCTGTGAATCATGGCCGTTGATTAGATCTAATCAGGGACCTTGATTGTATCTTGTCGGATCGGGTTGGTAGCGGGTTGAAACTCGTACCCAGCTGATGTGGATCCATTTGCGGGTTATTGGATCTGTGAGAAGGAGACCCAGTACCCGCTTCGGACCCATTGCATGTGAAATTACCGTGTGCCCCTGAGCTTTAGATTCGAGTCCGATGTGAACGGCCTTTATCATTTTTTTATTTATAAGTCCAATTAGTTGAAAAGGGGTTTTACCACCTTTCTCTCCATTCTCTTCTTTCTTTTTTCCTCTTCCCTTCGACGACCATCCAAGCCCAACCCCCCAACGCCACACCTCCTCTCACACCATCGCCACCAAGCTCCGCCTCCGACCACCTCTCCTCCACCCAAAGCACATCCTCGCCATCTCCATTACCTTCATCACCACCCGACTCCACCGCCCCTCCACCTCTCTCAACACCACCACACTCCCTCGACGAACATCACTGAAGCACCCCAAGCTCCATCACAGTTGAGTGGTGGTCGAGGCAGCGAAGAACAACAACAGCAAGAACTGAAAAGCAAACAGCGACGGAAAAGGCGAATGCGGCAGTGGTGGTGCAGAATGCTTCGATGTTCGGGTTGGCGACTACGGCAATGGTGGTGTGAGAGGGCAACTGGAACGGTGATAGCGGTAAGAGATAGTCGAGGGGTTGCGCTGCAGCGAGGAAAGGAGGAGGAGCTTGGGGTTGGGTCGAACGGCAATGGCGGGGTGTTGCTTCGAGCGAGGGGGTGCAAGCGATCGTGGTGGTGATGGCGGGGAGTCTTGGCTCGATGGCGAGGCCTAGGGGAGAGCGGAAGGGGCAAAGCTGGAAGCGACTCGACAGTGTTGTCGATGGTGGGAAGTAAGCAGGGCGGCGAAGTGATGGTTGGGGCGAGGCATTGGGGAAATGGGGGGGAAATGGGTTAGGATGTAGGCGGTGGCCGAAGGAAGGCGAGGCAGCGGAGGGGATGGCAACGTCGACCGATGTGGAGGTCGCACGAGGTGGCACCGGAGAGGGAGGAAGATGGGTTTGGGGCGCTCTGTTTCAAAACAAGGAGGGAGTCATTAAAAAAATTTTGGAGGTATTTTGGTCTTCTCACGTGCCTCTTAACGGGTTTAAACCCATTAAGGGGTATATCCAGGAACATTCCACTAACTTAACTGAGAAATTAACGGGGTCTTTAGGTCCAAATAATATAAGTTTTGGTTCTTGGGGTATTATAGAAACTTTAGGTGTGTGTAGATAATTTCTATAAATTTTAGGTGTCAATAGGTCATTCTCCAAAAAAAAAATTGGGGACGACTAAATTGATTCAGTTATTTTAATTGGAGGATTAAATTGTAAATGTTATAATTTGAAAGATCAAATTGCAAATATCCATAAATTTGGGGACTAAATTACATAAAAATCTAATCAGATCATTCTCAATTCAGGGACGATGATCCAAATGAACTAATTTTGGGGACTAAAACAGCAAATATCTATTAATTAAGCTAAATTGTAAAAAATCTTAATTAAGTCATTCTAATTGAAGAACTGAATTGCAATTGCTATGATTTGGAGAACTAAATTATATATCAGTTAATTAAAGGACTAAAGTTAGTATTTAACAAATACTCTTCATTTTTAAAGAGGGGTATTTTCTTTCAAAAAAAATTGGAATATTTGAGGAAAATGATGTTGAATAGAATTTTAATAAATGTCATAGTTGATAAGGATTTAAAATAACCCACCCACACTTGAGGAGGGTTTTCTTAATGGGACTGTTTGGTTCAAAGGAGGGGAGGGGAGGGAGGGGAGGGAAAGGGAGGGGAGTGATTTTAATTAAGACTTTGTTTAGTTCAAAGGAGATGAGGGGAGAGAAAAATAATTATCTTCTTGTTTAGTTTACAAGGAGAGGGAAGGGATTTTATAATAAAATTACTTTATCCTTTTACATTTTAAACAAAGCTCAATCACAAAAAAACATCAAGGTAGTTGTCACGTATACAAATTGCAAATTGAATATCAGTAGTATAATATTCTAAATAAGGAGACTATCCTTTGATATCTCTATTAGTTGTCAGGTAGTTTTTGTTGATTAAGCGAACGCATATTGTTTGGCATTGCTTCTCATTCGGGTTATAATTGTCCCCAGTTTTTCTCTTGCCTACGGTGTTTTTCTGTTCAGAAATTATAGTGTTAAATAAGAGAGGGTTACGTTGAAATTAACAGCCAATTTTCAACCCTTTCTTCAGCCTTGATTCCATTTAATGGGAAAGATTTAAATGACAAGGATGATGAAGATGATTGTTACTGACTGACTATCAATTGGATGAAGTGCACAATTTGTACAAGCTTTCGCAAAGTAATTTAAATTTATGGTCCTCCTTCTCAGCTTCCTATTGCATATCAAATGTTTTCTGTAACCCTTTGCGTATCCCATGAATGATTTTAGATGAGCCGTGGTGTGTTCATTAAAATCTTGGATATAATTAACCAACTCGGGAGTGAATTTCAATGGCAAGAGAACTGATCTGCGAGAAGTTAACCATTCATGACAGAATCTTATAAACTTCTGTATCATGAGCTCAAAATATTAACAATATGAACACCAAAAAGCAGTGTCTTGACTTGTTATAATTATTGATTACTACATACAAGCTCATTTTACTGCTGAAGAGAAAGGATGTTTTGATGGGCTATTTTTTTTTTAATTAAAATGGAGTGATTACTAATTTTAATGGTGTGATTAAATGGATTTAGATCTAAAGGCAGTTTTGTCCAATCACTATAAAAAAATTGACTCAATTTCTCTCCCCTCCAAATCCCCCCAATATTGGAAGGGAGCCAAAATTGACTTAGGCTGCACCCCTCCATTCCCCTCCCCTCCCCTCCTAAAAAATAATCCAAACAAGAAATGTTTAAAAAAAATCCCATCCCTCCTTCCCTCCCCTCCATTCCCCTCCAACCAAACAGGCCCTAAAACTTCATTTTCTCCAAATTTGGCTAAAAAAGCACTGCAGTGGTTCTCTAAAATGCCAACTTTGCAAATTTTTTAAAACAGTGTCACCAAATATGGCGGCACATGTTGTTTCTTCCGCTATATTTTTATTTATTTTTTAATTGGTCAGATAGAACAACATGTTCCGTCCGATCTTTTTTTATATAATTTAATCGATGAAACATATTGTTCGTCCAAAATGGAAACAATGTCCCTCACATATCTCCAAAGATTCCCTCCCTCCAAACACCAAAACACCACTTCCCTCCCTCCACATCACCCCACCCCACTTCTCAATGAAAAACTTGTAAAGTTGTTTAATACCATTTTTTTTCCTTATTTTTTTCAAATTTTGGCGATTTTACCACTGCAGGAAAACCCTATTCTGCCATCTCCAAATTCACTAAATCTCCATATTGGGGGAAAAACCCCTACAGATGCTCTTTAGGACAAAACATCCCCAAAGTTTATCTAAATTATCAAATAGCACCCAAATTTGGTGATCCTCTGATCCTCCACAGCAAGAGTTTCTCCTCTAGAAATCCTACAGAGAAGCTCCGAACAAAAAAACCAAAAAGAGGAAACTCGAGTTCTGACGTTGGAAGGGGGCAGCCCCCCCCCCCCCCCCCCCTCAATCTTGCCCCTGATCGCCTTGCACTCCGCTCCTAGCTCCCTCCCCGTTCTCTTCTCCAATCGCAGCGCCATTGTTGTGCAATCTAGATGATCTAAATAAATAGATAAACTAGACACAAATTAAAAACCTCGCAAGTATACGAATCGTTTATAGAAGCGTAGTGACGAGTAAGGGTCGATCCCACAGAGATTGTAGAAGTTAACTTACTAATCAATAAAAAGAAATAAGATTCTCGAAGTGTTGTTCTAAAAGAAATGAAAAGATTAAAAACTAATCAAGGAGTGCTGAATCACAATTGTCTATTAAGTAGTTGGGTTTTGATCTCCACCAATAGCCAATAATGCTGAGTCACCTTCTGTACTACTCTAATTACTCATGTTTGTTCCTTTATGGGCATGGTATCTACTCCTTAAAGTTATTATTTCCCTAAGCCAAGAATTAGGCATGATATCTACTCTAATTTGTTTCTTTCCTTAAGTGTTTAGCATGGTATCTACTAAGTTGCACTTAAATGAAGCATAGGAACAATGGAAACGAACAAACACTTAAAGTTCTAGAAATTTGGTATCAGATCTAGATCCTTCAAGTTGATTAAACCAGGAATCCCTAAAGATTCCTGTGTTACAAATTATGGGCATGAGATACGGGTCGTCTCTATACTCATATAACAGATTCAGTTTTATAATATGCAAACTTGATAAACTCAGATTCTGTATGGCAGTCGACTTGCCTGTCACTCTCAGTCGACTGCTCTTAGAATTCCTGAACAAGTTTGATTATTATAAATCTATACCAATATAATCAGGTTTAATCAATAAGTAATAGAGTAGCATTCAGAAGAATATAAGCATTACATGACTACGGTTTCAATTAACCCAACTATGAAATTAGTTGCACATAATACAACTTTTATTGATTTATAAAATAGAGTTCATGATTAACATAAAAAAACTAGAAAGAGAAGAAATAAAGTGATATTGTTCGCCCAAATAGGTCGACTGGCTGTCACACAGTTGACCGGATCGTTCCCTTGTTGAGTACTTGATCTCTTCTCTCCGTTCGCCCCTCCTTCCTTTGCTGGCCCTCTTGGTTGATATTTATAGCACATGGGAATTAGGGTTTTCCCTATTGCTGAAAAGTCCTCTTCTTTTATTTATTTCTTTCTGTATTTAATCTGCGTTTTTATTTCTTTCTCTTTTCTTCGTTTCTTCCTTATCTGCTTTGATTGGATTTGGATTTGGAAGGATCTCTAAATATCTTATCTTTTCACTCCGCCGGAAGCAGTCGACTGGTGTTGGATATAAGTCGACTGCACCGAGACATCTGTGTCTTCACGATTCATCGGTCAAGTCGACTGATGTTGGAGAAGTCGACTGTACCGAGCCCTATCAATCTCTCTGTCCAGTTGCCTGTACGAAGAACCAGTCAACTGATGCTCTGCAAATTCTGTGTAATCATCCTTTCAGTCTGTATTAGTCTTGAATCTGCTTCGTTTGCTGCTTTTAGGCTGTTTCCTATGGGAAAAGAGAAAATAAGAGTAAAATACCACATAAAGAGCATTTAAATGTCAAATTGCACTAAGATTATTGCTCCTAAATGTGAATATTATTGGGTTCATCAGCCATCAACCGCCACATCTGCTCACCCACCATCCCTCTTCCTCTTCTTAGATCTCCCCCAAATCCTAGCCCATCTGGCCCAAACCCAACTCGCCATGGTGGAGGGTACCCCGGTGCCCCTCTATTTGTTCGAGAACTCCAAACCCTCACGATCTAACACCCCGCGTGTCGTTGATCTGACGGACAACAACGACTTCGGGAAGTCAGTCTCTCTGTTATGTTATGACCCAAATTGCATTTGGGCCCATTGGGCTTTGTATCTTCATATATGTAAGAAGATTAGAATCAAAGAAATCAATCAACATTTTTTCCCTATCTCTCTCATCCTATAGCCGGCTGCTGCTGCTTCTTCTTCTCCTCTCTTCCATCTTCTCAAAACCCTAACAATCCACAACCCATTCAAAATCCTAACAAATTGGTATCAGAGTCTACACCAAAACACCTACTCTCCCGATCCCTTTCAGTCACCGTCCTCTTCTCCCGATCCCTTCTCCTGATCCTTCCTCTACTTCCAGTCACCGTCCTACTTCCAGCCGTCGCGACCACACTTCTTCCAGTCCAGATCTGATCCCGTGGTGATTACTTCGTCCAGTCCAGATCTGATCCCGTGGTGATTGCTTCATCCAGTCCAGATCTCCATCCAGATCAGTAGAGGTGGCTTTGGTATTGATCAGATCAGATCAGTAGAGGTCTTCTCAGTCCAGATCTTCGTCGGGTTTCTTGGTCTTCGTCGTCGGGAGCACCGGAGGAGAAAGATATCAAGAAGGAAGGTTTGATTTTGTGATTTGAGTAATTAATTTTTGGGGGAAAATTTGGTGTTTTGTTGAATTGGGTTTTAAGAAATTTGAATGGATATGTCGGGGAAAATATGATATTGAGAAGTATGATGGGAAGACGAGTTTTGCATTATAGCAAGTGCGTATGGCAGCGATTTTGTCGAGTCAAGGCATTAAGGATGCCATTTTTGATCGAGAAAAATTGATTAATGCGGTGGCAGATAAGAAATGGAGAAAGATGGATGATAAAGCGCTCTCTATTATCCAATTGTGTTTGAGTGATTCGACATTGCAAGAGGTCCTATCGGAGAAGACCGCTAAGGCTTTGTAGGAGAAGTTGGAGAACATTTACATGAAGAAGTCCCTCACCAATCGACTGCGGTTGAAATTGTGCCTCTACACTCTTTGCATGGTTGAAGGTACATCAATTTCCGATCATATTACGGGGTTTGCATCTATTTTGAATGACTTAAGTAAGATTGATGTTAAGGTGGAGGATGAGGACCAAGCCCTTTTGTTATTATGCTCATTGCCCGCATCATACAAGACTTTTAGAGACATGTTAATTTATAGTAGAGATAAAATTTCTCTAGAGGATGTTAAGAGCAATTTGCAAGCCAAGTTGCACATTGATAGTGAAATGACCAATAATGAGAAAGGGAGCCAAGGTGTTGGTTTAGTTGTTGATCGAGGTAGGTCATGGGACCGAAACTCGAAAGATACAAGGACCCGTTCGAAGTCTAGGCACAAGAATTTGACGTGCAACTATTGTAAGAAGAAGGGACACATTAAGGCCGATTGTTTCAAGCTAAAAAATAAACAAAAGGCGGATAGTAAAGGTTCTTCTTCGGAGGAGGCCAATGTGGCCGAATGTGACACGGTTGATACTCTTTGTGTGATAGATACTAATGTTGATGATATACATTGTTGGGTGATGGATACGGGTGCTTCGCAACACATGACTCCGAATAGAGATTGGTTTGAGACTTATGAGCCTACGGATGGTAAGGTTCTCATGGGGAACAACAATATGTGTAAGGTTGCCGGAATTGGTTCGGTGACAATTAAGTTCCATGATGAAAAGGTCTGAAGGTTTACGGGTGTAAGGCATATACCCGATTTGTCTAAGAATTTGATTTCTTTGGGGTCTCTTGAAGAAAAGGGGTGTAAGTTCCAAAGTGAAGGTGGATTCCTTAGAGTCTCTAAAGGGGCTCTCACAATCATGAAGGCGAAGTGAATTGGAACTCTTTATTTCCTACAAGATTCCACGGTCACGGGCTCAGCCGCCATTGCACGTTCGGGTACTATGTCGGATGAGGATGCTCTAGGCTCTGACATATGAGATTGGGGCATATGAGCGAGCGAGGAATGACCATTTTGAGCAAGAGAGGCTTGTTGTGTGGCCAATGTATGGGCAACTTGGAGTTTTGTGAGCATTGTGTATTTGGCAAGCATAAGAGGTTGAGCTTCTCCATGGCCATTCATTCGACCAAGGGAATACTGGACTACATCCATTTGGATCTTTGGAGACCTTCTCGTGAGCCTTCCAAAGGTAATGGTTCTCGTTACATGCTTACTTTCATTGATGATTTCTCAAGAAAGGTTTGGGTTTATTTCTTGAAAGAGAAAAGTGATGTGTTTCGCACCTTCAAAGAATGGAAGTCACTTTTGGAGAACCAAACGGAAAGGAAAGTTACGAGGTTGAGGACCGATAACGGTTTGGAGTTTTGCAACTGTGAGTTTGATAATTTTTGTAAGGCCGAAGGGATTGTTCGGCACAAGACGGTGGTCAACACTCCACAAAAAAATGGTGTTGCAGAAATGATGAATATGACACTACTTGAAAGGTCTAGAAGTATGCTTTCAAATGCGGGTTTGGGTAAGGAGTTTTGGGCGAAAGCCATTAACACATCTTGCTATTTGGTAAATCGATCTCCTACCACTTCAATTGAGTTGAAGACATCCGAAGAAGTGTGGTCGGGTAAGACGGCCGATTATTCGAATTTGAGGGTGTTTGGTTGTCCCGCTTATGCACATGTGAATGAAGAAAAGTTGGAGCCTAGATCGAAGAAGTGTATTTTTGTTGGGTATCCCGCAAATGTAAAGGGATATAAATTGTGGGTGTCCCAAATCATCCAAGTTCCTTATTTCAAGAGATGTCATTTTCAATGAGTCGGCCATGTTGAAGGCAAATGATGTTGCACCCGAGCCGACTATTAAGGAGAATGAGACGGTTAAGAAGAAGGTGGAGCTTGAGGTACCGGTCCAAGAAGGTGATGATTTGATCTCACATGATGATGTCAAATTGGAGGAAGCCCAAGAAGATGTACAACCATATGCATTGGTAAGGGACCGAGCTAGAAGAGAAATAAGACCACCTACAAGGTATGGATACTCCGACGTTGCTTATTGTTTGGCAATTGCAGAGGATGTGGAGTATTGTGAGCCATCTTCCTACAAGGAAGCCATTTCTTCTAAAGATGTGGCCAATTGGGTTGCCGCTATGAATGAAGAGTTACAATCTTTGCAACAAAATGAGACTTGGTCTCTTGTGAAGCCCTCCGAGTGGTAAGAGGATTGTGGGTTGCAAGTGGGTGTTTAAGAGGAAGATTGATGGCTCAAATTTCGCGGACTTTCGATACAAGGCAAGGCTAGTGACTAAAGGGTACAGTAAGTCCAAGGTGTGGACTTCAATGATGTGTTCTCTCCTGTAGTTAAGCACACCTCCATTCGAGTTTTGCTCTCTTTGGTGGCAATGAAGGATTTGGAATTGGAGCAAATGGATGTGAAAACTGCCTTCTTGCATGGTGATTTGGAGGGGCAAATTTACATGAGCCAACCGGAGGGTTTTGAGGTTGCGGGAAAGGAGGACCGTGTGCGTCTTTTGAAGAAGTCCCTTTATGGCCTTAAGCAATCACCACGGCAATGGTATAAGAAGTTTGACTCATTCATGGTGAGTATTAATTTCCATCGTTCCAATTATGATAGTTGTGTTTATTTCAAGAAGTTAGATGGTGGGAATTTCATTTACTTGTTGCTCTATGTGGATGACATGTTGATTGCATCCTCAAACTTGAAAGAAGTTAGGAGGTTGAAAGAGCAACTAAGTTCGGCATTTGAGATGAAAGATTTGGGAGCCGCCAAAAGGATTCTCGGGATGGAGATCACAAGGGATAGGTCCAAAAGAAAGTTGTTTCTTTCACAAAGGAGTTTTCCCGAGAAAGTGCTACGCCGTTTTGGCATAGAGAAAGCTAAAGTTGTTTCAACACCTCTTGCGGCGCATTTCAAGCTTTCAGCCGCTTTTAAGCCCAAAATCCGATGATGAAAAGAAATATATGGAAAAGGTTCTATATTCAAGTGCGGTCGGGAGTCTCATGTACTTGATGGTGTGTACTCGACCCGACATTGCTCAAGCCGTTAGTGTGGAAAGTAGATATCTATCTTGTCCAGGGAAAGGGCATTGGGAAGCGGTGAAGTGGATCTTCCGCTATTTGAGAGGTACTATCGATGCTTGTTTGGAGTTTGGTAATGGTAAGAAACTGACGGGCTTTGTGGATGCGGATTTTGCGGGTGATTTGGACAAGAGGCATTCCTTGACAGGTTATGTTTTTTGTAGGACCCCATATTTTCAAATATTATTTTAATATTTGAAAATGAATTAAAATGATTTACTGGAAATTTAATAAATATTTTCTAAAAGATTTATCTTTTTTACACGTGCGAAACACGTACAAATAATTTTGGTGTAGATATACAATTTTATATTTTTAATAAGTTCTCATACTTATTATGGAGTGTATTCTAAATTTTGGGATTTTTTCTGAATAAAGAAACTATTTTTACAAATATCTCGAAAGAGAGGGGCTTTTATGTAAAAAGTCGTTTGGATCTTAAATAAACTATGAAAATTCGTTTTTACTGATATTTTGGTTTCCCATGGTTAGAATTTAAATTTAAATATATTTAGATTTTATTTAAAGTCGATTTGGTGAAGGTTTAGTCAAAAAGGGTGTTTTTGCAAATAAGGAATTCATGTAGAATTTTGTGCAAATATTTTTCTGGAAAGTAAAAGTCAAATATTTTGATTGAAAAAAATAGAATATGTATTATTAGATATTATTTCGGATTTTTCTGGATTTTTATGAATATTTTATTATGTAATTGCAAATATTACAAAAGGGGGGGTTTTTGTGCAAAATTGCCACCCTGAGTTGAAAATCCGAATTTTTCTTATTTACTGGGCTGCTCTGGGTTGTTGGACAACTCAGTGATAAAATATTTGATTTGGTTTTGATTTAGTTAATCTATTTTAACTAAGGAAAGGTTATATGAGTAAAGTTATATATTTGGGAGGACTATTTTGCAAATACATTTCTAAAACCCTAAATCTTATTTCCGGCCTGTATAAAAGAGGATGTGCAGCCGTCATTCGCTGCACAACTCAAGATTTTTATTATAATATTATTTTCTTGGTGATCAAGAGGAGGATTTTTGGATCTCGCAAGAGGAGAGGCTTTCTTGTTGGATCTCTTCGTTCCTAAGGTGAGTGACATTGTTTTTTTGTTTTGTTTTGATTTTGTGAGTGATATAAAATTGTTCTGTTGTTTTGATCTATGTATGCGAGTGACAATGTTGTTTTGATTTGATGTTGAGAATGATATGGATCTTATATTGTGGTATTATTCATGTGAACAATTGTTGTTGTTTGGACCATGTATGTGAAATCTATGAATGACTAGTAGATCTTGATTTATAAAATTGTGTTGCTAAAAAGCATGTTAAGATTTGAGTATGGTTATGATCGGATGGTGAGCATCTGGATCTTGTGTTTATAAATCAGATCATGCTATGAGTTGTGAAGAAATTTAGTATTGAAAAACCCTAATGAAAGAATTAGGAATTTAGAACATGAGAATTGAGTTTTGAGATATTGGATGATTGAGTATTGAATCTAATCTGAGATATTTGGAGATTTGTCACTTTTATATGAATACGAGTTATTTTCATAAACAATGAATCCTTAGAAAACTTCAGTTTTGATTTTGTATTCAGACCTAATTTCTCAAAACAGTAGGCCGACAGTCGACTGGTCTACGATTAAGTCGACTGGTACGACCCTGCTGTAGTATCTTCAGTTCTTTTGAAATCCCCTCTGGACAGTCGACTAGACTCTTATGCAGTCGACTGGTGTCCTGAGATCTTTATTTTGTAAAATTATTTCAGTCCTTTCTGGACAGTCGACCATGACCCCTTTAAGTCGACTTATGTACTTAAAATATTTTAGTGAAAATTATTGGAACTTGTCTCGGGTAAGTCGACTGGTAGCTTTTCAAGTCGACTTATATGACTTAGTTTATTTACTTAAAAATCTTGGATATTGTCCTCTGGACAGTCGACTTACCACAGTATGAGTCGACTGGTACTGATGGATTTTTGTAACTTGAGTGTTCTTTCGAATGATTGGCTTTCAGATGATTCAGTCTATACTTTTTCTTCAGTTAAGCATTTGGTTTGAGATATTCAGTTGAGCTAATTTTGTTTAGTGGGAAGTTGATTAAGACTTTTGAGTTTGAATCTCTAGAGGTGAGTGACCCTAGTATACCGGTGTTGAGTTATTTTGTTGAAGCCCGTGAGGCATTTCAGTTAGTCAGTTTTGAATTTAGGCCGGTAGGGTACACCAACTCTAGGAGATTCGTTAAGTAATTAAATAACCCAAAGATGATATAGGATAGGCACTAGTGGTGATATGATGAACGGGAACATGGGTTATGCACCTCAGTATGGCTTTAGATGTGGGATTTAATCTCCGGAATTATCCAAGTAACTTACTTGAGATGTGAGATTTATCTCCGGAATTATCCAGGTAAATTACCTGCGATGTGAGATATATCTCCGGAATTATCCAGGTAGTTACTTGCGGTGTGGGATTGATCTCCGGAATTATCAAAGTTGAGGCGACGCACATGGGGTATTCATGTGATGAGGGTCATTGTTTCTGTGTGGGATTTAATCTCCGGAATCATCCAAGTGAATTACTTGAGGTGTGGGATTTATCTCCGGAATTATCCAGGTAAAATACCTACGGTGTGAGATATATCTCCGGAATTATCACAGTAAATTACTTGCGGTGTGGGATTGATCTCCGGAATTATCGGGGCAAGGGCTAGTACTCACAGTTTATCTTTATCTCGTAGTAGTCATCGTGTTAGGATTAGTTGCATAGCGGGAATTGAACCCTATGAAGTGGAGACGTTAAGGGCTTGCACCGAACCTATGTAGAATGGGATGCATAGACTTCGACAAGTATGCATTAAAGAGTCCGCATATAGACTTTGTGTTGTCTTGACTTGGTTTTATGCATGTGTTTTCCAGTTTTCCTACACTTGACACTTAGACTAGATGCACTTGTTGTTTTCATTCTATGATGTTTTCATGCTTTACATCTTTGTTATTTCTCATTCATTTAACATTGTGGTTAATACATGTTGTTGATGACCTTATGTTTTACGATTAAATTATGTTGTTTGTGTTTTATGTCACACACATTATTTATGGCTGATCCCTTTAGTTTTGGGGGTTAGGGATCATCTCTAGCCTCATATGTTACAGGTTGTTGCTTAGAGTTTGGAGGTTGGATGCTTGAGATAGATTTGGAGACAAACTGATGTAATAGAGCTTTGTGTAAAATTTTAGTAAAAGAAGTGTTGTGAAAAGAAAATTGTAATTCAAGGTGTTTGTAATTCTGCTTTGTTTGAAAAAGATTGTTGTAATAAGAATTTGGAATAAAATTATTTATGTTTTTGGGCTATGTGTACTATTACATTGAAGTTGATGCTGGGATTGTGTCACGTATTTTCTAAGTTATTATATTAGAAATTCGGGGAGCTACAGATTGGTATCAGAGCATGCTTCAATAGTAATAATAGACATAGTATGAAAACCAACCTAGGTGTGGACACTTGAGCGTGAGTACCTAGGTGTGGACATTAGAAGTGTGAGTACCCTGGTGGACATCTGATGTGTGTGATTTGATTGTTTGGTCATGAAGACCTGTAATGAGATTTAGGCTGTTTGTATGCTTAGACTTGAATGAAATCTCTTTATCACAAGTGTATTGATTATTTTTGCATAAAGCAAATATTATCTCGCTAGCTATTCTTGACATCTTTTGTCCGCTTTGTGTATTCGATATTTATTCATGTAAGGTGTTACCCTTTCAACATATATAATTTCTAGTTTACTTATTCATGATCTACTATATGTTTTGCTATCTTACCCACTGCATATAATTTCTGGATTATATGATTTTCGCCAAAGTTGTTTTCATTTATTTATTTAATCCTAGTTATAAAATTTAATTATCTTCTGTTAGATTCTTTTAATTATTTGTTCTCTTGTATATTTTGTGCACCTCAATTTTGTGCTCACTCTTGTATCCTATCACTCTTACTGTTTTATATTTGTTTGCTTACTAAATAACTTTTGTGAAATTAACTTATTTTACTTTTATTCGGTTTCTTTTATTGTTAGCAACTGAATTTATTTTTAGTTTCTATATCTCCAACCGAGCTTATATTATTCATTAGTGCAAACATTAAACTTTTACTAATCGTCTTGTTTTTTTTTTAAATTGTTTCTTTGACTTTACTATTGGTTTTTATTTCTTATTCTTTTCTCCAAGTTATTATTTGACAACTTTTGCTGTAATTCAATAGTGCATCCTTTAGCATTTCACGAGTTCATTTTTTTTTTGCGACTCTTACCTATTTCTTTCGTGACGTCTTATTTATCTTACTTTCATGTGCTTTTTCGTTACTCGTATACTTTGATATTACTTCTACATATTACATTAAAGTTTTGAATTACTACGTAATAAGTTATTATTGCTACTTCTATTTCCTTTCATTATTGTTTTGCTATACTATAAATTTTGTTTTGCATATTTACATTCATTTTATTACATATACTTGGATTTTTCGATACTATATTTTCCATTATTTTGTGTTGTCTTATTTATTTTGGAGCAATTAAACTTGATTGCAATATTTTACTCATATAAATATGATACGTTTTGCACGTTTAAATCTTTATTATTAATTATGTTTTTGCGCCTTATATTCGATACCCTTATTATTACTTATAATTGACCGCTTTTGTTATAATTTCTTTCCACTATTTAAAAGCTACTTATTGAATTTGTTGCTTCATACTTTTCGAATGTACTATGTGCACCCACTACTTTATATCTTACTTAAATTTTATTATCATTACATTCTTGATTTCTACATGTACTTCCTACAAATTTCTATATATGTACCACATATTTCAACCTACTTACTATGCATATCATTTTACATTTGTTTAATTCCTACATTATTGTATATTTTATGATATATTTATTATGTAAATTTGCTATACTACATATGTATTTCCTCATTCACATTTGTATTTGTGCTTAGGCATATATTTCATTCCGTTTGAAACATGATGTTATGGTTTGGGGTATGGTTATGGTTTTGCCATAGGGTATGGATGTGAATGTGAAATGTGTGTGTGATGCTCTAACTTTACCCTCGTTTTGTAGTGATCAGTATGGTTGCATCCAGACCCAGGAATGAGTACAACAATGAGGACGGATCTGGTAGTTCTCGAGGAACTGGAATTGATCTTGAGGCTGAGTTCGCCAAGGTGTATCAGACTCTGGATGCGCTGATGGCAGTTAATTTGGCGCAGATTCGGAACCAGAATCGAAACTATAGGATTGGACCAGTGTTTATTAACGCTGATCCTATCAAGCAGGCCGAATCTTCCAAGAAGAGGAGGCCAGCGTCAGATCAGAGTGGGAAGGAGTTCCCAACGAAGCAAGTCAAGTCCAGTGACCCAGTGCAGAAGGCACCTGCAACTCGGGAAGTGACTTGTTATTTCTACAAGGAGGCAGGTCATTACAGGTCAACATGTCCGAAGTTGGCGAAGCAAACCTGTTTCAATTGTGGAGAGACAGGACATCATCGAGCAGCATGCACCGAACCTCGGAAGGCGTGCTATCATTGTGGTCGTGAAGGGCATATTCGCCTGAACTGTCCGCAGCTGAAGAAAGAAGGTGTCAGGAAGGGTAAGGATCTGAAGAGGGGCGAGAGTCTGCATTGACTGATGAGGATACTCAGGAATGTGACTCGTGTGTACAAGAACATTGAAATTTATTCTTCTGTATTAAGTAAAACTTTTATTTGGGGAATAATTGAAGATTGAGTATTTTTCTTCATGTAACAAGATTTATTTGGATTAGTGGAATAAAAACAAAAGTTTTATTTGATACTGATTTCTTGCATGCAATTGTGTCGCCCAATTCTTGTTAGCCTTAGTGTGGAGCCTAAGGTGTTTTCAGGCAAGGTCTTGAGGTAGCTATCCTTAGTCATGTCCTTTCTAAGGAGGGAGTGGCCACTGATTCTTGGAACGAATGTGGAAGGTCAGAGTTGGATGCAGGAGTTCAGTAGTTGTTGCAGCATGGCTTCCGGTGGCAGTTATCAGAGTTGCGCAGTGGAAGTTTGATTTTCTGAATTCTTTGCATGATTGTGTTTCGTCTGTATGTTGTACATCTTTTGTTGAAATGCATTCCCTTGTGTGATTGTATTTTATGTTTCTATCCATAAGTTTTCATTCCTTCTTGATGAGTTTGTTTGGACCCCATTAGCAGTAGTTCTGAGGACAGAACTCTTCTAAGGAGGGAATGATGTAGAACCCCGTATTTTCAAATATTATTTTAATATTTGAAAATGAATTAAAATGATTTACTGAAAATTTAATAAATATTTTCTAAAAGATTTATCTTTTTTACACGTGCAAATAATTTTGGTGTAGATATATAATTTTATATTTTTAATAAGTTCTCATACTTATTATGGAGTGCATTCTAAATTTTGGGATTTTTCTGAATAAAGAAACTATTTTTACAAATATCTCGAAAGAGAGGGGCTTTTATGTAAAAAGTCGTTTGGATCTTAAATAAACTATGAAAATTCGTTTTTACTGATATTTTGGTTTCCCATGGTTAGCATTTAAATTTAAATATATTTAGATTTTATTTAAAGTCGATTTGGTGAAGGTTTAGTCAAAAAGGGTGTTTTTGCAAATAAGGAATTCATGTAGAATTTTGTGCAAATGTTTTTCTGGAAAGTAAAAGTCAAATATTTTGATTGAAAAAAATATTATATGTATTATTAGATATTATTTCGGATTTTTCTGGATTTTTATGAATATTTTATTATGTAATTGCAAATATTACAAAAGGGAGGGCTTTTGTGCAAAATTGCCACCCTGAGTTGAAAATCCGAATTTTTCTTATTTACTGGGCTACTCTGGGTTGTTGGACAACTCAGTGATAAAATATTTGATTTGGTTTTGATTTAGTTAATCTATTTTAACTAAGGAAAGGTTATATGAGTAAAGTTATATATTTGGGAGGACTATTTTGCAAATACATTTCTAAAACCCTAAATCTTATTTCCGGCCTGTATAAAAGATGATGTGCAGCCGTCATTCGCTACACAACTCAAGATTTATTATAATATTATTTTCTTGGTGATCAAGAGGAGGATTTTTGGATCTCGCAAGAGGAGAGGCTTTCTTGTTGGATCTCTTCGTTCCTAAGGTGAGTGACATTGTTTTTTTGTTTTGTTTTGATTTTGTGAGTGATATAAAATTGTTCTGTTGTTTTGATCTATGTATGCGAGTGACAATGTTGTTTTGATTTGATGTTGAGAATGATATGGATCTTATATTGTGGTATGATTCATGTGAACAATTGTTGTTGTTTGGACCATGTATGTGAAATCTATGAATGACTTGTAGATCTTGATTTATAAAATTGTGTTGCTAAAAAGCATGTTAAGATTTGAGTATGGTTATGATCGGATGGTGAGCATCTGGATCTTGTGTTTATAAATCAGATCATGCTATGAGTTGTGAAGAAATTTAGTATTGAAAAACCCTAATGAAAGAATTAGGAATTTAGAACATGAGAATTGAGTTTTGAGATATTGGATGATTGAGTATTAAATCCAATCTGAGATATTTGGAGATTTGTCACTTTTATATGAATACGAGTTATTTTCATAAACAATGAATCCTTAGAAAACTTCAGTTTTGATTTTGTATTCAAACCTAATTTCTGAAAATAGTAGGCCGACAGTCGACTGGTCTACGATTAAGTCGACTGGTACGACCCTGCTGTAGTATCTTCAGTTCTTTTGAAATCCCCTCTGGACAGTCGACTAGACTCTTATGCAGTCGACTGGTGTCCTGAGATCTTTATTTTGTAAAATTATTTCAGTCCTTTCTGGACAGTCGACCATGACCCCTTTAAGTCGACTTATGTACTTAAAATATTTTAGTGAAAATTATTGGAACTTGTCTCGGGTAAGTCGACTGGTAGCTTTTCAAGTCGACTTATATGACTTAGTTTATTTACTTAAAAATCTTGGATATTGTCCTCTGGACAGTCGACTTACCACAGTATGAGTCGACTGGTACTGATGGATTTTTGTAACTTGAGTGTTCTTTCGAATGATTGGCTTTCAGATGATTCAGTCTATACTTTTTCTTCAGTTAAGCATTTGGTTTGAGATATTCAGTTGAGCTAATTTTGTTTAGTGGGAAGTTGATTAAGACTTTTGAGTTTGAGTCTCTAGAGGTGAGTGACCCTAGTATACCGGTGTTGAGTTATTTTGTTGAAGCCCGTGAGGCATTTCAGTTAGTCAGTTTTGAATTTAGGCCGGTAGGGTACACCAACTCTAGGAGATTCGTTAAGTAATTAAATAACCCAAAGATGATATAGGATAGGCACTAGTGGTGATATGATGAACGGGAACATGGGTTATGCACCTCAGTATGGCTTTAGATGTGGGATTTAATCTCCAAAATTATCCAAGTAACTTACTTGAGATGTGGGATTTATCTCCGGAATTATCCAGGTAAATTACCTGCGATGTGAGATATATCTCCGGAATTATCCAGGTAGTTACTTGCGGTGTGGGATTGATCTCCGGAATTATCAAAGTTGAGGCGACGCACATGGGGTATTCATGTGATGAGGGTCATTGTTTCGGTGTGGGATTTAATCTCCGGAATTATCCAAGTGAATTACTTGAGGTGTGGGATTTATCTCCGGAATTATCCAGGTAAAATACCTGCGGTGTGAGATATATCTCCGGAATTATCACAGTAAATTACTTGCGGTGTGGGATTGATCTCCGGAATTATCGGGGCAAGGGCTAGTACTCACAGTTTATCTTTATCTCGTAGTAGTCATCGTGTTAGGATTAGTTGCATAGCGGGGATTGAACCCTATGAAGTGGAGACGTTAAGGGCTTGCACCGAACCTATGTAGAATGGGATGCATAGACTTCGACAAGTATGCATTAAAGAGTCCGCATATAGACTTTGTGCTGTCTTGACTTGGTTTTATGCATGTGTTTTCCAGTTTTCCTACACTTGACACTTAGACTAGATGCATTTGTTGTTTTCATTCTATGATGTTTTCATGCTTTACATCTTTGTTATTTCTCATTCATTTAACATTGTGGTTAATACATGTTGTTGATGACCTTATGTTTTACGATTAAATTATGTTGTTTGTGTTTTATGTCACACACATCATTTATGGCTGACCCCTTTAGTTTTGGGGGTTAGGGATCATCTCTAGCCTCATATGTTACAGGTTGTTGCTTAGAGTTTGGAGGTTGGATGCTTGAGATAGATTTAGAGACAAACTGATGTAATAGAGCTTTGTGTAAAATTTTAGTAAAAGAAGTGTTGTGAAAAGAAAATTGTAATTCAAGGTGTTTGTAATTCCGCTGTATTTGAAAAAGATTGTTGTAATAAGAATTTGGAATAAAATTATTTATGTTTTTGGGCTATGTGTACTGTTACATTGAAGTTGATGCTGGGATTGTGCCACGTATTTTCTAAGTTATTATATTAGAAATTCGGGGCGCTACATTTTTACCCTTGGAGATTGTGCAATTAGTTGGAAGTCTACACTTCAAGCCACCGTTGCACTCTCAAGTACTGAGGCCGAATATATGGCAATTACTAAGACTATTAAGGAGGCTATTTGGCTCAAAGCGTTTGTTGGTGAGATGTCTTCACTCGATGGTCCTATTACGGTGTTTTGTGACAACCAAAGCGCGATTCATTTGACCAAGGACCGCATGTACCATGAGAAGACAAAGCACATTGACATTCGATACCATTTTGTTCGAGATGTGATCTCGGAAGGCAAATTTGCCGTGAAGAAGATTGGTACCGAATCGAATCCGACCGATATGCTCACAAAGCCTCTTCCAATTGCAAAGTTCAAGCTTTGTTCAAGTTTGATATCGGTTTGTTTGTAGCTAGTTTGAGCTAGTTTTGTTTCTAGCATGTTGCTAGTATATCTTTATGTTTACCTTTGTTTAGGTTATGTTTGCTTCATGCATTTGCTTTATGTTTTAGTTTGTTTTAGATGCAATTTGGTTCAAGGTGGAGATTGTTATGTTATGACCCAAATTGCTGTTGGGCCCATCGAGCTTTGTATCTTCATATATGTAAGAAGATTAGAATCAAAGAAATCAATCAACATTTTTGCCCTATCTCTCTCATCCTATAGCCGGCTGCTGCTGCTTCTTCTTCTCCTCTCTTCCATCTTCTCAAAACCCTAACAATCCACAACTCATTCAAAATCCTAACAGTCTCTGCGATGCGGTGTCGTGATAATGGTCGTTCGGCCACGATTTCAACATTTGTGGTGTGAGGGGAGCCTGCGATGGTGGCGTTGGTTCTCTCGGTGGAGGTCAGCCCCATCACTTCGAACATGCAGCTTCAAGCTGCGGCGGCCAAGTCCCTTGCATCGACGAGAGTGGACAGTATGCTGGTATGCTACTAATTGCTCTCTCCTTGGTTTTGATTATGTGTGGGATTTGGAGATGGGGAGAGTAAGTTTGAGTTTGGGTTTGGAAGGGATTTGGATATGGGGCAGAGACATGAGAGAGGAGACGTTGTATTGGAGAAGTTTGGGATTTGGGTTGTTTGAGTAATGGTTGTGAGTGTGAGATAGAGGAGAATGTATGCTCTTCACTGCTCTCTCTTCGGTGGTGAACTATGCGTGAGAGAGGGAGAAGGAGGAGAATGGAAGATTGGGTCTATGAAGGCAATTCTTGGCTGGTCTCCTTGAGGGGGCATGCAGCATGGGTGAGCGGGCGGCAGCCGATGATGTAGGGCTGTGAAGGGTGGGCTCGACGGGGTCCCCCAACTGCCAACGACTTAGATGATGCTCACGATGCCATCATGGATCAGGAATCCACACTATTGGCGGCCGTTTTGAATTTTGAATTTTGAATTTTGAATTTTGAAACGGTTGGACTACAAATCCCTCCTGATTCACTTTAGGGGGTTGTGTAAGTACTACGGGGGCGACGCACGAAGCAAAAAATATGACATACAGACATTTCGTTTGGGGCCAAGCGTTGTGCTTGGGCCCAAGATGAGGTCCATTACAATTAGATTATCTCTTGGTTTTGACGGCCCACCCTCCAGAATTTTGTTAAAGGGACCACTTGTTTGTACTAGTCATGTTGCATCATGTTTTATTTTCTGTGTGTAGTTTGTACTTTGACCCAGTACTCTGGATTTATTTTGTTAATTTCTGATTAATGAAACAAGGTGGCCATATACCACATTTTCCTTCAAAAAAATAAAATAAAATAAAATAGCACCCAAAGTTTTTCTAATACCCAATCAGCGCCCGAAGTTTTTATATTGGACTAAATAGCATCTGCCGTTAAGTCTTATGTTAAGTTAATAGAATATTTCCCGAATATGCCTCTTAACGAGTTTAACCCGTTAATAAACATGTAAAATGTCGAAATTGCCCTCGTCTCCTTATACAAATTACAAAACTCATAACCATCACCACCACCGACATCACATCGCTATCACCATCTCCACCACCGACCACCATCTTCACCCATCATCCCCAACCACCATCATCTCTACCACCGACCACCATCTCTACCATCTCCGAAACTCATCACCGTCACCTTCATCTCCACCACCGACCACCATTCCCTCCATCCCCAAAATCCATCGCCATCACCTTCATCTTCACCACCGTCCACCATCTCTTCCATTTCCGAAACTCATCACCATCATCTTCTAACGCCACCAAAATTTAAAAACAAGAAAATTCGAAAAGGAAATCAAACTTGAAAATGAGGTTGAAGAAGAACTTAAAAGAGGTATTTCGGTTTTTTGACCATCCTGCCATTCATAAATTATCAAAGATGTTTTTTGGTCCAATTATAAAAACTTCAAATACTATTTGAATATTAGAAGAACTTTGAGTGCTATTTGATAATTAAAATAAACTTTATGTATTACTTGTCCTTAACCATTTTTAAATTTAGCCATTTGGTTATAGGCATCTAACTTTATTTTTGGATCACTCAGAACCTCAGAAAATATATCTAGTGAGTAAAATCATGTTGTAACCCCGCATAAGTTTATGCACATCTTTTTCCAAACAAGCCCTAAGTGTGTGTGTTTTTTTTTTTTTTTTTTTGTTCTTTTTTTTTTTTTTTTTAGGAAAAGGTAAAATAAGCCCATTGTCACTTGCGATCTGCAATATAAGTTCATGGTATCATTCAGTGTTAGTAGAGATTTATTATATGAGTCGTTGATAACTTTGAGGATTTAGGGTCCAGAAATCAATGGATGGGCCATACACGTCATGACTACTTTAGGCCCCAGCTTAATGATACACATTAGACCCGAGATTGCTTGTCTCTGAATGTGTGTCAATTATTACACTTAAATGTTACTCCTAATGGATTATCTCAATGACTCGTTTTCTACTTATTTCTTGGGATTATGGGCTCATTGAAGAATTGAGTCTACCTATTCAGCAATAAATAAATAAATTTAGGGGTGGGTACCATCGGTATCTGATCTAATATGTACCATCCATTACCGAAAAAAGGTCGTTTTTTTTTAAATTTTCTTATCCACAACCAATCTGAAGCTTAATTAGATCGGTTTCCATCCTAGCAGATTAAGTTCGGTTTGAATTGAATTGAATGATCGTTTTGGCGTGCTACTTTTTACCTCCAACATCATTTATAATTTTGTTGAAATTGAAAAGTTCAACTTCAATCAAAATTAAGGAACAACTGGCTATTTGTTGTTCAGAAATAAATTTAAAATGAAGATTCATAAAACCACAAGTTGCTAATGAATTTTGCACTAATTATTTGAGATGATGACGTTTAAATGGATGAGATACACTGCTTTTTCACCTGCATACTTCTGTAATTTTAGTTTATTCTTATAAAAGGAATATCAATAACCATAGCTAATTAAATTTTAGGTACAATAAAAAAGATTTGGAAACAATTTCTACTTGACTTGATTAAAGTAACTAGTAAATGTTACATCAACTTCATGATTCTATTAAGCTGAGTCACACTATAAATGAAGCATTACTCAACAACATAACATACAAGATTATAGAGAATCAAAATATAGGTAGAACAACTGCTCGGTTTGTATTAAAGAAACTAAATGAGACTGTTTGTATCTCCAAGAAAATGAGAAATGATTGTTTGTATATTCAAGAACTTAAAGGAGAACTAGATTTTTTATAGACTATTACATAAAGGTACGGTTGGTTCGATTTTATCTGATATTTGAAAGCCACATCCAACCACCGAACCAGTCCAGTTGGCTATTGAAGAACAAGAACCACACCAACCCAAATCCCCAATTAGTTCAATTAAAAATCGATCAATTCAGATTGGATTGGTTCGGATTGGTTGATTCAGATAATAGTTGTTTGTTCACCCCTAAAAAAAAATTGTGGATGTCCAAAAAGATAATACTCGACATTTGAAACACTCCTTCTATGTAAAACATTATAAATCTTATGTATTCTCTCTTAATGTGAACAATTTCGATAATTGATAATAATGCTTTGAAAGTATCAGTATGGTTTGTATAAAAAAAGTGTGGGTGTATCTGACTATGAATGACATTAGTCTAAAATAATAATAACAATAATAATGCTTTGTAGCGGAAAAAGGGAACAATAATTATATCAAATAAACATGCTTGAAAGCATATACGTATTATTTCTAAGAATAAGTTCACACTTTTAGATCATCTATTTACTTAAAAAGATGAATATGTTCATGCATTTCCTTCTCACATTATCATATTGTAAGACCATGCACTATCGTTTTTTGTCAAATACCCATAATTTGAAAAATGAGATGAATTTTGAAAGGGAAGGTTGCAATCTTCTCAATCATTGTTTAGAATGTATGATTTGTATAACTCTTTATCGTGTACACTTGGGTGTGTTTAGTTTGTGATTAGATAATGACTCATATTTTCATATAAATATGTGGAGGTATGAATTACGATATTCCTATTTGGTTCTATTTTGGTGGTGAAATAATTCATGATCCAAAAATATGTTGTTGTTATAGTGACGTTGATCCTGAAATAATTTTGGCACCTCATACGATTACAATGGCAGAGCTAGTCGAGAAAATTTATAAAGTTACAAACTGGGATATAGATCAATGGAGTGTTAAAATTATAACTCGCTATGTCGCGAAAAAAAGGAGAAGAACATTTTTTTATGGCAGTGTTTGTATGTAATGATAACGCTCTAAAGTTCATGATTGCTAGGACACTTAATCAAAATTAACTGAAAATCAAAAGGCAAACGCATGGAGACATACTGTATGATAAATTGGTGCTTTAGGAGGTAGAGAATGAGGATGAGATGAATGAACTTGCTTCCGACGCAATTCTCTTTACACTTTCCCGAATTCAATAAAATTTGGGATCTTAGATGATGGATTTAGAGTTTTGAGAGTGTGAGAAGAGAGGGTTGTGAGGGATGAAGTGGACCAAAAGAAATTTTGGAAGATTTTTGTGGGTGAAAGATCGAATTTGGAAGTTAGGGTTTTGGGTTTCGGAGATGAGAGTGGTAGTGGAGAGAGTGGAGAGAGAGAAGTGAATAGGTGAGAGATAGCGAGTCTTGCTTTTTTTTTTAAAATGACATTCGCTGTATGAGATAATGAGTGTGAGTTTGATTTTTTTTTTTTTTTTTCTTTGAATTTGTTCTCCAAACAAGTAAGTCTACACTTGCTATATCAGACAGTGAGGATGCTTTCGCGAAGCTCGCAATCTGAGATAGCGAGTAGGTCAGTTTGGTAAGTACTTTTAAAAAGTGGGTCATTTTCTGGAAAAAAAATCGGATAGTTGATTCACTAAGTATACCTACATTATTTTTTTGATGAAAACGGATAGAGTCTGACGACTCCAGCCACACCAAAAAATAATATATAAACTCCAAAAGTAATGTACAATAATCAGTTTTACCAGAGGTAAAACACAGAAAAGAATCGCCAAAATACAAACGGAAAATAAAAATAGAACTATACAAATAGAAAACAGAAGACTGGTGCGATGAAGGCTGAAGACATCGGGGGGCAGCAGCGAAATCTCTCGAGGTTGCTAGCAAGCGGAGCAAGGAAAGCCTCACAGGACGCTAGATCGAAACAAGACCATCAGCAGGGGAGGAGGCCAAGACAGAGAACCACCGAAAGAGACCGCAAAGCTACAGTACGGATCCTAGGACCCAAAGGCTACCGCAAAGCATCAGAGGGACCTGATACACTTACCGAGTACCTACACTGTGAGCCTGCAAAAACCAAAACCAAAGGAGCCCAATCGCGGCAAAAAAAATGTCAAGGCATCTGCTCAGCAATGCCAACAAAAACCAGCCAGAAGACAACGCTGGAGAACGCACAGCAACCAAGCCAGGCAAAGCTGGAAACAGCAACGCACCACACAACACAACTAACTGAGTGATGCTCCACCCATCACCAACAATCAAAAGCTCAGAAAAGCCCTATTAACGAGCTTGAGAAGAACAAACATCCAGCCATAAACAAAGCGTCGAAAAACGCTACATACCAAGAGTATCACTAGTCCGAACAGCCATAACCAAAGACTAATTGAAGCCAATCACAAAGCAATCCACAAAGGATGCAAAAGAAAATGAACATCCGCACTAATTAATAACTATTAGTGGAACATCCATAAACTCCCCAGTTTCAAAAAGCCAAAGGCCAACATAATAGACAACCCAAAAGATTATAATAAGAGAGGGAGGGAATAAGATAAACTACCAACTGCGCCTAAGCCCAGAAAAACAAAACAGCGGGGGAGTAGCTACATCACAGCAAAAGGCCACAGGGCCAGCAACTCCACTAGAGGGAGATCAGGTCTGCAGGGGAAACAAAAAAAAACATTATTAAACTCAGTGGCTAAAAAGACTAGAGCAATAAGACGTGAATTTTGACCCTTTAAGACGTGTATTTTGGCCCTTTAAGAATCTCAAACAATGGTCCTTTGACTTGATTACTCAATTCAAGTGCAAGGAATATATATACTCGAGTTAAATATGTTCTTTTACTACATATGTGACTGTGCAATATGAGTTTAACTTTATTGTTATTGATGCGGTTTATTTTTGTGGTGTGAGTTCTTATAATTTATATAGTGGAAGTTGCGGTACTGACTCTAGTCCGACCCTTGGCTGGAGAATCGGCTCGGGAGTAGCAGGAGTGAGGTAGGGACTGGGTGCTCGGCTTGGATCTAGCAGCTCGGCTCGGATCTGTGGGCTCGGTTCGGTCCTAGGTACCTGCACACTGTCTAGAAATACCGGGAGAAGTCCCGGCGACATGCCCTCTGACGATCTGGTCAGTTACTGAAAAAGCAACAGTAGCTAGGATTCAGAGGGAGAAAGTTTGATTACCTTTTTAGTGAGGAGGGGGTCTAGTATTTATAGACAGAAGAAACGGATCTGAGACCCTGCTCGGCCGAGTCAGAGTCGTCAGACCCGTTTGCTCGTGAGCCTGGCGTGGCAAAAGCTCATATGGCTCTGGATTGGCATGATGATCAAAGAAGTACAATTTTTGAAGGGATCTGGTGGTCTAGGAAGGGCCACATCATCTGACCCATATCAGTTATGGACTATTTTTTTTGGTTGCTTAAAAACATTATAACACATGACAATTCGTGTAATAAATGTAAAATTATATCTAAATATGTAATAAATATTAAATAGCGAGCAGCTAACCAGCATGTCAGGATGGCCGAGTGGTCTAAGGCGCCAGACTCAAGTTCTGGTCCTCGTTTGAGGGCGTGGGTTCAAATCCCACTTCTGACATTTTTTTCCCTTTTTAAAATTAAATTTTAAACTATTTTAGGGCGTGAGTTCTTCTGACATTTTTTCCCTTTTAAAAATTAAATTTTAAACTATTTTAGTAATCACGTACTTATTAAACTTTATTTTAAGTTGATTTTATTAATAAAATTAAAATGCGAGAGAACATTAAGTTTATGGCTAAATATAATAAAACCTCACCCAACTATAACTATTGTACATTTTTTTAAAATCACACTCAACTTTTTTTTTTTTTTCAAAAAAATCTCACCTAACTATGTTTTTAACACAAATTTTTAAATAAATAAAAAACTAACTCACCCATATCTGAAAAACATAGTTGGGTAAAGTTTTTTTATATAAAAAAAAATGCACAATAGTTGGCTGAGGTTTTATTCTATTTAGCCTAAGTGTATCTATGTTTTGGGACATATACAAACTAAATGAATGTTTTGGGATAATATTTGACTACTGCAGATGATGGCACCGATAAGAATCGGCTATATGTGAGTGTTGGTTATTTATTTTTTTTTCTTGTTGATAATTATTATTTACTACATATAGTTAGTTCTGAATAACAACTGGGTGGCAAGAAGGTAAACCATTTGAAATCCAGGTTCTATGCTGACATTCATTTCATTCGTAACTCCTATCAGCGCTCGCAGATGTGTTAAGGCAAACACGTGAAACATGCATTTTCATCTTTGTACCAGGTTATGGCCAATTTCTTATGACAATTAGCGATGAAATAGAAGCCCTAGAACGACTGTTTGTATTGTGAGATAGAAATCCTGGGCGTGACAAATTTCATGGGTGCTCCATTTCTGTTGTTAACATCAGACTTCAAATACTTCAAAAAAAATAATACATTACGTTTCTTTATATAATGTTAATATAAACAAACATCTTTTTTGTAGCCTCGGCTTCAAATTAATGGGAATTTGCCAACAGTTGCAGTAGTTCAAAAATATATAGAAAGATTCAAAATCACAGATCAATATGTTAATATCCTTATGCCTCAATGTAATGAACACTATCAACTCTCAAAAAAATAAATGAACTAGAAATAACTAAGAGCTACTAGTACATTCTTGAACGTTTTGAGGAATTACCCGAACAGCTAGCCAGCCAATTTTAGAATACAGATATTACATGACAAATCTCTATGACCAAAAAATTTTTCCACAGGTGAGTAACAAATGTTACTCACACGCCCTGAATACTTAATGATTCTCTCATAAATAGAAAACGAGTAACAATCACCACTTGCAGGCTTGCCTGTGCACTTTGGAATTGTATGAAGCTTTGCCACCCTTGTCCTTGTAAGAGTTCCTCGAAGAAGTAACTTTTCGACCTCCATGAGAAGCTGCTATAGCCCGCCTTCTCTGTTTGTTAAGTCGCTTCTCAAGTACAGGGTCATCCTCACCAGGTTCATCGCTGTCCTCCTGAATGCAACATTGTGAGAGTAAATTATGCTCGGAATGAACTGAATGAAAAACTTTCAGGAATACTTAAGAAGGAACTACTGCTATACTTCAAAAGCTCGTAAGCTAAAGAAGAAGAAAAATATCTCCAACCAGTAGATAAGCAAGAAACAAATAATTAAGTTGACTCTACACTTCATGTCCCGAATCATTCCAACGAAGAAACTGCGAAAACACAATAAGGGGGTACCGCACTTAGGATATACTGCCATTTCTGCAAAATTAGGCTTCTTGACTATTAAGAACTGGGAAGGGGGAAAAAAGTATCCTAGAAGAATAAAGAACAAGGAAAGGTATGTCTTTCAGTCCATAAGGTCCGAAACCAAACACAAACCATTTGGTTATATAGACTTTTATCACAAGCACGTGTATTTACAGGATTTTATTTCCATAACATTTATTATATGAAAAGAAAGCCTCCATCCCAAGTACTTGGGCTCACCTACAAGAATCCTTTCTTCCTTTCTCCAAATTTAATTTTGATAACAGCCACATCCACTTGTGTTCAATTGAATTAACAAGGGTTTTGGGTGGGTGTGTTGGTTCTTAAAATGGATAGGATAAACGTAATGGTTACAAATCATAACATCTACCTTTTCCTCTGCTAGGGAAGGTTCATCTATATCCCGCAAAGGGACACCTGAAGCACCCTCCTGCAAATCTTCTTTATCATTAGAAGTACTGCCAGATTCATTCTGGATAGAGTTGAAAACATAAAATGAATGTTGCTAAAAGCAAAGTTACAAGTATACAATTCCTTCCAGCAAAAGTCAAATCTTAAGTTATGCTAACCTCTTGTGTATGTTCAGCTAGAGCATTGATAGACTGAAGCAGCGGAATGTCTTGAAGCTCCACAGTAGCATCATTCTTAGGATGGTTCACTGTCACAGAATCCTAAGTATCCGAGATAAATATTTGACCATACAAATCAACAAGAAAAAGTAGCATATAGAATAATTTAATATAGATACGTATTAATAACAAATTGATACTTACAAACAAAAAGCTTGGTGAGTACCTTATCTGCTAACTGTAATGAGTGTAAATTTCCAGCTACAGAATGGTTGTCTTCATCAGAGTGTTCACCACCATTATCTGCAAGCTCTTTGTCGTCCGAGCTCATAATATCCTCTTGCTCTGGTGCTCCTTCAATGAACTGCATAATAGCATTAACAAACCAAATTCGGTGGGAAAATAAGAACATGTTGTGGAAAAATTACAAAATATTGGATAATATAATTGTCCAATTATATAAGAGAGAGGCTGGGGATGCAAGGAATAAGGCATGGTAGTAGAACTAAATAAGAAATAGTTCCTAATGAAGGTGACGGGGAAAAGATGACTCCGAACGCTACCTGTTCGAGAGAACATAGTTCTACCGGTTGACAGCACAATCCGTAATGGAAGGGCAATCGACGGACTTCATTATCATTGAAAAGGGTAATGAGCAACAGTTAACAAGACTAAAGACCTTGACATTATCTTAAGTAAAACAGCACCAAATATCTTGGTTGCAGTACACAATAACATTTGAACAATAACATTATCACAAAAAAAAAACATTTGAACAATAAAAATAAAAACGTTCACCTACCTTCTCAATGTCATCTTGATCTTTACATGTAAAACCACTGGCTGCAAGTTCTCTGTCTAGAAAACCTGTAGATTTTCCTATGGACAAAAAGGAGGGTCTTCCATTTTCCTCGATGTCCGAACCCGATCCATCATGGTCGTCAGTATTCTCCTCAAGTGAAAGGTTAAACCTGTGGATATTTTTTTTTAATTTAATACAATAGGACCAATCTCAAGGTTCATGAGGTACAAACAAACGAATGCATTAAAAAAAATTAGGAATAACAGACGTCCAAGATAAATGATTAAATAATACAAAATTATGGGTTCTTTTGGTAGCTTGCAGTTAAAAAGTAAAGTAATTTAAATTCATAGAAATTATATTCATGGTCCATGTTCTTCGGTTGCTTGTAGTTGATATGCTTTATTTCATCAATTCCAATTTCTCTTATTTAAATCGTGTAACAAAAACTAGGATTGACCATATGCAATTTGACCTGATTGAGAGTATCCAGTTAGCATATATAATGTATGGTCATAAACAAGAACAACACAGTTAATCTGATTAGTAAATTCCATGACATTTGTGTCTTCCCTTTTGGGCCAATAAGTAACCTGATCCATAGACAGAAAGGACAATCTATACAATGCCACCTCTTTTTTTGAACTTCAAGTTTGAGTTACTTGTGTAACTGTCTGATACACTTGTCATTTAATTTCATCAGAGTATTCTGTGATCATACTGCTCAAGAAGCTCATTCTGCTTTGACTCTTTGGACAACATCATCCTCAGATGATGAATAATTGATCCTACATAACAGAAAGAGCTTAGGTATTTCTTGACTCGGTTTCAAACCTACTAACTCTAAAATTGTACTCCGAAGTGTCCCCTAGAATAATTTAGAAACCATCCCTCTCCACGTCTTATCGACTGGTACAATATCATCAACATGTCTTCAAAAAAAATATCAACAACAAACAAAATACACCATGGAATGTTTATCTAGAAGTGCCAAGTCAGTCTCCATAACCAATGCAAAGAACTAAGAAGTCAATGTCAACCTTCACTGCACTCTATGGTGATTTGAGTGATATTTATCTCCCCACCAAAGTTCTAACATTAGTTGATACTCCATACATATTCTTAATAACCTCGACATAATAACCAGACACTAATCACTTCTGTAGAACCCACCATATATCCTTAGGGGCTCTATTTGAAATCTATAAATAAAGAGACTACTTGAAGTTATTTTTCCCCTCTCTCTATAACTTCCTTTAATTGTCTTAATATAGAAATAGCAAAAGTGCCAAGTCAGTCTCTCAAAACCAATGCAAAGAACTAGGAAGTCAAAGTCAACCTTCAGTGCACCCCATGGCGATACGAGTGATTTTTATCTCCCCACCAAATTTCTAAAATTAGTTGATGCTCCATACATATTCTTAATAACCTCGACATAATAACCAGACACTAATCACTTCTGTAGAACCCACCATATATCCTAGGGGCTCTATTTGAAATCTACAAATAAAGAGAACTACTTGAAGTTATTTTTCCCCCTCTCTATAACTTCCTTTAATTGTCTTAATATAGAAATAGCAGAAGTGTCATGTCAGTCTATCCATAACCACTGCAAAGAACTAAGAAGTCAATGTCAACCTTCACTGCACCCTATGGTGATATGAGTGATTTTTATCTCCCCCACCAAATTTCTAAAATTAGTTGATGCTCCATACATATTCTTAATAACCTCGACATAATAACCAGACACTAATCACTTCTGTAGAACCCACCATATATCCTAGGGGCTCTATTTGAAATCTACAAATAAAGAGAACTACTTGAAGTTATTTTTCCCCCTCTCTATAACTTCCTTTAATTGTCTTAATATAGAAATAGCAGAAGTGTCATGTCAGTTTATCATAACCACTGCAAAGTACTAAGAAGTCAATGTCAACCTTCAGTGCACCCTACGGTGATATGAGGTGATTTTTATCTCCCCACCAAATTTCTAACATTAGTTGCTACTCCATAGATATTTTAAATAACCTCGACATAATCACCAGACACTAATCACTTCTCTAGAACGCACCATATATCCTAGGGACTCTATTTGAAATCTATAAATAAAAAGAACTACTTGAAGTTATTCCCACCCCCTCCTCTCTCTCTATATAACTTCCTTTAATTGTCTTAATATAGAAATAGCAGAAGAGAATGTACCTTAGAAGAATTAGCAGGTTTTGACGATGGTTATACATTGGCTAGGTTCTCTGGTTTTAAAATGGTTATGTACATGTGTTCTAGTAAGTCTGATATGAAACGTCCTACATGTTTTTACGAGTGAAAATGTCTGATGAATTTAAGATACGTTGTTTACTGCCTCATGAATTACAGATATTCACCAGTTCACAGCAGAAATTCTTTCAATGGGTCACAAGGGTAATGGTTAATAGAGGTCAGCAGCATAAAATATACCCAGAACAAAAAGCTGAAATATCAGCAAAAAAGAAGTCAAAAGCACTATCACAGTACCTCTTCCTAAAGAATTTGAATACGCATTCAACATCACGATCAAAGTACCTGGAACAAGTTTATCATATTACAATGAATCAATACCAAATAACCATACTGAATAAATGAATAAACTAAATTTTGAGTTCTGCACCATAAATATAATGACACTCACATCTTTGCATTGCGATGAGACACTGACACCATCTGCGGGAAATCAATCATGGTAACCTTCTCATCATCACCAATCTGTTAGCACAAAACCATCAGAACGGTTAATTGAAAGAAAGACAGACAAATGTTTATGAAGCCCTCTACCACAAATGGTTCCATTTGAAAGATTTTACAATACAGACATGCCCATTCTCACATGAATATCTTAAATTCTTGATGCATGCTCTTCCGAAAGCTTCTTATGATCTTATCTTATCCAATGAATCCAACCTCAGAGACAGGCTTTGCAAGATATGAGTCCAGTTTCAAATGATAAAATTAATTCCTGTCCAATTCAAAATCAAATCTAACTTTCTAGCTACCTTCATTTAATTTTAAAAGGGCTAAAATTTTAGATATAGGCCTTAATGTCTCACCATCTTTACAATAAAATACCTCCATATGCTTTGCTTTACAGAAAAATACCTTGACATATTTTGAATTTACAACTTGATGCGTAGAGAGGGTACAAGATTAGGACCTAAGATGGAGCATACAATGCATTAGAGACCAATGACCTTTAGGCTTCAACCAGGTTATTCTATTCCACATGTTATAGAAAAATTAGCAAAATACTTGAGAAATGCATTTATGCAAAATTTTCTATCCGAGCATACATAACAGAACCTCAGACAGTCAAACTAATCCCGATCCACGAAATAATTTGATCTATGACATCACTCAGGTAAAGGTTGTAAGCCCAAGGAATCAACTGAATATTCCTATGTGATAATGTGATATGGACGAAATATTGTGGTTGCAATAGTCAAGTTTTGGGGGCTGAATATGGTGTATTCACATTCACAAATAACTATAAGGCGTCTTTGGTAGTAGTCTTCACATGATATCATATGTGATTCTAAATAAATTTTAGGATTCTAAACGATTAGTTATAATTAATTTTTGCGAGGAATTATAAAACAAATGTAGAAATATAAACCATCGAAACAAGATAAATGAACTTTAAATCTAAACTTCATTAACAACTTGAGCCATCAAGGTTAAAACTCTTTCATAAGTTTGCTAACAGAAGTAGATCATTATTTGACACAAGTAATTTTCAAATAAGCACATTCCTCTCAAGAATGACATAAGAAATGTTCAATTAGCTTTATTCTCCTTATACTCATTCCTCAAGACACTCCATGATATCTTCATTCCTAGAGATTACAAACGAGTTAAATACACCGTCCGCATGTTACATTAGAATGCCAATCACAGATTGAGATTTGTAATTTATACAATTAGTGCTGTTATGTTTGCTCGTAAACGTTGCAGGCAATGGATGTTCAAGGGTCATTTGAAGACTATAACTGAAAAGGATAAAACACACATGCTTTGTAGAAAGCTAAGGCAGTGGCATCATGTGATATGCCATTCAACTTACTACGATCAATGATTGCAGAGTGGCCCGTCTGAACTAAACTTCTAGAAATACTTAAAAGCAAAAAGGAATAAAAGAATCCTTTCACATGTGCAACCAATCAATAGAAATAAAATATATCGTTATAAGCAGCCTACCCGCTAAAGATGATAAAGAAAGCCAGAAAATAGAGGAAGACGAACCATGATGTTAAATTCATTGAAATCACAATGGATAAGTCCATGTTCCGCCAAGCGGACAACAAGACCCACAATTGTATCAAATACATCATCAGGATTTTGCAACTCTCTCACTTGAACCCTGCAAGAAAGAAAGAAAGATAGAAAAAATGAATGTTTTTAAAAAATGCATAAGATTATCAATTGGTCGAGATGAGAAGATATGAAATCTAAATTCACTATTACTAATTTAACAAACTATAATAAGAAATAAGGGATAGTTCACATGAGGGGTGAAAAACATGAGTGGTTACCTAAGATAGTAATGAGAATGAGGTGGGGTACTACTCATTTAATATCAAAGTTGGATCATTAAAGCTACAAGGTATGTAACATGCACTACTTACGACTTAGGGGGCAGTAGAATAAACGTTAATGCAGTAAGGACTAGGAATAGATCTCAAGATGAATTATGGGTTCATGTCAGTAAAGTATAGCAGTTGTTAAACTTTAACAATGGACATGGTTCCCTAGCAAAGCCGAACAGAAATAAACATGTAGTCACCCCAAAAAAATGATTAAACAACTACTTGTTCTCGTTGTTGTTGCTGCAGTCTTATTAACAAAGAAGTCATGCATCAGATGAAAACGGACCACAACAAAGGGTACTTACAATGGATAGACCTTGCACCAATGACATATCACACAATGCCGATTACAATCCACAGCTTGTGGAACAGGAAACCCAATGCACTCGCCTAGAGCCTGCAAAGTATCAAGCAAACAAAAGCCATCATCACTTATAACCAAACCGAATTCCCTACTTAGAAGAAACAACAAGAAAAAATATCTCTCTTTGCAAGAAAACCTTCATGAAAGCATATTCCTTGAGAGCAGGCAAGCCTCGACAAATACAGCCAATTGTAGCTGCTTCGATGCATCAGATATTCCCTCTTCGCCTTCACCGCCCTAAACGAAATCCTTCCTAGACCTATGTAGTTTCATCGCCATGATCGTCCCATCTTCAGTAGCTACCTCAAATATAGTCTTACTCCACACACACACACAACATCAAACCAATAAGAACTTATAAACAAACCGAACAACAACTCAATTTTCAAGAAATGAAAATATATATAAATATACACACCTGATTCTTTCCCAACACCAATTTGGCGACCAACCGCGAGAGAAAACCCCGCGGTTTACAAGGGTTTTTGATTGCAAGAAAATCATATCCTAAGGTAAGTGAGCCGAAACCCGTCCGTCTGATTAAGCCGCCAAAAGTTTGTATAAGATAGTTTTATATACTGAAAATGATTAAAATTGAAGGTCGAGAAAAGAGAGAGAGAGAGAGAGAGACTGACATTTGGATGAATCAGGTGGGTGACGAGCTTGTGCTTTAGCAGATTCTTCAGGACCTTGTAAGTCCCTCCGTGCCTAAAAACCAAAGAATTACATAATATTACTTAATTAATAGAATAAATAAAATATTACTTAAAAAAGTTTTCTTTAAAAGATTGAGATTGATTGCTTACATGAGGCCGGCGAGTCGTCGACGAGTTCGGCGGGGACGATCTCGTGCTGTTACAAATCGAATTTAAGAATAAAAAAGAGGGGAAAAAAGAGAGATTTTAAAATTATGAATTGGGAATTGGGAAGAATAATAAAAATAAAAAAGTTACGTTTCGCATGCCCATCTCGACGGCGGTCAAAACCCTAAAGTCGTCTTTGAGAGATAGCGCAAGGCGTCGACGTCGAGCTTCATGGCTGGAAGGATGATGATGATGATGATGATGATGATGAGGAGTTGATTATTCTAGTCTCGGTAAAGAAGATGTCGAGAGCAGATGCGAGGGAGGAGAGAGCGGCGGTGGAGTAGGAGAGAGAGAGAACAGAATAGGGAGGGTTTTTGTTTTGGAGGAGAGAGCGGCGGTGGAGTAGAGAGAGAGAGAGAGAC
Organism: Hemerocallis citrina; assembly: GCA_017893485.1. Lineage (NCBI taxonomy): Eukaryota > Viridiplantae > Streptophyta > Magnoliopsida > Asparagales > Asphodelaceae > Hemerocallis > Hemerocallis citrina. The sequence goes on along the minus strand of CM030364.1, from coordinate 26,153,203 downwards.
AGAATAGGAGGGGTTTTGTTTTGGAGGAGAGAGCGGCGGTGGAGTAGAGAGAGAGAGAGAACAGAATAGGGAGGGTTTTGTTTTTTTT